>UESW01004088.1:592688-670435 GCA_900491605.1 Calamus simplicifolius
CCGTCGCCGCGGCCGGCTCTGGCCCGGCCGCCGACGGTCGGGCCACCCCGAATTGGGCCGGCGGCGGCCCTGGCCGCCGGCACGGCCTCCCCCTGTTTCGGGCGAAACAGGGGAGGAGGCGGGGGGGAGAAGAAGAAGACGTGGGCCGGCTTGGGCCGTCCCACGTTGGGCCCTATTGGGTCGGGTCATGAGCTGTTTTGGGGCTGCGATTTGGGCCCTGTATTGGGCCAAAAATGGAGAAATAAAAATATGCCCGATTCAGGTTGATTCTAGTTTCTGGGGTATTTTTATTTCCCCATTCGGGCTTATAGTGAGAGATATTCGAGCCAAAGTTGGGCCCAGGATTAGACTGGGTAGACTTAGGGGATGCTTTATTATTAATTTTGAGATTTAATTATGGAAATTAATGCTGTAGGTAACCAGATGTCTAGCTGATTTACAGTTTGGATTAGCGTACGAGGTAAGTAAGCCATTTATTATAATTTCATGAATTATTTAAATATATAAATTATGGATTTATATTGCATGAAATGAGAAAAAATGAAAAAATTTTGTATATACAATTGGGATCTGCTATAATATATGTGATTACTATATTTTGCAAAGTAATGGATTATAAATGTGCAAAAATTGAATGATGTGATTATTTTGGCTTTGCAAAATATACTGGTATTATTGATGTATTTATGCTATGAATGTACAAACCACTGTATATATGATATGAGGAGCTTATGCTCATGATGATGCATGATGTGCTACATGCAAATATGATGATGATATGTGTCGCCGCGGTTCTCATATGATGTGAAATGCTGCCAAGAGATACGGGACCCACCTCCACAGGGAGATATGTGGAGGACACACATCTAGAGGATGTGATGTGATTGATATATTGCATAACGCACACACATCTAGAGGATGTGTTGTGATTGATTATGATATGGCATAACGCTGGTACCAGGACCCTTCCTCTTAGGGGACATTAAAGAGTGATACACCAGATGGGTGTTGTAGGGCCGTGGGACACATAAGGAAATAATAATCATATAAATACAGTGGGTTTGTTTACATTGCATATTTCAGCATTTATTGTATAATTAAGCTTCCAAAATTATTTGAGCCGATGATATACATGTTTTGATAACATGATGAATGTATTTGAAATTGAAAGTTTTATACATGAAAATGTGGTTTGATAATATCTTGATAAATGATTATATTATATGATATAGGCTTACTTATTGAGTGTAAACTCATATAAATCTTACAATTTTTCAGAGCCACAGACTGAAGAATGAGATTTGGATAGTTGGAGCTTCTATCAGAGGAAATTAAGATCCAACATTTTGTTGTAACCCCATTGATTTATGTATGATGGGCATATAGCCCAAAACTCATAATTATGGCTTATACTAAAATATTTGACTCTGAATAACATAGTGGTATTATCCTTCCTTGAATAAATTGGATTGTTACATAACGCCTTGCATCCCACATTGGGTCGGGGCGTGACACACCCTTTATTGAAAGAAATGATATTTTCTATCAGAAGACCTAAAGATTTTACAAACAAATAGGTTTTAATAATTCATGTCGTTCAATTTGGTTCGCTTTTCTTCTTGGTTTTTGAAAACAAAAACCGAGACAAAAGTAATATGAAGCAGGCTTTAATATACCAGCAATGCAAGAGACATTCGTTTTCTTCCACAATCCCCATGCAATTCAACTAGTTCAGCTTTAGTAGAAATCATAAGCAGGTTGCATGACCTCTCTACCCTAATTACGAGGCCTTTATCAGGTATCAAAATATTATTTTGAGTGAATAAACCAGAACCAGGAGAGCCTATATAGGAAAAAAAAAAAATTCAAAGAATCGGATCAGAAGATCCCTGATTCAAGAAGAAACACTTCGAATACTTATTCTCCTATAAATCAACCAGAGATGAACTGCATTAATGTTTTCCTCGTAGTCTACGAGATCTTCACAAATCCTCACATTCTCAATCGTCTTTTGGACAAATCGATCATGACCGAATGATCCAATCGAAGCGGAAGTACACCAAGAGAAGATGGACGTACCGGGAGTCGCCAAGATCGAAGTTAATCGCCGCCGGATCCGCCGAGCTTGTCGTCCCAGGGAGCAGGTTTAATCGAGGATTTAGGGTTTTAATGGCCACAGAAGTGGGAGATGGGTGACGGAGTACGCTCGAGGGTTTTAAAGAAAAAGAAGATGCCGGAAGAGGAAGAGGGGAGAGAGAATCTTTTGGGTTTAAGAGCTCGACGGACAGCCGCTGCCGCTGGTCACTGACGCCTCTGGATTTTTGGAAGTAAAACCAAGACGCCACGTGGTCTCGTGGCCAACCGGTGGGTCAGTTGAGCCCACGGTTTTACATAACGTCCGTCGCTAGAATCACGTCCGTTATTCGGCAACGGCTAGATGTGATGATATTCTCAGTCCAAAACCGACCCGAACGTAACTCGACTTAGAAATTAGACCCGTGGGAAAGGCCTGCACGAAAATAGGCGGGCGGAATCTAAAGGTCGTTTGGCAGCAGATTTAAATTAAATTTTTATTTTAAAAATAAAAATTTAACTCATGGTATGAGAAACTTATTTTACTGAATTATTTTTAAAAATATTTTTTTAAATAATTCTAAAAATCTGAATGAATTTGATAAACATCGGAGCGATGTTTGCTCTTTGGATTCAGAATCGATTTTTAAGCCGATGTCTTTGACACCGGTTTTAGAATAACAAGATAAAAAAAAAATATTTTAGAAATAATATTTTTTACTTCCACCCTACCCCTCTGCTTACCGTCACTATGAAGTTACGAGATTTGAGGAGTTACGAGATCAGGATCTTTGAGAGGGTTTCGGAAAGGAGATTTATTTGCAGATTAGAATAACGTTTTAGAAGAAATCACCACTTCAAGTGATTTTTATGCTACTGAAATCCCACACCAGTTGAAGCAAAGAGGTGAGGTGGAAGTAAAAAAAAAAACCATTTGAAATTGTGTTTTTCACTTTAATACTATTTCTATAATATTTTTATTTTTACCCTTATTCTAAAACGGTGTCAAAAAACACCGGTTTAAAAAACGACTCTTGGATTCATACAATTTTCAGATTTTATCCTTTCTTTCTCTAAATGTTCAAAACTCATGGATTCATATAATTTTTAGATTTTATTCTTTCTTTTTCTAAACCTTCAAAACTCATGGATTTACCTTTTTTTCTTCTCTCCCCTATCTTTCTCCATGCCATTTGCTAGTGCCTTTATTCAAAAGAAATAAACATTCTCGAATACTAAAAATCAACAGAATATAACTCATATTTTTGGATACAATCCATATTTTCAAAACAAATTTTCTGGATCATAAACCAAACAAGGCCTAATTTTTTTTGAATTAATTTTATTAATTTATTAAAATAATAAATTTATGTGGAGGTAGTTTATGATAAGATGACAATGTAGTGAAGGCGTGGAAGAGGCGATCATTTTGATAAGAAACAAAGAAGATGGCAACTTTACAAAATAAATCGAAACAAAGGAGATAAGCATTTTATGTGAAGATATTTGATGGAAAGACTAGGAAGAGAAGAAAATAACGGCTTCAATTATGAGCTCATAATAAGAAAGAAAATCGTATTTTTTTATTTAATTAAGCATAAAAATTAAATAGATAAATTATTCTTTACTACAAATGATTCTGATATATTTATATTTTTTAAAAATAAAAAATGTAACAAAACCAAGTAAGATGAGTCTTGTGGAAGCTTATGATTAGCCTGTTGTTAAATTAATTAGAAACATAGCCAAACCCTTACATATTGGGAAAAAAAAAAATAGGCATCATGGTGAGGTCTAAGATTTGACTAGCTTAATAAAATAATTTGATTAGGTTGGACAAAGCTTGAGGATGGGCATTAGGCTTAACTATCGATGTATGAGCTTTGGCAATTATGATTTGCTGGCTGTTAAATGTACAATCTGGTTTCCAACATTTCACTAGCAACCTGGCATATTGGTTTTGCTGTTTGGCTTCTAACCGCAAACAAAACTCTATATTAGTGAATTAAGAATATACCATGAGTTTAAAATTGCTATATTTTCAATTGGATATAACTTGATTGGTCTAAGTCGATTCAATTGGCTTGTCATTAATTTTCAGAGTAAAGATTAAGATCTGACGTACTAACCACGAGAGCAACTTTGAGATCAACACACTTTGTCCTTTTGGTGAAATATTTGGTAAAAAAGGAATTTAAAAATTTCCTAGCAAAATCTGCTTCACTAAATGCAATCATTTATCAAATTCTTCATGCTTTTGACTCTTAAAAGTATCTCTCGACTCAAAGGGTACATTGGGAGGCTCATCTTTTCTTGAAAAACTTTCTTCCTCCTCAATCTCTCTTTGTGCTGTAATTATACCGCTTATATATATTTTTATCTTGTAAATATTTCTTTTTAATAAAGATAAGAGACTTTTCCTTGTTTATTTTTTTTGTAAAAATTAGGTATATTTTCTAGAATGCTTTTGATAAGTTTCTTTGCCTGTTATTATGGGTGGGCCAAATACTCAGAGGGTGGGGCGATCTCAAACAATTGCTCAACTCACAAAATTTATTACCATTGTGTTGCTTAATTTAGCTAAATCAATGCTTTTTTATGCTTATTTTAGAATACTTTTTAGCATTTTCTTTTTTAAATCTCCTATAGCCCGGGTAAACACGCCTCTCAAGATTCAATTCTGGAGCTCAAACCAGAAGGATGACAATTTCATAACTAAAACCTTTTTAGTTTGCACACTATTACGACAATAAAATTAGAAGTGCTTGCTTGCCCGAGCAGCCTGATCTCAACTTGTTAGACCTAATTTATTAAAACTATACTCTAATTGATCAATGCAATTTATGATAATAATTTTTAATAAATCAAATCAAAATTTAACATTCCATACAAGAAAAAAGACATAATTTCTTTAAATTTTTTTTAAAAAAAATGTAAACAAAAATGTTATATGATGAGTTTAAACAAAATATTTAAACAAAAATGTAAACAAAAAAATAGATCCATGACATCAGATGCCTTGTAAGGATAGTTACTCGCTAATTGATGGGACGTGGCTGCAGAGGCCCAAATGGCCGAGATGGCCAAGGGAACCCACGAGCATTGGTGGCTAAAATTATAAGACATGACGCTATTGTATATATATAGGGATAGGAGGCCTGCGTTGTAGGATTGAGGAGGAGAATTCCGTCTTTGGAAGAGGGTAGAGACTTGCTGGCGAGATAGAAAAGAGTAGGATATATAGCATTTTAAAATATAGAATGGATCAAATATTTGTATGATACTCCTCTTGATTGCGATCTCTTCTGTTATGGATGTAGTTTGCATTTCCCACTTTATTTGGCAGGATCGATCAATTTCATGATGTGTTTAGTAGCCGATAATTTGGATAGATTATCGGTAATTAAGAAAGAGCCATGAATAACTATGTTTAATACATATTTTAGGTTATCTACTTTACCATAAATATGATAATATGATAAATTATTTTTTAACAAGATTACCCTTTCTGCTCCCTACTTGCATCTTCCACTATCGATCTCGCTTGAACCTCCATGTCGAAGGTCCCGAACCACATGTCCAGGATCTCCGCCGTCAAATGGCCCCAGGGCTGTAAACCTTCTTTCGATCGGTAGCCTATGCATATCACTGCCGCTTCAAATATCATTTATAAATATAATTTTTTTAAACATTATCATTTATAAATATATATATTTTAAATTAAATATATAACAATATATAATTTTTTAATAAATTTAATTTAAGGATATTTAAAAAATTTGATGTTATATAACTTGGCAATTTGGTTTGTCATGCCAACATTACTGGTAATCTATCAAATGGTAATCTATCTTGTAGGTAATCTACATTTTCATTTATGATTACCTGATGATGCACTAAATGCAACCTCAAAGCAATACATAAATCAATTCAAACCTAATTTATTTATTACTTTAAGTTAAAAATTTTAATATGACCCTCATCAAATATTATACAAATTATAAGCCAATGTCTGTATGACTCATTTAATAATCATATTGTGCTCCGATCAATACGAAATGCATGACCCATATGATTCATATAACTCATATGATTTGTATAACTCATATAATATGAGTAACAAATATAACCTATATAAAATATTTAATATCAATTTACTTATAAAATAACTATATTCAAAATTATAACTAAAGCAAAAAAATTATTAAAAAAATAATTAAAATTTATTAAAAAAATATATAATTATCATTATAAAATAATAGTTTATTATAAAATAATATTAATTTAAATAAATAGGTCTAATGAATCATATAAAACATAGATTGGATTATATGAATTAATCTACTTAATAATTTAATCAATTATAGTTTAGTTTTGAATTAGTAGATCAATCAGTAACTTGATTTATTTATTAACCATATTTAATAAATTTATTAAATTTATTTAAATTTATTTATAAATAATTTAAATATATCAACTTCATATTAAATCCAATGTTTTGAAAATTGGATCGGACCGATCGGTCCAACCGGGAATCGGTCATCAATCCGGTCCGGTTTTATTATTAAAGTTGACTTTTATATGACCCGGTAAAAATCGAAAAAATTCATTGAACCAACCGGGTTTCAATCGGTCCAATCCGGTTTTTAGATTTTTTATTTTTTATATTTAAATTATATTTATTTTTTATTATTTTATATTATTAAATTAAAATTTAATTATAATATTATCTGCTTCGATCAAACCGATTCATCTGGTCAAACTAATTAATCTGCGACCCAAATGTTAAGTCGGTCCATTGTTCGATCCAATTTTTAAAACATTGATTAAATCCTAAAAGGAACTGCAACAAGGTGCGATAAAAAAAAAAAAATAGTAAGCCTTTACAAGCGTGCCATCAAAGCTACAAAACTAAACGATATCATTTAGTAGGCTCCACAAATCTGACATATATGATATTAAATTTTCATCTCCCAATTTTGAACTTCAATAATAGGACTTGACATCTATCATGCTGCTTTTGTATTAATTAGCTTTTTAAAAAATCAAATATATTTAATAGTTTTAAAAAATAATTTATTTATATCTAATAAAATTTAATTTATTTTGTTTCATATATATTATTAGGTCAGTAATTATATGGGCGTGGAGAACAGCTGCATGGCTAATTTTGCTAAAAGAGCGGGTGCCGGCAGCGGCCATCATCACCAGCCACTTCGCCCTCCCTTTTTTTCGTGCGAGGTCCTATCATAATCACCTGTACAATATCATAACCAACACCAATTTGGCAAGACTTCTTACTTATTTTCCACTTAGAGGCAACGAAAATTGCTTGTGCATTAATGACTCAATGACCGTGAAATACGAGGATTGGATGGCACAACATGGGTGCATCAACCAAGAGGAGTTCAAGATCAACTGCATGGGACTTGGGTTCAATAGCACGCAGGTGATGATACCGAGGACAATCCAATTTCATTACCGTGATCACCGTCTCTTCCAGCATGGACTGGAGGACTTTTGGGTCAGTAAAACCGCTTAGAAATCAAGCTTGTATTTAATTCTACGGTAAGAAAAAAAAAAAAAATAAAGAAATGCCAACCGTTTGCCCTACATATTTATAAAAATAATAATTATTATTATTGATTTTTTTCCTAAAGAAGTTTTATCTTCATTGAAAACACACCCTCTTTTATACAAAAATAAAATTATACTTTAAATCAGTTATAGAAGAAAACATATTCTATTTTATAAGGTTTAGTCCTTATTGATGGGCCAGTTGACCCCATGGAGAATAAAAATTTTTTGAACGGCCCACCTTGACAGCGGCGTCGGTCTCAACGGTGGCCGCGTCCCACCTCGATCTTGGCAGTGGCCGCGTCCCACCTCGATCTTGGCAACGGCCGACGGCCCCAACGACCGACGGCTAAATGGCCGACACCTCCAAGGCCGGCACCTTCCAGCCGACCCCGGCACCTTCCTAGCCGGCCCCGGCGTGTCCAAGCTAGGCGGCCCCGACACCTCCCAGGCGCCCCCGGCATCTTCCTAGCCGGCCCCCTACGTCTCCAATCTAGCCGGCCCCGGCACCTCCCGGCCCCGGCACCTTCCCAGGCGGCCCGGCATCTTCCTAGCCGGCCCCTACTTCTCCAAGCGAGTCGGCCCCGACACTTCCTTGTCGGCCCGACTCGGCCCCGGCGTCTCCAGTTCCGCCGAGTCGGCCAAGGCCATCCCCGGCCGGCCCAACTCAGCCCCGGCGTCTCCAAGTCCGTCGATTCGGCCCTGCCCCGGCACTGCCTTGCCAGCGGGATTGGCCCCAGCCATCTCGGGTCGACCCGGCTCGGCCCTGATAAGTCGGGATTTCCCAGTTCCCGCCAGATCAGCCCCAGCATGGCTTATCAGTTCAGGGTGCCACCTCTCTGACACGTGCCGCCTGACAGCGCCAGATCCAACAACCCACTGGCCACGCCGGTGATGGGACAGGACCCACCTACCCAACAACTGATGGGACGTAGCCCACTAACCAGCCCAGATTCACGCAAGGGCTCAGCAGACATTCTGACTTCACGAAAACCCACGTGATCGTGCCAGCGTCAACCCCTATAAAAGGGTAGCTCACTTCGAGAACTAGGTAACGCAAGTTTACACACTTGATACCCTAATACTCAGAGGAAAATTCTGGTCCTTCTGAGATCTCTTCCTTTTCCAAGAGCTCTCGAGCTCCTTCTCTGTTGTGACCTCGATTGCTGACTTGGGCATCGGAGGGTCTCACCGGAGAATCCCCTCCGGTCTTGGGACTTTTTTGCAGGCCATTCGGCGCATCGAAGGTTCGTGGATCAGCCCACATCCCGAGTTCAGGACCAGTGACCGAGCGTCACCAGATTGGCGCGCCAGGAAGGGGGAAGAGGGATAGCGAATATTCTCCCTGTGCTGCACCTCAAAAGATTTGATCTTTCCCCCCTCTTCTCTTCTAGAAGCCATGGTGGTGACTCGAGCCCAGGATGCCTCGTCAGCTGCCCGGCGGGGCTTCCCCCACCAGTTAGGCAGCAGGAGGCCAATCCTCCTGCAGCTGACCCTCCGGTCACCTGCCCGCCGCCGGACACCTCTAACCAAACAGCGGAGCATCTGGCGACCTCTCCAGCAGGTCCAAGCCCTCACCGCCATGATCCACGAGCTCCAGCGCAACAGTCCATGGCCACTCAGCACCAAACCGCTCCCCCCGCCAGTCAGCAGTCGGCGAGGGGAGGCTCTCGGCGAGAGGCTGGTCGGCGCGAGATCGGCCGATACCCAGCTTCCCCTAGGAAGCCTCGCTGTGAGCCCCCCAAGCGGCCGCAGTCCCACGACCATGGCCCCGGCAAGTTTCCTCCCGAGCCTCGTCATCAGGAGGAGCCCAGGCGGCCATCTTCTTTCTCCTCTTCTCTTCCTCCTCCGAGCCATCTCGGAGGGCCCCGACAATCAGCCGCCAGGCGGAGGAACGCCTGGGGGAGTACAACCGGCGGCTAGATGAGCTCGCCAGGAAAATAAATCATCAGCCGTGGAAGAGTTCGACCATCGTCCTCCGCTCTCCCGCCGCATCACGGAGGGCTGGTTCCGCCTTGGTTCCGTCTTCCCCAGCTGGACCCCTACGACGGTATTATCAGTAGCTTGCTGATTATTTAATAAAGTATTATTCAGAATATCCTTGTTTTATCACGCTCTTGGGATGAGTATATTTCTTAGGCAAAGACCGACTCCGCGTCGGCAATAAAGACCGGCTCTGCGTCGGCACCAAAGACCGACTCCGCGTTGGCAACAAAGACCGACTCCGCATCAGCGCCAAAGATCGGCTCCGCGTTGGCGCCAAAGACCGGCTCCGCGTCGGCACCAAAGACCGGCTCCGCGTCGGCAACAAAGTCTGGCTCCGCGTCGGCACCAAAGACCGGCTCCGCATTGGCACCAAAGACCGACTCCGCGTTGGGACCAAAGACCGGCGGCACCAAAGACCGGCTCCGCGTCGGCAACAAAGATCGCTCCGCGTCGGCACCAAGACCGACTCCGCATCGGCACCAAAGACCGGCTCCGCGTCGGCACCAAAGACCGGCTTCGCATCGGCAACAAAGACCGGCTTCCACGTCGGCACCAAGACCGGCCTCCGCGTCGACACCCAAGCTCGTCTCCGCGTTGGCACCTTCAAGCCCGGCCTCCACGTCGGCACCCAAGCCCGTCTCCGCGTCGGCACCTTCAAGCCCGGCCCCCGCGTCGGCACCTCAAGACCGGCTCCATGTCAGCACCCTCAAGCTCAAGACCTACGGATTCCAATCAATAGAGTTTCCTGGGGGGCAGGTCATCAACCTGCAGAAGGAGACCAAATTCTTTAAAGAAAAGGGCACCTGAGCCTGGTCCAAGCACCCTCAGGCCACCCTTCGGGGCTAAAAGGCACCTGAGCCTGGCCCAAGCACCCTCTGGTCACCCTCCGGGGTTAAAGGCTCCCGAGCATGGTCGAATCCCAGCGACTCTCGGGTCATCCTCCGGGGTTCAAAAGGTTCTCGACGGCCTCAACTTTGCCTCATCGGCTTTATCTTTGCCTCAACGGCTAACTGACGAGCATCCCCCTAAAAAATTAGCGTACGCTGCTTTGAGTGGCGGGCGTGAGGTAATCAATTTGCCTCCAAAAATTTCTTGAAGTTCTACACTCCTTTCCCTTAGCTGATGCAGGGCACGCAAGCTCAAAGAGTGTGGGGGGCATTTGATGGGGCCAGTTGACCCCATGGAGAATAAAAAATTTTTGAACGGCCCACCTTGACAGCGGCGTCGGTCTCAACGGTGGCCATGTTCCACCTCGATCTTGGCGTTGGCCGCATCCCACCTCGATCTTGGCATCAGTCGACGGCCCCAACGGCCGACGACCCCAATGGCCGACGGCTCCAATGGCTGACAGCTCACGACCGACAGCCCAACGGCCGACGGCCCCATTGGCCGACGGCTCCAATGGCCGACACCTCCAAGGCCGGCACCTCCCAGCCGGCCCCGGCGTGTCCAGCTAGGTGGCCCCGGCACCTCCCAGGCGCCCCCGACATCTTCCTAGCCGGCCCTCTATGTCTCCAAGCTAGGCGGCCCCGGCACCTTCCCAAGCGGCCCGACATCTTCCTAGCCGGCCCCTACTTCTCCAAGCGAGTCGGCCCCGACACTTCCTTGTCGGCCCTTCTCGGCCCTGGCGTCTCTAGTTCCGCCGAGTCGGCCAAGGCCATCCCCGGCCGGCCCGACTCGGCCCCGGCGTCTCCAGTTCCGCCAAGTTGGCCCCGCCCCGGCACTGCCTTGCCAGCGGGATTGGCCCCAGCCATCTCGGGTCGACCCGGCTCGGCCTTGATAAGTCGGGATTTCCTAGTTTCCGCCAGATCAGCCCCAACATGGCCCTATCAGTTCAGGGTGCCACCTCTCTGACGCGTGGCGCCTGACAGCGCCAGATCCAACAACCCACTGGCCACGCCGGTGATGGGACATGACCCACCTACCCAACAACTGATGGGACATAGCCCACTAACCAGCCCAGATTCACGTAAGGGCTCAGCAGACATTCTAACTTCACGAAAACCCACGTGATCTTCACGAAAACCCACGTGATCGTGCCAACGTCAACCCCTATAAAAGGGTAGCTCACTTCGAAAACCAGGTAACGCAAGTTTACACACTTGATACCCTAATACTCAGAGGAAAATTCCGGTCCTACTAAGATCTCTCCCTTTTCTAATAGCTCTCTCGAGCTCCTTCTCTGCTGTGACCTCGATTGCTGACTTGGGCATCGGAGGGTCTCACCGGAGAATCCCCTCCGGTCTTGGGACTTTTTTGCAGGTCATTCGGCGCATCGAAGGTTCGTGGATCAGCCCACATCCCGACGTTCAGGACCAGTGACCGGGCGTCATCACTTATCATCTATATTTACCTGAAAAGATATGCATATTACTTGTCCTCCATCTAGATCCACCTATATCTGAAAAGTCTAAGCATTACTCAAATTCTCCAAAAAAAAAAAAAAAAAAAATTTGTTCGTTGAGATATTTGATTTGCATTATTGTTGCTTTACAACAATTCAGTCAAATATTTTTGTAGTCTAATTGTTGACTCTCCGTATGTATAAGGAAAATGATAATATGCTGATGTAAATATTGCTAATATTCAACTTATATTTTGACTTCTTGGCATAAATTATGAAGTCTGTGTCTTGCCGCGTTGTGCTACATTTATATGTATTCAAGAATTTTTCTTTTTTAAAAAAATTATTAAGTAATGAGCCTATTATTGTGAATTGGGCCTATGAGCCTTCTTAATGAGCCTTAAATATTTATTACCCATTAATGTTTGAATAAGAAATTGACAATGTTTAGTCTCACATCGAAAATTTTGAGTAAAGATGATTCACTTATATGGAATTCCCTTTCATTATGCATAGTTCCTAGGCTCACCATAGGTAAAGAGCTAGAGGGTGATGCATAATTGACTCTTTATAAGTGCACTTTGCATCATCATGAGGAGCATGAGGAGCCTTAAAAAATTTTTTGATCATAAGGATCCGACGGTGGAGACTGATTAGATTAAGATGAAGGGCTAAGATCAAACGATTGACAATTGATCACGATGATCGGATCAAGGATCAAATTGATCGTTGGAATTGGTTCGATTGAATGATAATTGATCGTTGGATAAGAGATGGTTGACCATCTGTAGACCGTTGATGATACGACGATCATCCCGATCATGAAATGGCGTATCAAAGCCGTGCAACGACTTATCGGATCACGTGATCATCAGATTACGATGGTGAATCAATATATCGGATCATGGATCGGCTTATAGGATCGAGTGATCATCAAATCACGATTAATAATCAATGTATTAAAGGCTGATAAGACCCTTCATTCACGTTTCTTAATCACATCCGATCAAATTAGATGATAAAAATCAAATTTGTAGGGATGCATCCAATAGACACCTTAAGATTATAAATAGAGCATGCCATTCTCATTCCATATCATCAAAATTTCATCCAAGAACTCAAAATACTTGCATACTCTAAAGTTAAGAGAGTATAGCAATTTTTTTTTGGTTCACTATTTTGGTGAATTGTAGTACTACTTTCATCAGAAGAAGACCGTTGTATTCTGAAAGAGAATCATCACAGATCCATAAGCATCCCTGTGAATGAAATTGTCTTAAGAATATAAAGTGCAACTCTAGACTCAGTCTTTTAATCATAATAGCATACATCACAACTTCTCAACATCTACAACTAACCATTTCAAGGAAAGCCAATGTGGGGAAACCACTCCATGAAAAGTTTTATAAGCTATTCCAAATACAATACCATGATTTCTATCTACCTTCTTTATTTTATAAATTAAGATATCATAAATAAAAACTCGTTTCAAATATTATATCCAAATGGATGCATAAATAACCAATGGCATAACTATTTCAATTGGTTTTAATTGTGTTACATATGTTAATGCCCATTACTAATTCTAAAAACTTTTTAATATAAACTATTTTAAAAGTCTTGGCATAGAATAGGTGTAATATTTTTTTCATCAAATTATGTCATTTTTATCTAATATTTCTTCTAATGCACATGAACATTAAAAATGCATACAGTTGTGCCTATTATTAAAGATTTGAGAAATAAAATAAATTTGAAACTAATATGAGCATGGATTAGATGCAGCATGCTTTCTTAATAGAACTATTCTAAATTTATTTGATATATTATTCTATAATTTAAATAAATTTAAATTCTTTTTATTTATGAGTTTTTGTAATATTATCATAAAAGTTGAAAATTTGAGAGATAATCATTTGTTTGCAGTAGCATGATAAGATATTTTTTTTATTTCAATTTTAGAAGATGTGAAATACTCTTGCTATTCATAGAATTACCAAAATTGTAATATAAATAGAGTTTTTTTTTTTTTTTAATCTCTCCTTTCGAGTCCTTCTCAAAATAAAAGGATATTAACTTTTTTTCTATCAGAGGTTTGGCATGATTTAAATATATAAGGAGGAAAAAAAATAATTAGAACCGTTACGAAAATTGAAAAAGTTGAAAAATATGACTATTCTTATGTAATTTCAGAACACGTGGCATACTTATTCGATCTTTGGTGAAAGCAACTGAACGGCAAATTCCATCCCTTCCGCGCGAAGAGAGCTTCTTCCGTTCGGCTCTCGCTCGCTGGCAGAACGGCAAATTTATATATCGAGGACGCAAGTCGGGATTCAGAAAAAGATGCCGGCAATCGCGACACCGATTATCGTCGTAAACGCTAACCTCTTTGCATCATCGCGACCATCCCGCTTATTCCCACCCCGCCAACGCCAATCGGCTTCTCGCCCTTCTGCTCTCTTAGGAGAGGAGGAGGAGAACCCTAGTCTCTTCGGAACCCTCGTCGGCGGAGTTCTCCGCCACCGAGGAGATGGCGCTCAAGGAGAAGCCACTCTACTCCCGCAGCCGGGAGGACCAGGCGGTGTGGTTCGTGGTAAAGCCCGATTGGAACGGCCGGCTCTCCTCCGATGTCACCGATGAGGTCCCTAAAAATGATTTCTTTCCTTTAACTTGATCTAGTTAAGCTTTTTATTTGATGGCTTGATTTCTCATGGTTTTTAATATTTGAGTTTCAGTGATTTATAGTTGATTTTACTGGTTTGATTTTGTTAAAGATAGACACCTTCGGTTCATTTGCCGAAAAATGACTACGTTTGTTAGGTGGGTGCGGAGATGCTATCACATGTGAATGAGTGTTGCAATGTACTTCAACTTTTAGAACATGAGATTTTAGAAGTCAGAAATTGTTTATGGCTGTAAATTAGAATAGTGTCATTAGCTATATGTTGGTTTGAGTTATTGTAGTTGTGAATCTTTAGGATTTATTTTGGTTTTATAGATACGGTAAGCATCTTTAGATGCTCTAATTAGAAAGAGTATTCTTTTAACAATTCATGATAACAATAGAGATAAAGATAAATCTAGACTAACATGAATAAAACTAATTAAAAAAGTATAACTATTTATAATTTGAGTATCGACTTAATCTTGAATAGAATAGAACGAACAAAGCAGATTCATGCAGCCGACCCTATGTAGTTGGGAAAGGCTTAGATGAGTTGAGTTGAATTGAGTCGAGACGTAGTTTGAGATGTATTTGTGTTGATTTCCTTAAAAAGATGCTTACCTTTATTTTGACTCTGGCATAGATCCAATTTTATGTGTGGAAAATGAGATTTTTATAATTTAAAAGCCATTCCCTATGATTGTTATATGCTTTTGTTGATTTAATAATATATGTATTTCTTGATTGCTGCTGATTCAATGGAACAATATATGAGTATATGACCACGATTGAAATAGATGTAGATGATGCAATATGTAGATTTTATGTTCACTACCTACCTCTATTATATGGAAGAATAAATGGAGACATGTCCAACGAATTAAGGGTGGGGAGAGGCTGAATGGTGCTCAGCAATTGTTTTGTGAACCCCATATGCAGACAAGTGACTTGCCCTTGGAGAATCTTGTGAGACAATTTAATTTGGGTTTGATTTTTTGACATGGGTTTTGGGCGCATAACTTGAGTTACAGACAACATGATGATAGCTTGTAGTGCAACTAGGATGGGCATTGTTAGTTATTGATTATATGAAGCTTTGGAGTTGCAGCAAATTGATGATGCCTTCATTTCTTGCTGTTGATTTTCTAGGTTTATGTGGATATCTCCCACTTAAACAAGTCATCTAACTCAAGAACTATATGTTAGAAAATTGTTTTGATTTTTGCAAAAAAAAAATTTCTAGAAAATGCTAAAAAATTAATTTAAAATTTAAATTTAAATATAAACTAAAGTTAAAAAGAATCAAGCTCGTCGAGGCATGTTAGACACTGCCCTAAGAATAAGTTTTCGCTCCCTCATGTGGATTGTTGGCGATTTATCCCCAAGGTACAATGACCCGGCTCGATCCGATCCTCTTACCGTGAGCATGATCGGGTGGAGGTGCAAACCCAATGATACTTCAAATGCACAAATAAAAATATATAATAAAAATAGTTAAATAAATCTTTTACCATCAGTAGCTTTTACCAGTAGGTTGAGACAGACTTCCTTGTTGAGACCTACTTCCTTGTTGAGACAGACTCCCAACTCCAAGCACTTGCAGCAACAGGATCACTTGCAGCAACAGGATCTTTAACAATTGAAAACTGCTTTTAGAATTTATATTTCTTACTTATTTGTTCCTACTTTTTTTTCTTAGTATATATATATATATATATATATATATATATATAAAATATTTTAGGTCGTTAGGCCTTATTACCGTTCCTCCCAAATCGAGCAAATGCGAGCATTTTCGGAAATCACGGAACACTCACGGAGCGTTCTACTCCACGCGAGCAATTAAAGCTCGCATAAGGTCTTTATTTCTTTCCATTTTTTTAACTTTTTCCTTTTTTAAAACGGTAAAAAAGTCAACAATCCCCCACAAAAGTTTAAAAATAAAATAAAATAAACAATAAAATTAATATACCAAAAATTTTAGGGCATCTTATACTGCGCAATAGGTGAGGTGTCCTGTGGACTTGAACCTCATTTAGTGTTGATTGTATACATCTAAAGGAACCATAGTGGATTAGACCTTGAACTAGGTCCTTAACTCAGACTTCTACTAATCATACACACAGCATGAATCAATTGGGTTTAAGCGGTCAGTGCATATTAAAGGTCTTGCGCTTAGTACCTTGATTTTTCATGAGAATTTCTTAAGGTTAGCCCAAACCTTTAGTCACGGCCTTATGTGATAATTCTCATATAGGTGAATCCTCCAAGGGTATTTGTGACTAATATCCTGCAGATAACCTACCTCAGATCCATTAAGAGAATCACTCAACCTTACACAAATTCACTGTCACTTTATAAGAGCACTCATCATAGGGATGGGTTAAAATTTTTTTTCAAAATTTGTGCTCTAACACGATCACTCAATCAGGTTCGTTTCTACCATATTGAACCTCATTCATGTGATCTCCAATCACAGAGGTTGGGTATCCACTGCTAGTGACCAAATAATGGGCTTAAGCCCCATCCCCCTCGATGAATCTAGGACTCCACTCCTAGATAATCCTTTGGTTAATTGATCTGCCAAATTCTTCTCAGATTTGACAAATTTCAAAGAGATAACACCATTTTTCTTATGTTGTCTTGTAGACTTATGATGAAGCTGTATATGGCGATTCATCTTTTTATTTGTACTCTTTTGATTTGTCAGTTCAATTGCGGCCTTATTATCATAATGGATTGATATAGCTGGAACTGGCTTAGGTACCAAAGGTAGCTCTGATATTATATTTTTTATCCACTCTGCCTCATTACAGGTGGTATCCAAAGCTATCAACTCGGCCTCCATGGTGCTTCTAGAAATGATAGTTTGCCTAGTGGATCCCCAAGCAATAGCAGCACCGCCAAGAAGAAAAAGATATATGGTGGTTGATTTTAAATCATGAGAATCAGTGACCCAATTAGCATCACTGTAACCCTCAACCACCTCAGGGTATTCAGTGAACATCAAAGAGAGATTAAGTGTTCCCTTTAAATATCAGAACACTCTTTCTAAGGCTACCCAATGAGATTGATCAGGATTTTGATTATATCTACTAAGCCTTCCTACGGCATAAGCAATATCAGATCTTGTCCAGTTTGCTATATACAAGAGAGATCCTATAATTTGAGAATACTTTAATTGATTAATTGGGTCACCTAAATTTTTCTTTAAGTGAAAGGTAGGATCCAAAGGAGTAGATATTGATTTAAGATTGGAATAACTAAACTTCTTGATCAATTTTTCTATAGAATGAGAAAGAGAGAGAGCTATCCCTTCATGGGACTTGATAAGCTTCATCCCTAGGATTACATCCGCTTCACCTAAATCTTTCATATCAAACTTAGAAGAGAGGAAAGATTTAACACTTGAAATAATTTCGAGAGATGTTCCAAAAATTAAAATATCATCTACATATAAGCAAAGGATTACACAATCATTGTCGATGATTTTAGAATAAACACACTTATCATGATTATTGATTTGAAATCCAAAAGATAGAATAATTTGATCAAATTTCTCATGCCATTGTTTAGGAGCCTGTTTAAGACCATAAAGGGACTTGATAAGTTTACAAACATTGTCTTCTTGTCCCTTTACAACAAAACCTTTAGGTTGTTCCATATAGATCTCCTCCTCAAGATCTCCATTTAGGAACGTAGTCTTCACATCCATTTGATGAATAATTAACTTATGAATGGAAGCAATGGCAAGAAGTAATCTAAGTGTTGTTATTCTAGCTACAGGAGAATATGTATCAAAGAAATCTAACCCTTTCTTTTGGTTATACCCTTTGGCTACTAATCTAGCCTTATACTTTTCTATTGAACCATCAGGTCTAAATTTCTTCTTAAATACCCACTTACACCCTAAAGGTTTGCTTCCAGGGGGTAAATCAAATAAGATCCAAGTTTTATTTTGTAAGATTGAATTAAACTCAGAAGAATAGCTTCATTCTAAAAAGGAGCATCAGAAGAAGACATCGCCTCTGAAAAAGAAGAAGGTTCGCTTTCGACTAGGAAAGTAAAGAAAACTTCACCAAAATCTTTTTCTTTCCTTACCCTTGAACTTTTTCTAAGTTCAGAAGGTCCACTTTCAGGATTAGATCTTTTCCTTTTCTTTGACTCATTAGAGGACCCAACTTTAAAAGAATCATGAACCAAGAAAGGATTAGAAGAGAGTTGATTTGGTACTTGATTCTTGAAAGAAAAATATTTTCAAAATAAGTAGCATCTCTAGATTCGATAAGAGTATTATTTGAAATGCCACTTATATCAGAGTTTATCACTAGGAATCTATTTGTACTGCTATCTAAGGAATAACCTATACAGATAGCATCTATAGTTTTAGGTCCTATTTTTCTTCTCTTAGGTTCAGGTATTCCTACCTTAGCTAAGCATCCCTACACTTTAAGATAATCTAGCCTGAGTGTTCAACCTTTCCAAAGCTCAAAATGTGTTTTAGGACTATTTTTAAAGGGTATCTTATTTAAAATATAACATGCAGCTAAAAGAGCTTCTCCCCACAAGTTCTCGGGTACGCCTAAACTTATTAACATTGAGTTAACCATATCCATTAATGTACAATTTTTCCGTTCAGCTACACCATTGGACTGAGGAGAGTATGGTGAAACTTTATGAATAACCCCATATTCTTGACAAAATAGAGTCATTTCATTTGGTATATTCACCACCGCAATCTGACCTAAATTTCTTAAGTTTTTTCTCAGTTTAGGTTTCAGCTTCTATCTTATAAATCTTAAACTTATCTAATACTTCATCATTCAATTTTATCAAATATATGTAACAATATCGAGAGAAGTCATTTATGAATGTTACAAAGTAACAAATATATGTAACAATATCATCACCGGGTCGTTACACATGTCCTTCTCAATCAAAATAAAAGAAACCATACATTTCTCTGAGATATTTGCAAATTCTATTGAATAAATCTACGCAAATTTAAATGTTTGAGCATTGTGCAGTCAAGCCAAGCCTATAGAGAACTAGCTGAAGAACTGCTTGACAAAAACATTATATGGATTGCCTGTATACCGTTCCTTTGGTTTGCGTTATTTGCTAATTCTCTAAGAAACAAAGAAGCCTATGGTTTCCACATCTTATTTGAACTCAAAGCATTTCATTTTGTTGCTTAACGTTGTACAAAACATTTGTAGCCAACACATTCAATTAAAGTTGAATCTCAAGTTGATGGTGCACTGAGGTGTCACTTTGAAAGCAGGGAATGCCATGGTCCAAATAAAGCCGGACTTTTGCATTTGATATATACCGCTGACAAGTACAAGTATAGGATTCCATGCTTGTAATGGTCCACATAAAGCCAGACTTTGGAATTTGATATATTTTTTGGCTGCAGGAGTATTTCAATATTCAAGATTATAAGTGTTGAAGCAGAGGTTGGATGCGTTATGAAGAATTTATTTGAAAGTTGGTCTTAAATGCTAGAGCACCATTTGATTTGGCCAGATTTACTTTGCTCATAAATGAATTTTGGCTGATGGCATCACGTAAGTATTAACGGTCAAGGCTAACTGACGGTAAAGACCAAAAGAGATGGCCCCGCTCCAAGGTGACCCTTTCTCTCCGATATGTCCAAGGCAGCCCTTTCTCTCAAGATGACCCTCCTCCGAGGCGGCCCCTTCTCTCTGAGGTGGTTCCTGTCCGAGGCGGTTCCTGCTTTGGAATCGGCCTCAACACTAGCTGCAACATCAGCCTCTACATCAACTTCCGAATGGGTCACAGTGCTCACGTGACCCCCACGTGAGCCAACCCCACTAACTACTTGCAGCCCACACGCCCAACGTGAGCCAATCCCACCAACTACTTGCAGCCTACACGCCTGATAAGACCAGACCCATCAACCATCTAGCCTACGCACCTGACAAGACCAGGCCCACCAACCATCTAGCCCACGCGCCCGACAAGACCAGGCCCACCAACCGTCTTTGGCCTGCGTACTTGACAAGACCAGGCCCACCAATCGTCTTTGGCCTGCGTACCTGACAAGACCAGGCCCACCAATCGTCTTTGGCCCGCATACCTGACAAGACTAGGCCCACCAATCGTCTCTCTTTCATGGAACTCTATGTGGCTGACCCTGGACAGGAACAAGGGTCCATAAATTAGGTAAGAGAGACCCTTGGCGAGGTATGAATACTGAAGCACTCAAAGAGCATTTCATCTCTAACTCTTTTCATTCAAGCTTCTTCAAGCTTATGGCTATGATCCTGGCCATTGACTTGACCGTTGGAGGGTCCCCACTGAAACTTTCAGCCCTGGGACTTCTTGCAGGCCCCTCATAACAGAGAAAGCTTCACCAATGACCTCACGGCGCTCTCTGACGATCATCATCAGTGACCAGGCGTCAACAGATTGGCGTGCCAGGAAGGGGGTGAGAGCAAAGCTCTGTAACACTAAACTACAAGCCCTTGCTCCCTCTATGACAACAGATGGTGGTAATGCATGCTCGGGAGGCTTCCATTAGTCATGCTAGGGGGCATCTCTAACATGCAGAGCAGCAGGAGGCTAACCCTCCGGCTCCTTCTGCACCACTAGTTATAGCTACTTAAGTTGAACAACTGGCCGCACTTACTCAATAAGTCCAGACCTTGATTGCGGTGGTTCACGAACTACAAGAGCAACAGTCTGTGGCCACCCAGCATCAGCTCAGGCCTTCTACACCACCTGCAGCAATTGCACCAACCAGCCAACAATCTACTCAGGGGAGATCTCCTCAGCGAGAGACTCGCTGCCATCGTGTCTCACCTAGATGACACCACCAAGGGATCCTCAAGAGATCACGATCCCCCGCTCATAGCTCGGGTGACTCTTCCCTCAGGCGATGGCATGGGGAGGAGCCTAAACGGAGGTATCACCATCCATGCTCTTCCTCTTCTTATTTATCTTCTGAATCATCAAAGAAGGTGTCAATCATCAACCACAAAGCGGAGAGGCGTTTGGATGAGCACCATCGGCGGTTAGAGAAGCTCAATAAGAAGATCAATAACCAGTTGAAGATAGATTACGATACACGTCTTCCCTTTACTCACCGTATCCTGAAGGAGCCTATTTCCTTCAAATTTTGCCTTTCTCAGCTGAATCCATATGATAGTATAATGGATCCACTCGATCATCTCAAGAGCCACAAGGCTCTCATGCAAGTTTAAGAGACGACTGATGCCCTCTTATGCACGGCTTTCTTCGCTATCCTACGGAAGGCTGCACGCGCTTGGCACTTTCGCTTGTCCCCGCACAGTATTAATTCCTTCCGACAGTTGGAGAGGACCTTCTTGGCACATTTCGATGCTTATCAGAGGATCCCTCAGGTGACGAACAACCTATTTTTTGTTTGGCAGAAAGAAGGAGAATCTCTTAGAGACTTCATAGCCCATTTTAAAACGGCTGCCCTTGAGGTCTATCACCTGGATGATGCTGTGGCAACCCTGGTGTTAAAACGAGGACTTCATCCTTCTTGTTTTTCCTTCTTCCTTAACAAGAAGCCCTCTAGCTCCTATGTCAAGCTCCTGAGTCATGCAAAAAAGTATATCCATGCCGACGAAGCCGACTCCACCTGAAGGAAGACCGAGGGAGGGCTTAGTAGGAGGTCAACCTGCACGGAGTCAAGCAGACACTCTCGCCCTAATAAACCTGAGCCTCCACACCGATCGGATAACCGATGCCGGAGTCTCGTCCCTAGGGAAGATGAGCTCACCCTCTCCTTGCTCCTCGGTCTCACATTCTCATAAAATTAAAGGTTAACCATTCTTCCAGCACCCTCCCTGATGAAGAAAAGAGCCACCCATGACGAGTCATTATTGCCGTTTCCATCAGGATTACGGCCATGACACTGAAAACTATTACAATCTAAAGTGCACCATCGAGGAACTTATCCAAAGGGGCTACCTTGGGAAATTCGTCCAGAAGGGACCCCCAACTGTTCCGGCGCTGATGGAGCTTTCACCTACTCAAGCCAATGTTGATAACACCCCAACGGAGAAGACGGTGGGATAGTTTTTTGGGGGATGGGCTATGCGTCCAAGATGCCAAGGGGAGATGTAGGGTTAGAGAATGCAATCCCCTTTCCTAAAGAAGAGTTACCTGGGGTGGATAAAGTAAACAATGATGGTGTCGTCATTTTAATGACGGTTGTCAAGCATCCTGTAAAAAGAATCCTAGTTGACATGAAAGCTCAGCTGACATCATTACTTATGATGCTTTTGTTCGGATGAACTTGTCACTTAGGTCCCTCCAACCGGTGATGGCATCTTTGGTCGATTTCATAGGTGACTCGATGAAGGTGAAAGGTGAGATTAACCTACCAGTTACGACCAAAACACCACCGTGTCAAAGGATGATTTTCATGAAGTTACTGGTCGTCCGAGTGCCTTTGGTGTATAATGTCATACTTGGCCGACCTGGCCTGAACCTCCTTGACGCGGTCATCTCTACCAAGCGACTACTCGTTAGATTCCCAACCAGCAATAGGATCGGCGAGATGCAAGGAGAAATAAACTCGGTCTAGCAGTGCTATCATATGACTCCTAGCCCCCAGGAAGCGATGGTCATATTGGCTCCAGAATCACCCGATCCCAGGGAGCCTAGTAAGGGAGGGGAGCCAACTGAGCGATTATTGACCTTTCAACTGGGAGACGACCCAACAAGGACAGTGCGGGTCGATGAGCTTCTTTCCGTGGAGGACAGGGATCATCTCCTAGCCTTCTTGCGGGCCAACTTAGATATCTTTTCCTGGTCAGCATCGGATATGCCTGGCATACTATCGGAGGTGATTACTCACAAGCTTAATATTGACCAAAAGTATCGGCCAGTCCGCCAAAGGAAGAAGAGTTTCGCTCCTGAAAGACAGAGAGCTATTGACAAAGAAGTCAATAAGTTGCTTGCTGCCGGCCATATTCGAAAAGCATGCTATTCAGATTGGTTGGCCAACATGATAATGGTTCGCAAGGCGAATGGAAGCTGAAGGATCTGCATCGACTTCATCAACCTTAATAAGCCATGTCCAAAAGACAGCTTCCCACTGTCTCGGATTGATCAGTTGGTAGATTTCATGTCTGATCATGAACTCCTTAGCTTTATGGATACCTTCTCTGGATACAATCAAATAAAGATGGACCCGGAGGCTGAAGAAAATACTATCTTCATAACTGAGAAAGGCATCTACTGTTATAAGGAAATGCCCTTCGGATTAAAAAATGCAGGAGCCACCTATCAGAGACTGATGAATAAGGTTTTTAAAGATCAAATCGGGCAAAACATGAAAGTATACGTAGATGATATGCTGACAAAAAGCATCTGCACTTCCAATCACGTCTCTAATCTGAAGGAGACCTTCAACAACCTCTGCTGCTATCAGGTGAAAGTAAACTCGTAAAAGTGCATCTTTGGGGTCATGGCAGAAAAGTTCTTGGGCTTCATGGTGACACAACGAGGGATTGAAGCGAACCTAAAGAAAATTAAAGCCATCCTTGACATAAGATCACCGGCTAGCAAGAAAGAAGTACAGCGGCTCATCGGAAGAGTGGCAGCTCTGAGCCTTTTTCTCTCAAAGTCGGCCAAAAGATGTATGCCCTTCTTCAAAGCCTTTTGCAAGGTGAATGGTTTCGAGTGGATGAAAGATTGCCAAAGAGCTTTTGAAGGACTGAAGAAATTTTTGTCTACTCCACTGTCGTTGTCGAAGCCAAAAGATGGGGAAAGTCTTTTTCTTTATCTCGCCACCTCCCCGGAGGCTGTCAGCACTGTCCTGGTGTGCCTTGATGCCAACGGAACCCATAAGCCCATCTACTATGTAAGCAAAATGCTCCATGATGCAGAGGTTAGGTACTTCAAAACCGAAAAAAATATTTTTCTCTAATCATCTTCGCTCAACGTCTTAGGCCATATTTCAAGCTTACCCAATCATGGTGCTCACAGACCAACCCCTTAAAGCTATCATAGCTTATCTTGACACCTTTGATCGATTGGCTAAATGGGCGATCAAGTTGGAAGAGTTTGACCTCTTATTTCGATCAAGGCTGGCTCTGAAGTCCTAAGTCTTGGCTGATTTCTTAGTCGAGTGTACTTGGACCGAGGAACAAGTAGAAGAATCCCCAATGATACAACCAGATGATGAGCTCAAAGAGATGGAGGAAACCTGAATCCTCCATGTGGATGGTGCCTCAAACTCCCAAGGAAGTAGAGCTAATCTCATTCTTGCAGGCCCGAAGGGCGAGAGAGTGGAGTACGCCCTCCAGCTCCTCTTCAAAGCCATAAATAACTAGGCCGAGTATGAGGCCATGCTGGCTGGGGTAAGGCTTGCCCAGGTGAAGCATCTCAGAATCTTCATCGACTTTCAACTTGTCTTCGGATAAATCAACGGGAAATACGAGACATAGGACCCTGTCATGTTCCTATACTTGGAGAAGGTCCAAATCCTAATCTCCTCACTGACATATTTCAGCATTAGCTACATTCCCCGAAGTGAAAATGCTAAAGCTGATGCCCTTTCCCATCTGGCCACCTTGGCGGACAACATTTTGGGTAGAACCTACATCGAACATTTGGAGAGTTCTAGCATCAAAGCCAAGGAAGAAGTCTTCCCGGTCACACAGGAGCCAACGTGAATGGATGGCTACATCCACTACCTCACCGACGGCACTCTCCCTACCAATCGCAAAGAAGCCATACTGCTCAAATGGAGAGCCTCCAAGTTTACATTACTGGATGGATAATTATATAAAATATCTTTCTCCTACCCTCTTCTTAAGTGTGTCAATCCTGTAGATACTGATTACATCCTCAGAGAGATATATGGAGGCATATGCGGAGATCACATGGAGGGTAGATCACTAGCACATAAAGCTCTTCGTCAGGAATATTACTAGCTTACCATGAGGAAAGATGCCGCCGAGCTAGTCTAAAAGTGCGACGGCTACCAACGACATGCTCGCATCCAACAATAGCTGGCTTCTCAACTAAGTCTACTCTCGGCCCCATGGCCCTTCATCTAGTGGGGAATGGATATCCTTGGACCGTTTCTTTTAGGCTCGGATGAGCAAAAATTTCTACTCATTGCCAGTCAAGGTGCTAGCCAAGATTAACGAGAGCAAGGTCAAATCTTTCTTTCGAAAGTCCATTATATGCATATTCGGGTTGTCCTACATCATCATCATTGACAACGGCTGGCAGTTCGATAATGCTACATTCAAGATGTTCTGTGCCGAGTTGAACATCTGCCATTGATTTATCTCTGTTGGCCATTCGCAGATTAATGGAGAAGCCAAGGTCATAAATCATCCTCTGAGGCCTTAGAATCCGGTCGGATGGATCTAAAGGCAGATGGGTGGAGGAACTCCCAAGCATATTGTGGGCGTATCACACGACTCCAAGGACCCCGACAGGAGAGACCCCCTTTAGCCTTATCTTTGGATCTAAAGCGGTCATCCCCATCGAGATCGGCCTTCCAAGTCCCCGAATGGAGTCATACAATGAAAAGGATAACCCCACTCAGCTAAGAGTCAACCTTGATCTCATTGACGAGGCACATGATCGAGCACGGCTCAGAATGGCTATATTTTACCAATGAGTGATCAAGTATTACAATGCTCGAGTCCATCCTAAGACGTTTTGTCCTGAAGATCTAGTCCTCAGAAAGGCCAAGATATACAAGCCAACGGAGGGGGGAAAATTGTTCCCAAACTAGAAGGGGCCCTACCAGGTTGCTGAAGTACTTCACCGAAGAGCATACCAGATTGAAGGACTTAACAGGCGGCCCATCCCTCGTACCTAAAATGCGGATAATATTCGTTAATATTATCAATGATGTACCCCCTTGGCTGATGAGAATAAAAGGATTTTCAAATGTTATATTTGACTTGTCTCCAAGGCTGAGGACCTCGCGATTGTCGGGTCACCATTTGGGCCGGCATGGAGATCCCGTCGTGGCTATTCAAGATCCCGATGATTTCGACGATGTCGAGTTGCCCCTTGAACCGGCACGTGAAACCCCCAAGGCAGTTCAAAAGAAGCTCGGCTGCCTCGCGACTGTCGGGTCACCACTTGGGCCGGCATGGAGATGCCCCCAAGGTGTTCAAGACCCCGACAATTCCAACGATGTTCGAGTCGCCCCTTGGTCCGACAAGCAAAACCCTCGAGGTGGTTCAAATGGAGTTCAGTGGCCTTGCAACTATCGGGTCACCACTCGGACCGGCATGGAGTTACCCCCGAGGCAGTTCAAGACCCTAATGGTTCCGATGACGTCCGAGTCGCACCTCGGGCCGGCACACGAAACCCCTGAGGTGGTTCAAAAGGAGCTCGGCGGCCTCGCGACTGTCAGGTCAACACTCGGGCCGGTATAGAGATGACCCCGAGGTGGTTTAAGATCCCGATGGTTCCGACGATGTCCGACTCGCCCCTCGGGCTGGCACGCAAAACCCTTGAGGTGGTTCAAAAGGAGCTTGGTAGTCTCGCGATTGTTGGGTCACCACTTGGGTTGGAATGGAGATGCTCCTGAGGTGGTTCAAGACCTCGATGGTTCCGACAATGTTCGAGTTGCCCTTCGGATCGGCACGCGAAACCCCAAGGCGGTTCAAAAGGAGCTCGGCGGCCTTATGACCGTTGGGTCACCACTCATGCCGGCATGAAGATGCCTTCGAGGCGGTTCAAGACCCCGATGGTTCTGACGATGTCTGAGTCGCCCCTTGGGCCGGCACACAAAACCTTCGAGACGGTTCAAAAGGAGCTCGATGGCCTCACGACTGTCGGGTCACCACTCGGGCCGGCATGAAGATGCCCTCGAGGTAGTTCAAGACCCCGACGGTTCTGATGACATTCGAGTCGCCCCTTGGGCTGGCACACGAAATCCCCGAGGTAATTCAAAAGGAGCTCGGTGGCCTCGCAACTATCGAATCACCGTTCGGGCTAGGATGGAGATGCCCCCAAGGTGGTTCAAGACCCCAACGGTTTCCACGATGTTTGAGTCGCCCCTTGGCCCGGCATGCGAAACCCTTGAGGCGGTTCAAAAGGAGCTCAACGGTCTCGCGACTGTGGGGTCACCACTCGAGCTAGCATGGAGATGCCCCAAGGCGGTTCAAGACCCTGACGGTTTCAATGACATTCGAGTTGCCCCTCGGGCCGATACGCGAAACCCCCGAGATGGTTCAAAAGAAGCTTGATGGCCTTACGACTGTCGGGTTACCACTCGGGCCGGCATAGAGATGCCCCCAAGGTGGTTCAAGACCCCAACGGTTTCGACGACATCCAAGTTGCCCCTTGAACTGGCACGCGAAACCTCCGAGGCGGTTCAAAAGAAGCTCAGTGGCCTCGCGACTATTGGGTCATCGCTCGGGCCGGCATGGAGATGCCCCTGAGGTGGTTTAAAATCCTGACAGTTCCAACAATGTTCGAGTCGCCCCTTAGGCCAGCACGCAAAACCCCCAAGGTGGTTTAAAAGGAGCTCGGCGGCCTTGCGACTGTCGGGCCACCACTTGGGTCGGCATGAAAATACCCCCGAGATAGTTCAAAAGGAGCTTGGTGGCCTCACGACTATTGGGCCAGCATGGAGATGCCCTCAAGGTGGTTCAAGACTCTGATGATTCCGACGACGTTCGAGTCACCCTCCGCCGGCACGCGATACCCCTGAGGTGGTTTTGAAGAACTCTTAAGCTTGCTTGAGCGGTCCCTAGCCAATGTAGGCACCCTACAGTCACTTGACAAATGCCTAAGGGGCTAAAGACTTAATCAGTGCTACAAGTTCACTCAAATCCCGGTCAGACCGCCAAGAGAACCGCAGACACTCACAGCCAGGCTTAAAGACCAGGGTTGGCAAACAATTACAGAGAAATAACGCCACTGTAAAAGCTAAGTATAACTATATACTTGGGCAAAATTTCTCTTTCATTAATATTCAGAAGAAATGTCAGGAGCTAATTCGAGTCTAGTTACAATCAAAATCAAAGAAAACAAGCAAAAGCCTAGGAACCTATGGCTTGGCGGGCCCCGACCCATTGTCGGCATTGTCCTTGTCTGATGCCTCTTCATCTGGGTCTCCGGGTTTGATGCAGTCAAGCCTACCAAGCTTAAAGATCCGAAAGACTTTTCCTTGCAGTGCTCGAAGCCCTGGAAGTAGCCGTCGAGACCCGCCTCTTCCAACTCCCGATCGAATGCCAAGGATCTTTTAAACGATTCAACAGCATTCTGAGCCCAGGTCTCGGCATCCTGAGCTCAGGTCTCGGCATCGGCCCTTCTCTCTTTGACACTCCGGACGTCCGACTCTGCCAGGATGGCCCTCTCCTCAGCGGCACGAGCATCGGCCTCCGCTGTCTCAGCCCATTCCTCGGTGTCGTCCAGCTTCTGTGCCAGTTCCTCTAACTTTCCTTCGGCCGGCCCTAGTCTCGCCATGGCCTCGGCCTCGGCCACCAATGTCCGTTTGAGCTCGGCTGCCGCTTTCCCTTCGGCTTCTCTGAACCGAGCCTCCAAGTTGCTACTAGCGGCCTCAGCAGCTTGAAGTTTGTCGGCCATCACTGCTTCCCAGGCCCGAGCCTTAGCCAACTCCTTGGCCACCTCATCGCACCGGACTTGATAGGCGGCCATCCTCTTTCGGGAGTGTGGGCTATAAGTAGTCCGGATCATGGTGTCCCAAAGGGTGAGAACCTCATTGGCCACCTGCGAAAGTTAATAAGCTGGTTAAAGTTCAAATCAAGTTTACCTGAAGAAGAATGCACAAATGGAAATTACCTGAAGCACCGATACATACGTCACGTCGAGGATGCCAGTGATGGGTACACGGTGGAGCTATTCTCAAAACTTTGGCAGGTGGCCCCTATCTAGTAGGCGCTCCGCCAATCATTCACTCTCCATGGCCGTGAACCTTGGCAGCCGTCGCTGCTCCTCAGCATTAGCTTGTCAAATAACAAGGTGTGTGCTAACTTTTTTTGAGTGCCCGATTGATCCCATACGATTGCTGGTGGATGGTTTTAGAGAGCATGGAATGTTGACTGGCCTTAGAATTGATCTGGACGGTTTGAGCTTCTTATTAGCACGAGGCCATCCACTCTTGTTTTGGATTATTGATGTCCTTTTATGTTTGTGCGAAAGAGTATGATATCTTATTAATATATTGTTTGCATTTATTACGTTGGAGATTGTAAATACAATACCCAGATGTAGTGGGATTTGGTTCGCTGTCTCAATTATATGGTTGTTTGGTGTGGATTATCTGCTGCCGCATATAGCATTATATGACCAAGCAGCGTGTTCAAAGGCTAGAATGGAGGCTAAGCAACTTGGGGAAACATTGATAGGAGGCATGCTCGGTGGAGAGAGGAGGGCATCATGGTGGAAGCTCAAATCAGAATTCTGTCTATAACTCAGGTGCAGAAAATGAGGGACATGGTGGAAGCTCAAACCAGAATTCAAATTTGTTGGCCTCCCTTGGGTTCTCAACTTCTTCCATCGATGAGTTCTGGTGGGTGATGGTAGTTCAAGAGGTGGTGGTAATGTTGCTTCTGGTTCTGGTATTATTATAGGCACATGCCAATCATACGGCTATAGGGACTTTTTGTAATGAAAGTTAGAAGTACGCAGGATGTTCTAGTGCACTGCTCCAGACCAGCTGATGGACTGTTCTTACTTAGTTCTTATCCATTTGCACAAATGATTTATGTTATAACTCAACTTTTGTTGTACTGTTAATCACAAGAGAAACTTTTGTTATATAGTTTTTTTCTCCTCTAATGTTACCAAGAGGTTACTGGATGATAAGGAGATGGAATCATGTGCAAGGGTTTTTACAAAAATTAACTCTTTGAATGGTTTCTCTCAGTTATTCAAGTGGGTGCACAACTGTTAGAAGCTCCATGGTGACTATAATCCAGATCAAAATGTCCTGACTGGCATAACCCAAAACATTCTATTTTGTGAAGATTGCATTCCCACTATATTATTACTTCGTTGCAATTTAACTGACAGCTGAACAATGCTATCCAAATTAGAACAGTTGCATTGTTTCCTATGAAATTATTTCATCTGAAGCCCACATAAAGACATTGTTGGAAGTATCTTGAAAGCAAAGTATCTTAAGTGTTCCTAATAACTTAATGCAGGAAACACTACTACTTCTCTTTACCAAGTAGTCCTTGGATTTTCTCTTCAATTATTATGTTCTTGGCACCTACTCTCCGAAGGAAAAGAATTAAAAACTGCACTTATACATGCCAACATCACGAAGATTCTGCAGCAATTTTTAAATTGCAACTCTACTTGAATGTTTCAGAGTACATATGGTCTCATGTGTCTGTCCAAGTTGCCCCCACGGCATGGCCATGCACCAACAAAGAAATGGTCTTGCATGGATAACATAGCCACAGCTCAAAGGTTGGGACCACAATGGTCTTGAATAGATAACATAGCCCAAAGGTTGGGGGACCACATACAAATGGGTCCACCAAGCTGAGCCTTTTTGTCCTGTTCTTGCCCCTACTTGGCTGAAGCTTGAAAATAACTAAAATGCCTTCTCCTCGATTGAAATACAAAAACAGTAAATCATGATTGCAAGAAATCTTTGGATTGAGGCTGGTGATTTGAGTGTGGGTTGTAAAGGCTGGCTTTCTGAACATTTAAGCTGGCTGGACAGTGACTCTAGCTTCGTTCAAAAAAGACACTGCCTAGAGCTTAAATCCCAATGTACTGGACTGCCACCATTTAGTCACTGCTGGACATAGAGATTTCAGAGTAGGCTCTCTGTTTGAGGTGTCTGGTATTTAGTATATCTAGGGAGCTCTCTGATGAATGCTTTGTACCTTATGATGATTGAGATGGAGCCTACATGACAGCATTTTGCTGGCATTAAAAGGCTAAAGAGCGCATCCCAAGCTTGGTGCTTAACATGGTTGGCCTATCCTAGAGAGGCCATTCTCACACCAAAGAAAAAGAATGGAAGAAGAAATAAAAACCGGCCTTCCCTAGCCCTCATTCCTTGGTTCTGAGTTTATTGAATATTAGTAGAGAATGATAAATGCGCTCTGTTGTTATAGTGAGCATACTTTTCTTGTGTTATTCGCATTGAACCTTTGTTGGAAGAAGCTGAAACAATCACATTATTGTTCTCACAAGAAAGAAAGATTACTGTAATACAACAAAATTTTAAATATTATGCTATATGAACTAATTTATTGGCCAATGACCTGATGGTAGAAGATTTTTCCCCGTCCACAATCCCTCAATTTATTGGCCATACAAAAAGAATGACATATGCTATATGAATTAATTTGTACAATTTGCTGCTGAGCGAAAGAAATACAAAAAGAATGACATGCTATATGAACTAATTTGTACAATTTGCTTGGCTGAAAGAATTATCCATTTTCTCCATGTCCATCCCTATGCTTTGGGGCTTATGATTTGTCCATGAAAAAGATTCCATTACTGTATTAAAAAGATTCCATTACTGTATTAAACCGCAATTTCAAGCTGTTTCACTCTCCGACTTTCGACATCCAGGAAGACCTAGTGTCACTACAGCATGTCTTCCCCTCTGTTACACAACTGGGCCACAACTGCTACTCCAGGGATGTCAAGTCATATGATCAACTGGAATCTGCATTTGATCCTTGCTATATATTGCATGCCTTGTCAACCACTCCCCTTCGAAGCCTCACCACCTTCCTGCATGATTCTCCGCTTTACTCCAGCTCTCTGAAGAGACTAGATTGCTTTTGTTTCTTCTTCATGTATTCCTTCAGATCCTAATATTACAAGAAAACATTAACCAGTTTATCATAAAAGAGTTCAAAAGAAGGTAGGAAATAAAGAACTGAAACGCATACATACCTGCAACGTGGCACATGGAATTCTAACTTGTTGCAAACACGTGTATGGCTTTTTAGAAGATACCAACCATTCTTGCAGGGTAGGCAACCTCTAGGGAGACGGGTCTTGCATCCCCTAACATGGAGGAAGAGCTGTTTGAGCTCGTTACAAAGTGGATATGAGCAATGTGGAACATAGCAATTTGAGGCATGCACCAAGGCGTCAAGCACAGTTTGCTCAAAAACAAATCTATTGTTAGGAGACCACACGAAACCATGTTCTATAGTTTGTAGAAGAGAGAACTGTCATGATGCAGACATAATAATATGAAACAATTCCAAGAATAATGTCTTGTATCTAAAATATGAGTTTAACACCTCATTCAAAAGTAGAATAACAGGCTGTTGAAGAGATTGAATAACAAACTCAAGACAAAACCACTTTTATACATATGCAAGGACAGTAGACTGTTTCCTTGGTGGGCTTTTCTTCCAAACCGCATTCCCTGAACTAGAGGGAAGCTATTTTAAATATAGTTAAATAAAAATTATGTTTATATGTGAGGTATGAATAAAATTAGACAAGGTTTGAAACAAGGGCTAGGGCAGAAACAAACTGTGATAGTGTGTCCATGCATATTTATGTCACATGCATATCTTTTGCTCTCTAGGGCTTCCACTCCCTTGTTCATGCCAAAAACATCTTGTCAATGTGTATATATTTTAAATAGAAACCTAGAAAAGATGATTAACTAGAAGACATTATTTTACGATTGACTTTGTTATTCTATTTTTATTTCAATTTTCTTTAACATATACCCACAAAGTTTCAAAGCAGAAGCATGGAGGCTTTAATTCCATACAACTAACGGCGGAATGGTAACAAATAGATGCACAGATTTACCAGCAATAGCAATATATCAATATACACTTAGATTTGACTACAACATATGCTCGAAGAATCATATCACGGAAATGATGTGTAAAGATGCATCAGATGCAAATATATAACAGCAACACAGCGAAACATTTTCATCTAGTTAAACTAATGCTAAACTCAACCTCCTTGAATTTCAATTTCAAATCTTCCAAACAAGAAACACAAGAAAAAGCTGAATGTCTCTTCTTAAATTGTACACTTTCATATGTTGGACATTTGCCCCACTCATAATTTCACTTGGATTGAGGATTCTTATATTTTGGTCCAGGAACATATTAATTACCAGCTAACTTTATATAGGTAAAATAAATCACTTGGGCTACTTTCTGCAAATGAACCATCAAATCCTATCCTGAAAGCTTTATATAGGTAAAATAAATCACTTGGGCTACTATCAAATCCTATCCCGAAAGCTTCGGCCCTTGTTTAAGAGTTAAAGCATCAAAATTATTAAAAAAGAAAATAAGTTATGGAAGAACAGATCATGGGGTCACTAGCAAGTCCCATTCAGACCAGATTTTTGTTCATTACCCAATAAAACAAATTAGGCAATTACCTTATGATTATATCTTAGAAACTAGATTTATTGTAACATGGCAATAAAGGTAATACCTGCAAATTGACCTTTTTCGGAGCCCCTTTTTCCTGAAGCATGCCACTGCCAGCCATGGTGGCTTGACTTGTCAATTTACGATCATGGCAGGCAGCTCCTTCTCGCTGACAGCAAGAATCACATAAATCATAATCAGTGCATGTCATGCAATGCCAGCTCTGAGCTCTATCTATGTCACCATGACATGAGGACGAAAGAGCAGGTGCAGTCGGATTATGCAGGTGATAGAGGATCATCATTGTTGAATGTTTTGCTCGACGGAGGGTATCAAATTGGTATTGGTTGCCTTGACAAAGACTCAGAAACACAGTTCTAGCGTCAAAAAATTCACTCTGTATTATTGCATCTTTATCATTGGTATCTGTACAAGCCTTCTCCACCTCAACCTGAAATGATCATGTAGAATTAGAAAACTAGAATGGATACAATTACAAGATGAAACAGAATTTAGAAACTCACTAATTCAAACAAGTGTTTTTCCCTCGTAGTAACAGGGTGTCTATCCTTCTTTTCAAGATTTTGCTCTATGCAATGACACCTGCATAAATAAGATTGATGGCATAACTGTTAAACATTAGCCTGATATGCAAATGAAATAGATGAAAAAAGGAAAACTACTTCCCCAAGTTACAAGAACTCAATGCACAGTACAATTTAACTGCATTTCAGCAGTGATTGTTCAAATCAAGACTTAAAAAACTTCAGAAAGCAAATCTTCGAAAGGTGTCATGAGAATCAATATTCATAGCCGATATGGAGACATCATCTCATCAAACAAAGGCTTCAAGAAACATGATAAATGATAGATTGAGGTGAAACAGCTATTTCAAACATAAAAAGCAGATTTATTAAGGCAAAAATCTACACTCAAAGTCAATCAGTTACACAATAAAAGTACTATGTTGTGCCCCACTTTTCCAAGTACCAATATGCAACAACACTGAAGATATGAAACTTGTCAAAGATAGGGAAATTAATGCTTAGCAACATGATCCTTCCCTTATGTAGACCACATTGGTTTACCTTCATCATGAACAATAAAAATGTTTTTAAACTTCTTCATCACACTCATAAGTTTGCCCATCCAGATGAATATTAGTATTAGCTATTGACACAGGGAACACGATATACAGATATTTAGAAATAAAGCAAACTATTTCCCAGGAACAACATCCCTCAACAGTCTGACTTATTGAAAAAGTTTATGATTATGCTCAAATTATTTGCAAGTGGTTTCACAATTTTATACTGGTCTATATAATTCTATTATGAGTTCTTAAAAGTTTACAATTAATCCATGCTTCTCTAAATTTTTTCTGGATTCTGCCAAATCATATGCTGCCAATGATATTCTTGATCTTCTAGTCTTTAATGTCAAACTCTCATTATTTTTCCAAGTTAATGAAATTTTGCCCTTAGTGGTTTATTCTCAGTCTAAATTATTACAAACTAAACTGTGACTTCATATCTTTACTATTTAACAGGAGAAACTTTTCATTACTTGCTGCACTTTTTTTTTGTGACAATTGGAAGGGCATGGTCGCATCTTTATTAGTAGCCAAATACTTGTTAACGGAGAACCTCCAATAGGTATTTTATTTTGTTTTGCCATGTTTTTATCCCTAAAGATGCTCTCTCATCTGTAGGATCAGAGCTATTCATCTTTATCCCAAGTGTGCAGCACATGCCAAACACTAATTAAATGTAAAAAGGAAAAGAAATGAATCTAGCACAGACATTTCAAAATCAACCACTAGTAAAAATTACAAAACTACAAGGATTGATGCAATCATGAAAAGAAGTCAGGCCAACAAAACCTGAGTTGGCAAATAACACAAAATTGGTTCCTGAACTTGAGGATACCATAGGCACCCAAAGGCAGTCATAATTGTAGTGCATTACATTACTCTACATGACATAAATGCCATCTAGTGCAGCCAATAAAGTGATTAGCAGTTGGGTACCAACAGCCTAGGTTTGAAGCCAACCTGACACCAATTTCAGCCAGGTTTTCTCCTACCTATTTCCATTAGATAAAAAAAAGAATATGATTCTACTTGATCTTAATAAGGTATGAGCATATGCACTAATTGTGGCTTAGTTTCATAATCCTATCTAGTTTTCATCCTCAACAGGTTCTCATGGCTTCAATTTCTCATCTTATTGTCTACACATGGGTGAGTATGAAAGCCAATGCAATTGTCACATTTGAACACTACATCCTAAAAGTTTAATTTTTATTAAACAATGAAATCATGTAATAAATTATTTAAAATCATGAAAATTCAGTTAACAATCTAAGCAAAACCCTGTGTTGGCAGGCCAATGCAGCATTCAAATGGAACTTAATGTTACTAATCATACAGAAAATTTAAAGGATTGGTCTCAAGAGACTGTACAAAAAATACATAGGCATTGATAATATCCCACCCTACATTCATTTAAATTCCTTAAAAAAGTCACTATAGCTAAAAAGAAATCAAGAGCATGAAAATAGTGCAAACAGTGCACAAAGTCGAAAGTTTTTGCAAACAGACCAAAGTTTCTATTTGCTTACTCTTCACAAAGTTGAAAGTTTTTGCAAATCGTGCAAACCCATTGTTTCCCGGACACAATAGGCTGTCTGCAATGATTGCAAGTGTGCTGCAAATGGATCATTATAAAGTCTTTCTTCATGGGGCGGATGATTTTTCCAAGCTGATGAATACAAGATGCAAAAAAAATGAATAATTTGAAATAAGATAAAGACATTAAGGTGTTTAGAATCTAAAATCACATGGACAGATATGAAATAGAAATCTATTGCACAATATTTTCATAAATAGTAAGCACATTCACCAAGAAATGTTACTGATAAAGGATATAGTGACGGAGAACAAACTGGAATGGATTTGATTTGTGCACTCAGAAGGGAAACCACAGCAATAAAGGTAGACTAAGCATGCAAAAGGGAAAGGGAAGACCTGACAAAACCTATATAGGAATTTGGATTTGAGAAGGCTTTACTGATAAATGATGTAACCCTTACTAAGATAGTTTAATGAAATCGGAAAAGCCTAGTTTTCCTTTTTTTCTTTTTTATTTGTATAATTTTAATTATTATATAATTTAAGACCAATATGAACCCTTGATGGAATAAGCTGAATCTGCTTTTGAAAACCCCTAAAAACAAGACATTAGCTACACCCACAACCAAAAAATATTATAACAGAATACTTGAGATGAAACTGCAAATTGAAGTAATAACAAATAGAAATTAAGGATTTAAGGGAAAAAAAACTACTTGGTGCATTAGAAGAATATCCTTGGGATTTCCAATTGGAGAATCACGTTTGGCAGCCCTTAGCGCCCTTTCAAGTGCAGCCTTTGTCTCTTTCTTTTGTGAAACACTCTCATCTTTCTGGAGGAGTATCTCTGCTTCTCCTGGCCAGTAATCACTGTCAAAATATGGCAAACGAACTGCAGTGACTTTGGTCTTACATTCAGTGGCAGGTACAAAAAAAAGGTCATATAAATTGGAGTGCTCCATAACAACTTTTTGTTTTGTAGCCTTCCTTATCATTGTCTGGTACCTGAAGATGATCCAAAATTGGGTTAAGCCAAACAGGACAGTATAAACCTAAGCATATGGTTTACAAGTTCAAGGCTCACCATTCTTGAAGTTTATCAGATTTTGGCATCTTCTGTGCAGTAGGATGGCAGTACAGAATATAATCATCCCGCTTCAGAGATGGACAAGACCATATATAGCAGCTAGTAAAGCCTCGTTTCTTGCAGTAATCAAGGTACCCTATCTGACAAGAGAAATACAGGAAGATCATATCAGCCTTCTTTCTCACATAAACATCTCTATTCTAAAAGAATGGATCTTTCTCACATAAACATCTCTATTCTAACAGAATGGATAAAAGAACAGTTGCAGTGTAAATTTGCAAGACTGTAAATTAATACTCTAGACATACCAAAATTTCATGATAAACAAAGGTCCGTAATGCCTCCCCAGTCACAGCTTTTATTTCAGGCCTGAAATATTTCACAGAATCTATATATGCAATGCATACACGTCTTTGGTTTGGGCATGCACATTCAGATCCATATTCTTGAACGAACATGCCAAAGAGACAAACATCTGCACCTTCAATCTTCTGAAACAATAGAATAACCTGAATTTTTTTTAAAAGAAGAGGAATAAGCTTGGTATGGCTTGTCCATAAGAACTATCAATCTATCCTATCCACATGATAACAAAAGCAACTTGCACAAAAGGAAAACATATAAAAGGATAAGTGCTTCAGCATATACACCTTTGATTTGTAAGGAAATTCTGCAGGATACTTTTCTTCTTTAAAAACCTTATGAAAATGTTGTTTCACTTCCAATCTCTTGTCAACCGATGACACCACTCTAACGGTAAGACCCTCTACTCCTAGTACCTGATAAAAGACTAAAAATTACAATCAACCGCCATGAACTATTATGGTTCTTGGTTTTAAAACCAAGTAGATGTTCGATATCTATAGTTCTTGCATTATGACATCAAATTCAGAAATATGCTACCATTTCATGTCATGCAATCTAAGAAAGAATTCAAACAGGTGTGTACACACAAGACATGTGCAATGCATGTTAATTGTTTTAAAAAAAAATACAAATTAGGGAATAAGATAAAACACACATTAGAGAAAAGTCTCAATATTTTTGTTTGCTCTAAATTTTAAATGGGGTCAAAACGGATGGATATGTAGCTGGGAGATGGATAGAGTTTTTTTTTTTTAAAGAGGGGAGTCTAATTAGTTTGGGATGTCTAATAAAAAAATATGCTGATAAGAGATGTGCAGACATGGATTGTACATCTAACTTTGTATTTTTTGTAAATGAGGACCTAAGGATATTTTGCCGTTTAACTTCTTTTCTTGCAGATATTCATGAAGAAAGGAACTAAGGATATTCTGCTCAAAAGAAACTAAGGGTATCTACCACTAGCTAGGTGAAAAGCCAAAGTCAAATGGTGCCAACCATGATTTCAAATCCTGATAGGATATCCCATGGGAAGTAAGTGGGATAGGTTGCAATCCCAAGTGTTGGGACATTCTCCATTCTAGGTATTGGGACAAGATAAGATGGTAGTGCATCTCGTTCCATAGAAAAACTAAGACAATCTCGTCCCATAGTGTCGATAACAAAAGCATTGCTAGATGCCGATCAAACTAATTTACTAATGAAGACTGATCAAATGTTGCTACTTTTACCTTTTCTAGTGATGGAAAACCAACAGGTTATGCCTCTGACCATTGATGCATCCAGCTCTAAATCTTGAACCACCGGTTCAAGAACTGCTATTGGCAGTTGTAGTGGTGCTTCAATAACTTCACCAATAGCATAACCTATGTCAGTGTCATTGACTACTGGTGTGGGTTTACTGGTCTGGCTATACTTATACCTTGGCTTCTATAGGATTTGTACTTTGATAAGTTGCTGTTGCTACACGCACTCACCTTCATATTTGTTGGATACTTAAAAAAATCTGTGGTCTCAATTGGTTATGCTTAAGGAACTATAATGCAGTCAACTAGTTCTTTATTCGCCAACAAGATGAAGGACTAGCTCCAGTAATGCTATTGGTACCCAAGGATCTACTAGTTCACAAAATCTAGAATGACATATTCCTCTAACTGAAAAGGGGGGGGGGGGGGGGGGGGAGCTTGTCTTGACCATAATTGAGAGAATCTTTATGATTGGGTCTGGATTTTGATAATGAAGTCCTGCATTAATGACCCAACTGTTGGATGTGATCTAGAAACTCTAAAATACTTAGACACACCAAAAATCATGTGACAGGTAAAAAGATCCAGACCAGAGGCAAGCAGTGCAAAGTGTGTATACCAACCAAGCATGTCCAATAGCAAATCTTTTTTATAAAAAAATCAAAATCAAATAAATGCAGTTATAATATAATCTATGCATGCATCCAAAAATAGTCTGAATTCTGAAGTAGCAAAGGCATCAAATAGTAACCACTGTGATGATACTAGAAAATTAATTTATTGTCATCCTAATCTCTTGCATGTTTCATCCTTAAACACATATAAGGTCGCAGAGTTCCGATGTGGAGGTATCTATAACCTATGGATCCTTGATTAATGACAAAAAAACAAGATGATGTAACAGTTTACCTCGTCAAAATTCTTTCCCAAGCTATTTGCCCTTTCTTGTTGCTCTTCCTTAAGGCGCCTAAAAAGCCATTGCTCCATATGGTGGCTCAACTTGGTTGTTGGCAAGTCCTTAGCCCCAGGAACCATATTTGGTGGTAAGGGTTCTCGTTTGCCACATTCTATTTCCTCTAAGGAGCAATTTGGGCAAGTGTACTCAGCTTGCTGTGCCTCCTTCCTTTTGCCATTGAAAAGAGCACATATTTGATGCTGCCAAACCTGGCACTTATCACATTGGACCCACTGAAAAATGCAATAACCAAGAAAACATTAGGGATGCCTTATTATAAAAATAACAAGCAATACTAGCATAGTAAATGAGAAGTCCTCACCCATTCAGCTTCAGCATCTGTTTCAGCATAATTCCACTTTTTCTCCAACTTAATCTTTGGAATATCCTCTCCACTAACCTTGACATTCTTACTAGGACCATTGTAACATTTGCTACAAAAAAACTTTGCATCGCTTTCAAACGTCATTGCGATATCTCTCGTAGAATAATACACTCCCTTAGGACTAATTTGCTTAGAACATGATGCACAATATCTAGAAGGTGGTTCAAAAAGAAGTTTGTCCATCCCACACAAGCTGCATGAGTTCTGATCCACCGAGTGTTCCACCCCTTTAACCTTTTGTGCCTCTGCTTTATTCTGAAAAAAATGAAAAGGAGTGAACATAGCGATGGTGTAGTAATAGCACAAACAATAGCATAAAGCCCAGAAAAAAAGGAAGTAATGCCTACAACATCAGGGAAAAACTAAATGCATAAGTGCAGGAAAAAGAAGAAACTACTTTAGATAACAAAATTTCACATGTGCTATTAATTATATGACATGAACAAGTTGAAGGGAGTTGAGAAATAGATGAGCAAGTTTATATTCTAGTTCTGGTTTTAATTTATATTCTTGATGGTAAGTTGGATTCATAATCATGGAAATCATAAAAGCACCATGATGTCCACATGAACTATAGGCTATACCCATAACAATAATATGAAATATTTATTATGTAGCATACATTTTAGGCTATTCATATTGAAGGTTTGTTCCATTAGTATATACCATTGCAAATGAACCAAAGTTTCTAAAACATAATCATGAACAAATCTTTGCATATAAGTGTTGTAGTCTTTAAGCTCTTTGACTGGATACAGACTTATGGATCATGCTTGACCTAAATAGTCAATTCTTGTTTAGATCCCACAGACAACCAATCCCACCCCTCATTTGATGATCTCAAGTCCATGTGGATAATGATGTTTATGTGCATCTTTCTGATGTAGCATATTACAACAAATAAAATGTATAACTCGAGGTGCATTTGTTAAGTAAAATACTACAATTAAAAATAGAAAAGTCTCCAGCTCAAAAGCATGGGGAGTACTGAGCTAGCTTCAGCGGATTAGCAACTTACCTGACCAACACATTGCTGAAGACTCCTGATATGCTCCTTAATTTTTTCAGGAGTGAATGTATCAAGTAGCGAAACAACTCTTGTCTTGGCTTCCCATGCTTTATTCCCATCACATCGAGATTTGATAATGCAGTAACCTTATTTTTGTCTCCATCTCAGCTCTACCAGCCTCAACCTGAACCTTTATTTGGTCTTGTTCACAAGGAGAAACAATTTGAACTGTACTAACAGGATCTACATTAGAATGTACCTTAGTAGCCACCTCAGGGCTCTCAACCTTAGTCTCACCTAATTTTGCCTGGTTCCCAATGAGGAGGTTGAAGATGACTTCGATATTGGCTTTCTACTCTCATCCTGATTCTCCAATGAGGAGGTTAGAGATGTCATGGATATTGGCTTTCCACTCTCGATACCTGTTCTAATACTATTAATAGGCATGCTCGCATCATGGCATGCTTGGAACACCCTTGCGGATATTGATCAGTGGAACCCTTGACTGGTGATGATAAGCAAGAATTTTCACTTTGCACAGAATAAAAAAGCGAAGGTTGCTCTGTCTTCATCCGTTTTAGTGGAGGTTGCTCATGCTCTATTATATCAGCAGTAGGAAAAGCGGTTTTTGCCTCAGTCTCACCTAATTTTGCCTGGTTCTCCAATGAGGAGGTTGAAGTTGACTTCGATATGGGCTTTCTCCTCTTTGCCCGATTCTCCAATAAGAAGGTTGGAGATGTCATGGATATTGGCTTTCCACTCTCAATATCTGTACTGATACTATTAACAGGCATGCTCGCATCATGGCATGCTTGGAACACCCCTTGCGGATATTGATCAATGCAACCTTGACTGGTGATGATAAGCAAGAATTTTCACTTCGCACAGAATAAGAAAGTGAAGGCTGCTCTGTCTCCATCCATTTCAGTGGAAGTTGCTCATGCTCTATTATATCAGCAGTAGGAAAAGCAGTTTTTGCCTCAGTGATAGCACCATTAATTGTATCCCGTGAAACTTTTTTCAATCTTATTCTAACGGGAGTACAAATAAGACATGAATTTCCATGGCACTTTCTGTAATGATCAATCAATGCCCTATATTTAACACACATTGTTGCACAGCGGTTGTTGCTACAATCAACAATGTGTTTAACTTTCTGTTTCATAAGCATGCAATAAGGTTTTTCACATTGCTCTTGACTAAAGCAAGTCGTCACATGTTCGTATAGAAATAGAAACTTGTGTATATTATGGAACTGGCAACTCCCTTGTGAAAATTCAGATTGACAATCAGCTGCAACCCCATTAGAAACATAAGGATGAAATCGTGAAGGCTTCTTAATAGAACATTGAGGTCGTCGTTGCACAGCTATATCCTGTTGTGTCCCAGGTTGAAGCAGCACCTGTCCTGGTAAAACGTTACCATTCATCCCAATTTGCCCATTTAGAAAGCTTCTTGACTTTTGCAGCAGATTAGACCCCTGACACGACTGTTGGAAGTCCTTGTATAGTTGCTTATTTTGAAGCAATGTCCTTGTCCTGAAGAATGTGATTGAGTACCAATATAAAATGATTGAGCAAGGTTTGGAGACACCGGCAGCAACCATGGTTGCTGCAAATTCTGCAGATCTGAATGAGAATGCGGACCCGCAAAGTTCATTTCTGACTTATACTCCACACATGATGGGTTCATGATTTCAGAATTTCCACCCGAACCAAATGACAATGGAGGTATGCTAGACATTCCAGAAGAAGATAACTTGCTATCAGCCATGAAATGCATGTCACCTGTCAATTCAAGTCAAGAAGATTATTAGATAAAATTTGTGGGTTCTAATCATTACATATCCACTCAAAATCTAGCTGTGGAAGGCTTGAAAACTAACCGCAGAAAGGGGTCCCCATGCATCCTTCAGATGTTGCTGCCTCATTATTTGCTTCAACAACATTTCTGGGATAGGCTAGTTCAGCATTGAGAACTTCATTGGCACTTCTGTAAGAAGGAATCTTAGACATGCTAGACCTTGTTTTATCACCAGTACTATTTAATGCATAGTTGTTGTAGCATTCAGTATACTGCTGTGGTGACATCAGAGCATCATTACTGGAATACCTATTCCAAGTGCCATATCGAGATAACATGGACACTGGCTCCGGAATGTGAGGCCCTGGTACACCTTCTGGCCAAGGTATAGCATTCCCCCTAGAACCAAGAGACACACCGGCAACTATGCCGTGGTGTTCAAAAGGTAAACATGCTGCACAGGTAAGTTTTGTGATTACAGAGTTAGAACAATACTGAGAACTAAATAAAATCATTGTCATTAAGTTTTCAACTCACTATGAGCTGAGCTGGCAAAAGGATTGATGTTCAGCGAGGAAAAATGAACAGTGTTAGATGCCCCTTCAGCAGAATCGGTACTATGGAAACGAGCTGGAGAAGATGCTTCCATATTTTGTGGCATTTCTGACCTCCATGTTGTTGAGCCTATTGATGATGAGGATACATGGCAAGCTGCATCTTTTCTGTCATCACTGAGCAAATCATCCAGTCTACCTTTAAGCGTACTCAGATCCATATAATAAAACTGAATGCACAAAAACAAACCTCAGTTTGTAATATTCCAAAAGATGCAGCAAATAATTTAATAACTACAAAAACATTAGATGAAAGCTAAAAGTATGCAATCAAAGTTTATTGTTCAACATGACAATCTTGACAATCTCAAATAAACAGAACAACAAACAGCCAAAGCTGCAGCCATAATCGAGACCAAGAAACATCATTCCAATCAACTAAAATTAGTTGCATGACATAGTCAAAAAAGAAAAAGGAAATAAAGGTGTGACATAGTGTATTAAATTCCTGAGTAATGTGGCAAACCTTTGACTCAACTCTTGCAAAAAGTTTCTCTTCCAAGACTCGGGCAAGTTTTTTCTGTTCTCTGGCCTTGCAGAACAGTTTGGTTTCTTGCTTAAATATTTTAAACTGCAAAAAATGATTAACAGATGATTGAAACATGCTAGTAAGATTCATAATGTATAAACTTTCAACGAAGAACATTTGTGCTGCAATTTACAAATAAAAAAATCTTTTGTTTTGTTTCTTGGCTAGAGAATTCTGTAAAATACTTTGTTCAAATTTGAATGGAAAGATAACCAATGCAGCAGCACCTGGTACGAAAATACATGCTTGAAATTCAATATATAGAGACTGTCAACCATAAATAATAGCTACGATAAGTGTTTCATAAAAATCTGAATTTAAAGAGTAAATGTAGCTTAGGTAGCTTTACCCACTTACATTTTATCACGTATCAGCATACGTACGGTAGACATCTCAGGATTCATATCCGACAAACACGGAATACGTTCTTCAGCCTTTAAATGAGGTGGCCAAGTGTTGCCGTTATGGCAGAAGACAGGACCCGGGATTCTTTAACTGTCTTGATCTGGCAAATGTGTCAAGGCCCTCCCATGTGAGATCTCAGCCATCATAACTACTTTGTCACTAAGATGCATAATTCATGGTATCAACATTTGAAGCATTCTTTTGATTAATGAAACTATCAGCACTAAAAACATAAATAAAGAACAATGAACTAGTGATTAGACAGCCAGGACAGTCATTTGCTTCAAATCAATGTTATAATTAAGGGTTTAATTTTCATAACCAAAGCCCAGCCTGGTTTGAGGCTGAGTTGGTACAATATTGGAACCAAGATTTGTCATATTGACCATACCATACTGCTAAGGTACTGTTTTGAACTGAGGAGAACCTGCCTCATACTATTCAGTTTGAAATGGTACTATGGCTAGAGGTGAGCAAAATTATTGGTACCCCAAAACCATGACTGACCATATGATACTATGGATGGAAGTGAAAAAAGTATTGATGCTCTGTTTCTGTACAAGGAGTATATCATACCAAATCGACCACATTGTACTAAACCAGTAGTTACAAGTATGGTTTTCGTTGCCAATTTTGCGAACCTTGAATATAATGATTCCAAATTGATCCCCAAAAGACCTCATGTCTTGGGAGATCAGGTCATCTCTGTTGCGATGCAGCCATCCATCCTCACCAACCAGGATGGGGCTGACCCACTCTAGGGACACCTGGGATCCCAAGAGCTAGTTTCTTCATGTCTCATATGATAAAGTCAAGACACAGGGATAGATATCCTTGTTTTAATGAGAAAATGTTACATCAACCCACTTGCAGAGCAGTACATTTCTGTGGTGACGTCATATATCATGATAACTAACAATCCAACAGAAATTGTCAATAAAGAGGCACATCCACTCTTTTAAAAAAATATATACATCATAAGATGATGATTAACCATCCACAAGAAATTGCCAATAAAAGGCACATCCGCTCTTAAAAAATATATCATAAGATGATGATCACTTAACAGGCCACTGAACAAACAACCCTCATCACTATCGAATCCATCATCAACTAATTACTCCAACTGGGCTTCACTATTCAAATGTGATAGATTGTTGATACATCAATTACAAACCAAAAAATTAGCAAATTATAATGTTCAATTGGTCAGTCATTCCGCACTCTACAGTTTGATGCTTAGATCATTGGCTTATATGTAAGAAGTCAGAATTCTTGGGTCATTCCAACAGGGTTTCACTATTTTAACAACAATCAACGAGGGCACATTTATCACAAATCAAAACAATCAGCAAAAAAAAAGTTTTGACTCTCCCATTATTTAGAAGATTGGAGTTCAATGCGTAATAGCATGATATACCATTATAAAAGCCACAACTCATAGGTTGTTTTCATTATTCTCAAAAAGATCACTTCTATTTTTTACAGAACAATTCAGTTTGAAGTTTGGTTCGTGTTCAATGAGCTATGACATCATACCACCATGAAATCTAAAATACTAGGGTCATACCATTTGTCACAGACATAACCCCGTTCTCTGGGTCAAAATCCATATGGCACTCTAATGTCACCCACACAAAGGAGGCAGCCAATCTATACCGATGGGGAAAACTGAAATGCAACCAAGACAAAGGAACAAAAAAAAGCACCAAGAAACACAAGGCAACACACGATAGTGGAAATAATGCATTTAAGAATGAAAAAAAAAAAAAAAAAAGAAAACGCCATAAAAAATGACAATTAGGGGTAAACGAAACAGGAAAAAAACAATGGATGATGAAGAATCTAAAAGATAAACAATTCACTGGATTGTTCTCGATCACCTTTCTAGAATGTGTTATTAGGTGTTTAGGCAAACTGCATTTTTCTTCCAATTGATTCCATTTTTTAACTGTTCCTTATTTCAAATTTAGTAGCTATAATATAGGGCTATTACTCAGATATAATAATATAATATAGGGCTACACAACCCATCACTCATCACTCAGAACTAATTATATTATTAGCAACCAACGTTTAACCTCCTGTTACAACCTTTCTTCTTTTTGCCAAGGTTCTTCTTCGCTGCCAACTCACTCCCTCAACCTCAAAAAGGATCAGCCACCAAATGCAATGCATCAATTACACAATATATGAATGGTTTGCATTCCCAGCCCACAAGACCTCTTCTCTTCAAAGCATCGGCCTCCACTATTTGGCTAAGGACCGATGATAATTTTTTATGGTTTGCCCGTTTATATTGAAAAATTTAGACCGTTTATCCGATCGGTATTATTTTTTAATGAATCAAAATTTTAGACAATTGCCATACCTAGTAAAACTATAAAATTCAAACTCCATCCTAATTTTGATGAATTCAAGATCATAGCAAACTCCAAACTCTTACTAGCGATTACAACGATACGAAGCAAAATATACCCATGAAGAAAGAATCCTCCTCCTGCCGCTGCTCGCCGCGACGCGCCTAATTTTAAATTAGGGCTACGATATTTATAAAAGTCGGCTTTACAAATCCGCCATTCGTGGAAACAATGGCGGTGGAACGCCTGGCTTTAGAGCCGTGAACGGCTGGATTCAAACGATACGTTCCCGGCTTACTTAAGTATAGTTCCGCGTTAAACGGAACGTACGATCCTATTAAATCTACTAATCCGATAAAGAAGTTTATCTGAGTAAGATTAGGTTTGGCACGATCCTATTAAATCTACTGATCCGATAAAAGAAGTTTATCTGAATAAGATCAGGTTTGGCACCCTAATCCTATTAAACTTTGGATCGATGTGCTGTTGATTTATATAAATCATGCTGTCTGATTCATTATGGCAGTAAATCATAACATGTTAACATCACATTTAACGTTACGGTATTTTTAAGATACTATTAAAAAAAAATAAGGTTTAATAATTTTAAAAATATTTATCAATTTTCATCAATTTATTTTTTTATTTTAGTTGTTATCGTTTTTTTTTTTTTTTGTTAAACTAAAGAATTATTTCTTGTACTTAAAGGATTATGTTATTTTGATCTTTAAACTTTAAAGTTATAAAAATAAATGATGTTTTTTTATTTAATGATAAAGATCAAATGATATAAAATAAAATGTTTAGAATTATTTTTATAATTTTTTAAAATTTAAAAATCAAAGTGATATAACTCCTAAGTATAGAAATTAATTATGTAGTTTAGCTTTTTTTTTTTTTTAAATAGAAACTGTAATATAAAGCAAGCCATTATGAGCAAAGATAATAAATAAAAGAAATTAAAAAATATTTTCAAAAAAAATAATAAAAGAAGGATTTTATTATAGTGTTTTTTAACGTTAAAATATTAACCGACTGTTTTATTTTAATGGATGCTGATAAATTACTAGTACCTTGTTCCAGTTTGTTGTATGGCATGGTAGATGCAGCAAAAAAAAAAAATGTCATAGTTTTTGAACAGTAACAAATTTTCACAAGCATTGCAATATCTTGTTTTATAGAAATAAAGGCAAGGATATTATATTTGATTCGAAAAGTAACAAGATTACTTCTAATAGACCAATACAAACGTCAGAGGATAAGGTAATGGTCGTCTACGATAAGATCTACATTTGAAAAAATAAAATATGTAATTATTTTAAGGCACAAAGAAGCATAATAATCTATATTTTCTTATGTTCAATTTCTTTCCTATTTCAAGATATTTCAATTAGAATTCGGCCATACCTTTTGGAGAAAAGAATGGCAAGAGAATGGATAGCTTATGGAGGTCCTCTTTTATTCGTCTCTCTCTTTGATCCCGGAATTGGAAAGTTAAATAGATTGGGAATGATGTTATTGATGATCAATTCAATTTGATCAGAAGTTCAATGATTGAAACATTCTTTATTGTATTTACTGTTTCAATTTGATCATATTCTCTCAAAAATAAGGTTCACGTGCTAATATGGCCCCCCAAAATTCATAAATTTTTTTTAGAAAAAAAAAAATAAAAATCACTATTTGTGATCAGGCATTGAATGAGAAGATTAATTCATGCTTAAACACTTGCTAGCCAAACTTAGCATGATTTGATCGGGTATTAGATTCCTGTCATGCTACCTACATGAAAATAGGGTGCATTAGCTAGGAACTCTCCAAGTCCTTAATAAGAAGATCAAGTGGCACTGAATGTCCAATCAAGGCATCAAATGTTCAACGGTTATTGTCTTTATCTGGTCTGCCAAGCTTCTCTAGAGTAGGAAGTCTAGATTCTCTAAAATGAAGTACAAAATTGGTGGAGCATGCAGCCTTCATCAAAAGTTTGTTGGCACCTTTTCATTTGAATGGGACCCTATACAACATACTTGTTGTGGGCCCTAATCACAATGATCAATAAAATAAGAAATTTAAGATAACTTTGATCACTTTAAGGGAATCATACCTTTATATAACAGCTTTAAAAAGATTAGACATCTTAATAACTAGTTCAAGAGAGTTGAGCCTCCAAAAAAAGAAACTAATAATATTATTCGTCATCAAAAAGCCAAAAGAGAAGTTACATATTGTTGCCGTAGAAATCCACTCTCCAACTCGGCACGGCTCGCCTTCGGATCTGAGTGTCGACCTTCCGCTTGGACGAACCTGCAAGACAATTCTCTCACAGAAACGATGGGGGTGGCCCTGCGAAAGATCCTTCGGCCTTCGATGCCCAAGTCAATGGAAATTCACAGCAAGCAGATATAAGAAGAAGGCTTTTGCAGAAGAGTCCCTTAAAATGGCCTTTCGAGAGCTCTAAATGCTGCTTGAGCTTCAAAAGGTTTTTTCAGTGAGAGGATGAGCATACCTCAAGAAATTTTAGGACGGTATTTATAGGCAAGCGGCTGACATGATGGCAGACAATTACCTAACTTCTTAGATGTGTCACAAGGAATCAAAAACCGCCATGATTCGAATCTGATTGAATCAAATTTGTCATGAGGTCGGTAGGATTCGAATCCGGTTGGTTAAAGAATCAATGGTTAGAGAGACTAATTGATGCTTTGAGATTCGACGATTCATAGACTCTAGGCCACATTTGGCATTATTGGCTTTATTTCCCTCTTAGAACAGTTGAGGACCCATGTGGTTGGAATCTTGCAGATAATCATGGATTTAAACTTTCGTTAATTTTCACACTCGGCTCTTTTACTTTGAGAAAACCACTTTGGAAATCAAGTGATCGAGCCGTTCATCGTGTGAAGGATTCATCGTGATGATAGGTAGCAAGCGCACTTGGGCTAGATATGAAGGTAGCTCGGTCCCGCAAAGGTTCAAGAATACCTTGGTTCTGCCTAGGAATAAAAGTACTTGGCCTGGCCGAAGCAGGAATAGCTCAGTCTGGCTGAAGCATAAGAGGGCACCTTGGTCCTATCGAGGTATAATGGTAGCTCGGTCTAACCGAGGTATAAGGGTAGCTCGGTCTGACCGAGGTATGAAAATAGTTCGGAATCGTCGAAGCTCGGACTGCCGTGGTATGGCAATTTTGTCTTTTTTGCACGTGATATCTGGTAGACAAAATCAAAAATCCTAACCTTTTTATCACATGCACGGACATTAATGCGATGATGATTTTACTCCGTATCACATGCCTCCATTCCTAGTCGAAGCATAGATTCGGGCATAGGGAGTAGAGTTTTAGGTGGCTTTATTTGGAGGAAGGATTTGAATTCGAAGAGATGCGCAATGATGGTCTCATAAATGCTACGTTGCCGCTTCAATATTTTTCTCGTGGGTGAAACCCTTCGTTTCTCGCAAACGATGATTGGAGAGACAATACGCGGCAAATTTCATCCTCCATAAAGGAATGAAAATCTCGGTTCTTCATTGCCAAAGGAAACACTGGTTCAAATTTTTCCCAAGTATTTACAAGTTATGTTAAGGATTTAGATGCACACCCTGAGTTATCGAAGCAAAAAAGGAGGATTTGATCACCCTTCGCAGTGGTCGAATATTCTCAACTAGTGTTTTTTGGCAAAGATGCCATTTTCGTCGTTGGCTTAGTCCTGTTGATCCCCAAAGCAAGCTCTTGGCCCCTTCCCATGCTAATTATATCTTAGCATTTTTATAACAAACTAAATTATCGCCTACTATATCTGCAGCCGATAGGTCGGAGTTTATGACCCAGATGAAGGGGAAGCTGGGCAAGCGCCAAAGAAAAATCGGTTTTGGGGAGAGGCACAAGTCCGAGAAAAAAATCCGTCTTCCTGAACTGCGTTCAGAGGAGGAGAAGCGAACTAAGATTGGTCCGGCAATCTTCTACGCCAAGAAAGGAGGAAACAGGAGTGTCGGTAGCGAGAGATAAGTCGGTAGAGGAAGGGCAGGTGGTTGAAGAAAATTCAGGAGAAGCGATTGTCGAGGCTTCCCACTCACAAGTAATGGTGATACTGGATGATTCTGACGGAATGCCGCTGACTAATTCTGTAGCCCTTTGCCCGAAGACAAAGAGTTGCACCCTGAGGGGTTTGGCAGACCAAAAGCGCCCTCTGTATGAAGAAGAACCCTTAGCCCCGACTGAGGAGGTGAGGGAAGTTGATATAGACATTGAGGCATAGGAAGGGCCTTATGCCAGGGGCTCCTTTCCGAAGAACCAAGGGAGGTTGAAGGAGAAACCGAGGTGCTGAAGAGGCTGAAGGAAATAGAGCAGATGGGGAGTCCTCAACGAGGAGGAGGTTCGAACGAGGTTCCTCTAGCCGAAGTATCAAAAAAAGGTGTCGGGGAGGCCGAGGCTTTTGAGGCTTCCTAGATCAAAGCTCTGATTGAAGAGGCTAAGCGAATTGGAATTCCTCGGACCGAGGCCATTCATCAGCTCTTCAGCCATGAATCTGCTTTCACCTGATCCAGACGCTAAAGAAATGATGGCCGCCCTGATACAGTCTGTGTTGTATAAAGAGGAAGGCTCTTCGACGAGTGGGCCCATTGAAGAGGATATTGTTGAAGCGGCATTTGGGTGATCTGGTATGCCAAAGGATACTTACCTTTTATCCGAAATTGAACAACCATCCCCTCACAAGGATTGCAACAGCATATGCTTTCTAGGTAAGTTGAGGTATCAAAACACCCTATTGTTATTGGTTAATTTGGTTGAACCTCCTACCTGAGCTTTATTCGCAGACTGCTTTAACAATAAGGTCACTGAGCTGGCATCTACATTTAGCTACGTGCTCAAGCCAGGAAAGAGGTTGCCGTCCTTCGGAAAAGGGCAGGATCAGCCGATAAGTTTTCCAAGGCCTTGAGGTTAACTCAGGAGAAGCTTGAGAAATCAAAGAAATCTAGGGAGTCGCTCTAGAAAGAGCGTCCAGCTCCAGGCTGCAATTAATGAACTTGAAGGAGTTCGTGAATTAGCTGACAAGGCTTGTTTGGAATTGCTACAGTGCAGAACCAGCATGCTCAAGAAATAGAGACCTTGAAAAAGCTCTTCGACGAGAGGTGGAACGAACTTACATAGGTGTTTTGCCAATGAAAGGAGCAGTTTGAATAGAAGGCTCGCTGAGGAAGAAGATAAATTCAAGTGGCACCGAGACCGGATTGCCAAACTTACTGCCGATCTATCCCAATCTCAACGAGAGGTCAAGGAGAGACAGTTGAGGATTGATGATATCAAGGAATGTATCAATACAGGGAAGATAAATTAAAGGGTCATGATAAGATTCAGGAGCTGAATACGAAAATGGCTCTGTGGAAAGTGGAAGTATGGCATTTCCTTACTTCTTTTCTGTTTTTCCCTTTAATTACCATTAATCTGATTGACTTTGTATCTTCAGGTAAGCAGGATGGTGTATGAAGCCCATAACCAATTAAGGGCTTTGAGAACGGAGTTGGTCTTGAGTCGTCAAAGGTGTTCCAAACTTGAGGGTCAAGTAGCTGAGACCAACAGGCAAGCTGCTCTAGTGGTAGAAGAGTATAGAAACCCTGCTCAATTTTTAGATGAGCGCAAGGCAGCTGCATTGATGCATTCTAGTTTGGAGAAGAGGAAACGCAAGCAAAAATTTTTCAGAAATATTCGGAGTTAGACCTTTCCTTTTAGAAAGCCAATACTATGACGTTCGTACACCAGAGACTGAGTTGTCTGCCAAAGCTGAGTATGAGAAAATCTTGGACATTGACTTCGAAGCCGTTCTTGGCACAAACCGAGTCATGGATCCAGAAATGGTTAGCCGAGGGGGAGAAAGTCCTCACTGCATTGCCAAAGAAACCAAGGCTCCCGTTCGATCACATTCGAAGTGGGTGAATCAAGTCAGCCCTCCCCAAGTGTTACTGAAGCTGCCTCTTGAGGCTAAGCCTAACTCCTAAAGACTACTTTGGTAATCTTTCTTTTTCTTGTAACTGAGGAGGCTTAGCAGAGCCTCACTTTGCAATATCAATATGAACAAATTTTTGTTTTTCTGTACATTTTTAGGCATCGCGTGTTAAAATGACCCTTTTAGCTCATCAGTGGCTTGCCTAAACTCAATTTATAGTTAGACCAAGTAAGTAAGTCGTCTACCAGGGTTTGAAGAATCTTGGATAACTCTGTTGAGATAGAAGAGATTGCTCGGCCTCGCCAAGACTAATTTGAGCAGATCTGTAGGAGTGAAAAATAGCTCGGCTCTTGCCGAAAAAAGATGATAGCTTGGCTTTTGCCAAAGCAAAGGAGATAGCTCGGTACTCGCCGAGCAGCATTTTATTTTTCTCAAGGCATTTACTTTGTTGTTAATGCGTTATCTTTTTCGATGCAGCTTTGCTTTTCGTATACATTAAGCAATCGATCGCTATAGGGCCGCACATTTTTCTACAAAGGCTTTTTCAGGCTCATTCATATTGAAAATAGCTCCTTACATTTAAGTCTTCTGATCCAAGATCAAGAAGAGATCTCTTGCCTTTTATTGTCACGTGGGGAGAGTTTTCTGGTATACCCTACAGAGTACTGAGTTCGTACGAGACATTGACATGTGGTCTTAATGAATTAAATGTGATGCGATCGTTGCACCCAGAGTCCAAAGCTCTCCCTTTTGTCAGTAACTACCCCCCATTTAACGTCTATAAAAAGGAAAGAGCAGAGGATGCTTGAGCGTATCCTGAAAGTTTTCATATTCTAAAAGCAGACAGAATTCTGTGTGTCCTGTCCCATGTCGAAATTGAAAACCATAAGGCCGGATTTTTCTTTCGAGATTTGGCTTGGCCCTGATGGTTGGAATGACAAAGAAGTTGTCAAAAAGCAAGCTATCCTCAAGAGAGGAGTCATGGAGGTCATATGCAAACCGCAGAAGGGGCATAGAGGCCATATGGGAAGCGCATGCGGGCGCTTTCTACTTGGCTCATCTGTCCATTGTGGAACCACAAAGACCATTGGAAATGTAATTTTTATGGGTCTTGATTTTCATAGGCCGTCCGCCAACCATGGTAACCTTAAATGGGTGCCATTTTGGATCTCTCAATTTATCCAACTGAAGGTCCATGGGATGCTTCCAAGGAAAAAGAAGGCCAAAGGTAAGTGCCCTTGGGCTTCTTTCCATATCTTTGATATTCATCCCGGGGATCGCAGCTCAACAGAGTTTTCTTTTCTAATTTTGCTTTCTAGAGCTGAAGCTCCATTGATGCAACATAGGTCGCCAAACTTGATTTGTTCAAGCATTTTCTAGAATTTCCTATACTGTAACGCACTTGCAATCTCCTGTATTGTAATTTCTTGTAATGAATAAAATGACTTTCAATTACTTGTCTTCTCCTGCTGTTTTATTTCTTTTCTGCTAAGCATTAGTTATTCCGATGTACTGATGTCTTTGTATCATTCCAATACATAAATTGTTCATATGCACGTTAGTTTTTTGAATCGAACGGGGTGCGGGACGAAGGCGGGCCTGCCGAGATATAGAAATACCTAATAGAGCATCCCTTTGCTAAGGGGAGACAAACACTTAGCTTTTCCGGGTTTTGAATGGTGGTACCCAATTGAATGAAATGTCTATAATGTTAGGAGTGCCTTAGGGACTTGGTTCTTACCAAGTATTTTGGCAATTTGGTTTAGGATTGTTGATGTGCACTGGATTATGTCAATCCTTCATGGATAGAACGCATGATTCATCTTAGATTGTAAAAGACCTGGGCGGCCTTGCTAGCTCTTGGTGAAAGTTCGATCATGCCAAAGCTCCTTGAGAATTTTTACTTAGTTTATTGTAATGAATGGCTCGGTCATGCCAAGGGATAAAGAGGGTTTTACCCCACTCCATTGAGGCATGGAGATTGTCGCTCAGTGAACACTCTCTCAGAGAGATTATACCTGGACCAGCTAAGATATGAAGCGGCTCGCTCTGATCTATCGAGATACAGAAAGATCGCTCGGCCCTTCAAGGTTCGAAGAAATAGCTCAATCGTGCTAAGTATGAAGAAATTGCTCGGTTCTGCTGAGGTTTGAAAAAAGATTATATTTTACTTGGCACTGCTAAGGTATGAAGAAATAGCTCGGCTCGATCCTATCGAGATTCGAAGCAATGGCTCAGCCCTATCAAGGTACAGAGAAAAATTATATTTACTTGGCGCTGCCAAGGTATGGAGAAATAGCTTGACTCGGTCCTGCCGAGATTCGAAGCAATGGCTCGGCCCTGCCAAGGTACAAAGAAATATTATATTTTACTTGGCGTTGCCAAGGTACGAAAAAATAGCTCAATTCAATCCTGCTGAGTTTCGAAGCAATGGCTCAGTCCTACTAAGGTATGAAGAAAGATTATATTTTACTTGGCATTGCTAAGGTACAAAGGAATAGCTCGGCTCGGTCCTACCAAGGTTTGTAAATAGGGACCGAGGGTCGTTGATTGGGTGAAACCTGCTTTTCATCAATGACTTTCGGAGAAATGATTTGAGACAGGAATAATGCAAAAGTAAAGTTTTATTATATAATCAAAATGAGTTCAATAGGAGTGTACTTTACTGATGGTATATCTGAAGGTTATCTGAATTCCATGTTCGAGAAATAAACTTTCCGTCCAGATCCTGAAGTTTGTAGGTGCCAGGCCTAAGGACCTCTACAACTTGATAAGGACCTTTCCAGTTTGAAGATAGCTTTTCTTTCTCTTGACCAGCATGTCATCAACATAGACCTTCATGTTCCGATCGATTTATTCTTTGAAAACTTTGTTAACCAGTCTTTGGTAGGTTGCCCCTGCATTTTTTAAACCAAAAGGCATGACTCGGTAACAGTAAATACCTCAATCAGTAATGAAGGCAGTCTTTTCTTGATCCTTGGGTGCTATGTAGATTTGATTATAGCCCGAGTAAGCATCCATAAATGTCAGCATCTGGTGGCCCAAGGTGGCATTTACAAGCTGGTCGATCCTTGGCAAAGAAAAACTGTTCTTCGGACAGGCCTTGTTAAGGTCTATAAAATCGATACAGATCCTCCATTTGTCATTTGACTTCTTCATCATGACAACATTTGTCAGTCAATCGGGATAATTTATTTTCCAAATGAAGCTAGCTTTGATAAGTTTGTCAACTTCTTCCTCGATAGCCCTCTGACGTTCGAGGAAAAAGCTTCTTTTCTTCTGTTTGATTGGCCAAAATATCTCATCCATATTAAGGTGATGGACCAGGATGTCTAGGCTGATTCTCGGCATATCCAAAGCAGACCAAGCGAAGACGTCAGCATTGCCTCGGAGGAGCTCAACTAAATTTTGCCAATGTTTTCCTTTTAATTGTGACCCGATCCTTATGGTTCGGTCCGGTCGAGCTTCATCAATCAAGCAACACCTCTTTGAGTTCTTCGGCTGGTTCTCCCATTGCTCAATCAAATCTTTCCAAGCATCTAGCCCATCAATCTTGGATTTTCTAAACTGAAGGTCAGCAACGAAATAGTACCATGCTACAGCTTGGTTTCCATGAACTATTTTTACTCCCTACTCTGTGGGAAACTTTATGGCGAGATGAGGGATGGATATAATAGCTTTAAGGGATATCTATCCGAGCCTGCCGAGGATTGCATTGTAGGGCGACTGAAGCTTGGTCACTAGAAAGTCCGTATGAACAACGGCTACACTGGGCCAAGCGTCCACTCGAATCACCAAGGTAATAACTCCTTCGGGAGTAATTGCGTCGCCAATGAAACCAACCAAGGTAGAGTCTATGGTCCAAAAATCTTCCATCCATAATTTCATCCTCACAAAAGCATTAAAGTATAAAACATTAACAGAGTTTCCACTATCAACTAGAATATGGTGTACATCATAATCGTTCATGTTAATAGATACAATCAAAGCATCATCATGTGGATACTGTATCTCCCGGAGGTCTTCATCAGAAAAGGAGAGCTCATCTATTCGGGGCTTCTTTGATGGATTTTTTTCTTCATCCAATCAGGTCGGTGAAGAGTCGATCATTACAATCATATTAACATTGCCAATAGTCGGTGGATTCGACGGAGGTGGTTGGCGAGGCTTAGGTTGACGGTCTCCTCCATTGTTCGGCTCAGGGGCTCTTCTGAATCAATCCAACCTTCTTCGACGGAAGAGTTGCTCAATCTCATTTTGGAGCTGCCAGCACTCCTCTATGTTATGCCCATGATTCCAATGAAATCGGCAATACTTGGTTATATATCTCCGGGCCATATTTCCTTGGAGAGTTGGTGGCTGAGAGATCTAGTGCTCGATCTCCATCAGGATCTGTGCTCTTGGTGCAGTGAACGGAGCGTACTGATTAAACCTCTAGGCTGGGCTTCGAGTGCGATCTCTAGGTGGTGGCGGAGGAGCTCTCTAGCGACGGGGTGAACTTACATGGTGAGAAGGTTGGCTCTTCTTCGAGCCTTTAGTCTCCCTCCTCTTTGATTGCTCGATCTGGGCTGACCTCTGCGACTGTTCGACTCTGTATATTTATTCGCCTAAGCCATCATATCGGAGAGGCACTTTGGATAGTTGACCTCCATGGCTAAAATAAAGTCACCCTCCTTGGATACCCTACCTACCATGATAGATATGGCTACCTCATGGTTGAGGTGGTCCACCTCTAACATGGCCATGTTAAAACGGCCTAAATAATTCTTCAAAGACTCTCCTTCTCGTTGTTTGACCTCAGAGAGAGAGTCAGACCTTCTTCGATGATGGAAGCTACTGACGAACTGACTGATGAACAGGCAACTCAGCTTGAAGGAACTGATGGAACCTAGCTTCAAGCTATTAAACCAAGTTCTAGCAGACCCCTAAGAGTGGAGGGGAAGGCTTGGCATAAGATCGCATCTGATGCTCTATGAAACATCATGATGGATCGGAAGCTACTCAAATGATCATCAGGATCGATGGATCCATGGTGTGGCTTAATAGTAGGAAGCTTTACATGAGAAGTGATCACTTCTCGCATGATCTTCTTGGAGAAGGGGATACCCTGTTCCACCTTCGATTGGAGTTGAGGGGCTTGCTTGATGGCGTTCAGCTCTTGGCGCCACTCTCAGTGCATCTTCCAAAGTTATTGGCAAACCCCTTCATCTTGGGTGATAGGTAAGTCTGATCGAGGGGAACACGATCGTGGTGTTGAATCATGGTGGAAGAGCACCGGGAGAGAGACCGAGCTCATCGAGATCTAGGCGGGCTATTCTTTCCGAACCCTTTGCGGTGCCGATTTAGGCCCTATTTGGTTGGGCTATTGAGGATGGCTCATGACCTCGAGTGAGTTGAAAGAAGAAATCGCCAGCAGAGCAGGTGCGGTAGCTCCATCAGGGACTTGTGGAGCAGGGATGGCTGGATGTGGCTATGGAGCTTCTGTACTAGCTGAGCTAGAGTTTAAACTTGCTGGATCAGTGTGGCAAACTGGTCCTGGATTACTATGGCAGTCGGTGGTGAGGGAGTCTCGACCAGCGATGGTGGAGGTGCCATGTTGCTTACGGGATCAGGCCTCTGGGAGGTGGTCTAATCCTGCGCATCTGAAGTCGCTCTCCTTTGATTGGCCATTGAAGGGTTGTCCTTTCGTTTCAAGCCTTGTCCCCATGATCATAAGTTTATGGGACTTGAGGTGCTTCCTTTAGCACCAATCTATTGCCATAAAAATCCGCTCTTCAACTCGGAACGGCTCGCCTCCGGATCTGGATGTCAACCTTTCACTCGGACGGACCTGCAAGACAGTCCTCTCGCAGGAAATATTGGTGGTGGACCCTACAAAAGACCCTCTGATACTCAAGTCAGTGGAGATTCACAGCAAGCAGATATGAAGAGAAGGCTCTTGTAGAAGAGTTCCTCAATAATGGCCTCTCGAGAGCTCTGAATGCTACTTGAGCTTCACAAGGTTTTTCAGTGAGAGAATGAGTGTACCTTAAGAAATTTTAGGACAGGATATTTATAAGCGGCTGACATGATGGCAGACAATTACCTGACTCTTGGACGTGTCACAGGGAATCAAAACTTTCATGATTGAATCTGATTCGAATCAAATTTGTTATGAGGCCGGTAGGATTCAAATCCGGTTGGTTAGAGAATCAATGGTTAGAGAGGCTAGTTGATGCTTTGAGATTTGGCGATTCATAGACTCTAGGCCACATTTGCATTATTGGCTTTATTTCTTGCTAGATAATCATGGATTTGAACTTTCATTAATTTCCCACACTCGGCTCTTTTACTTTGAGAAAACCACTTTGAAAATCAAGTGATCAGAGCCGTTCATCATGTGAAGGATTCATCGTGATGATAGGTAGCAAGCGCACTTGGGCTAGATGTGGAGGTAGCTTGGTCCCGCAAAAGTTCAAGATACCTCGGTTCTACCAAGAAATAAAAGTACTCGGTTTGGTCGAAGCATGAGAATAGCTCGATCTGGCGAAGCATGGAGGGTACCTTGGTCCTGCGAGGTATAAGGATAGCTCGGTCCAACCGAGGTATAAGGGTAGCTCGTCCGGCCAAGATATGAAAATAGTTTGGAATCATCGAAGCTCGGACCTACCAAGGTATGGCAATTTTATCTTTTTCTGCATGTGATATCTGGCGAGCAAAAATTGAAAATGATCCTAACCTTTTTTGTCACATGCACGGATATTAATGCGATGTTGATTTTATCCCGTATCACATATTTATAAGGTTAAAAATCCTAATTATTCAAAAATGTTCTAATACAATTATACAAAGAAAATCCCTCATATCAATAATTTATAGCTAAAGAAACATATCAATGGTTGAGATTAAAAATTTTCTTAATAATTAGATCCTCCAAATTAAAGGAATATTATTCATTTGAAAGGATATTCAAAATTAGGGAATCCTAACATTCCACTCTCCTTAAAATCAACCTTTTCCTCAAGGTTGAAAATCAAGAAACTTTTCTTGTTACTTGTTATAAGTACTCCCATATGGCCTTTGTTTACTATCCTTATTTGCAACCAAATTAAAATAAAATCTTAGTCTATATGTATTCTGTTGTCACCAAGACACCCCCTCGACCATCAGCATCTAATCGCCTTCCCCGATTGACCAAGGATCTTTTGATAGGCTTTACTCGATCGAAAACCTGCAACAAGTCCCTAGGCCAGAGATTTCGATAGAGATACTCTGATGCTCAAGTCAGTGCTTTGGGCAACAGTCGTTAGCTTAAACAAAGCTTGAGAGTCTTAAGAGAGATGGTCCGTGTGAGCGTGTATATGTCTCTTACCTCATCAAAGGTCTCTCTTACCTATTTATGGAAGTTTGTGAAGCTCGCGGCGTAACTGAATGCCAGAGCATAACTCGTGGTGTAACTGAATGTCAAAGCATGCGTTACGGGGCCAGGATAGCCGTAACTGAATTGGCAAAATTTACTCCCCACGTGGCATAGCAAAATTGGTAGGATTTGTCAGGCCTGGGCGATCATTGCAGAATTGGCAGGATTTGCTCCCACATTCATAGCGAAAGGAATATCTCTGTTGAGATTCAGGATCGTGGGAGGATTGTGCAAGCTATTATAGGCAAAAGGGGTCGTACATGTGGGCCCCATAAGGAATCCTACCCGAGTCGCGACTTAAGGTTCTAACCGGATGGCCGATTGGAGGTCCTATCCGAGTAGCCGACTAAAGATTCTATCCGGATAGCCGATTGGAGATCCTACTCGGATGACCGACTGGAGTTCATCTGAAGTATGATCATCACCGTTGATTGGTATTGCTCCATCAGCCCCATCATGTCCATTGAGGCCCAGCCATGAATAATGGACTTAAGTTTGTAGGGTTAACATTGGATGATGCAATAACTTTTTGCAAGCCAAGATCAAAGGTAAATCCTTGTGAAAACTAATCTTGTGGTGTATTAGCTTACGCTACTTTTAATGTTTTTGTTATTGTTCGATTCCAATATGAGAATAGATAAAGCTTAGATGCTAATATCAAACTTCTTGAGATAATTATTTAAGAAGAAGCTACTGCACTAAAAGATGCTTGTAGAGGAGCAAATTTTGCATCAGAAAAAAAATAGAAGTCTGGTACGTGTTGCTGAGCATTTATGATTCCTATTTATTAGATTCTTCAAATCTCATATGATCTACACCATCAGGAGATGGAACAAATGCACATGAAGTTTCAAACTAATGCTGGAAATTGTGTGCCTCCTTAGGTTTAGGTTCAAAGTCAACTTATTTCTTCGTACTGGAATAGTTATTTTCTTGCTTGCATAAAATAAGTGGTTGCTCTTCATTGAGCTTAACCAATCTAATAGCTTCAACCATAGTGGTAGAATATATGACACTCTTGATTTCTTCTTTAAGCCTATCAGCAAAGTAGCTTGCAGAAAATTCTTTAGTCAACCTTATAGTATGGTTAACAAGTTGTTTAAATTAGAATTGATACTTATGTATTGTAAAAGTTTGGCAAAACTTAGCAAGTTCTTCAGCAAAACAAAAAACTTCAATGCATGAGTTCGGATTGGTTCATTCCTCTAATTTTGTATAGTGATTAAATCCTTTATCAAGTCTAATGGCTGCTACTTGGATATTCACCAAAATTTTCTTTTGTCATGCTAATAACCATCTTTTTCAAACCAGCTAAGCATCTATTACAACCATATTACAGGTGTTTTGATCAGTTGCTTCTCGTAACTCTGCTAGGGATGCCTTTGCCATCTCTTTCAGATCTTTTATGTCACATTCTATGCATTTTTTCCATTGTTATAGATGAATTTCTTTAGCCATAGTTTTTTAGGCCTTGACAACACTAAAAAACTTCATAAATTTGAGAAAAATCTTCTCTCTCTCTCTTTCCAACTCTCTCTTTCCTTTTTTTATTTACTTTCCCTCTCTCTTTCCCACTAGATTTTCTCCTTACAGATGGAAAAAATAAAAATAAGGCTGAGTTTTTTTTTTTTTTTTAAGATAGGAACTAGATATGTTTTGGGAGTAGCAGGAAGAAGCAAGGAAGATTTTTTTTTTTTGTCAATACTAAGATTTTATAGAAGGAAGAAAAATAAAAAATTATCGGTTTTAGGCTCTATACTAACTGTTACGAACCCAATTGCAACAATTGATAAAATAAAAAATTTAAAATAATTATGATTGCTTTAAGAAGATCACACCCATTTAGTGCAAGAGCACACATACAGGACCTCTCCTGCTTCTTCAAAACTATAGAAGAAACACCTCCAAAGCAATAGTGTTCTTCATGGAAGTTATGGCAGGACAAGAAAAGGTTCTAGCATTTCCAGAAGAAAAAGAAGTTTATGTTTAACTTCCTGAAAAGGGGAATAAAAGCATCAGTACTGCCAGGATTAAGATTGGAAATCATCACAGTAAGCCAGAAATGGAAGAAAAAAATCATGAAACTCAGTCTAACAGGAAAAACTACATCAGAAATCATACCTTATATTTTGCAAGTACATCATCCATGTGCCCAGACAAGGCAAGTATTATATATTTAAGAGCAGCACGAGCACGAGCAACCGATTGGCGAGCAGCCTGATAGACATTAAAAGAAGGATAAAACCCAATATAAAGCATGAAAATATTGTCACATGCCAGTCAGATGCATGATTGAGAGAGAACATTTAAAATAAGTCTGAAATGATTGTGTTAGGTTGAGCACATAAATTGTACTTAACAGAGGTTTAAAGTGCTGGTTAAAATTCCAAGACTCTGAAAAAGAGTAAGAGAAAGGAAAAATAGAAAATTTGGAGAGTACGACTGTGAAGGAATTTTAACATTTCATTCTGAGGAATTTAATATAATCAAAAGTGAAGTTCAAAAGATTTTTTTTAAAAAAAATAACAATAATAACCTTACATTACCTTTCATAAGGAAATTAAGCACCTGTATTCTAGAAATATACAAGTATTCAACACATTCTAGAATTTCACCAGAATTATATCATATAGCACCATGCATATGTGATCGGGCATCAAGCTTGACGCAGAGGTTCTAACCATTCACCGCACTTAATAGGATGATAAGAAAATAACGTACCTGGATAACACCTAAGAGGTCCTCCAGAAGTTCAATTGCGAGATCGGCCTGCACTACATATCTTTAAGTAGTGTTTGAAATAGGGGATAAGAGGGGATATCCAGGGGATATCCCCTCTTATTCCCAAAAGCCATAACTATAAGAGATAGCTGGGATAAAGTTAACCAAAGGGATAATCCATGTTTAACCATGGGACATCCCCTCAATTATTCCCTAGAGAATGCAGGAATAGTTGGTTATCCCTTCAAATAAAAGTAAAAAAAAAGTTATCCCATGGATTTACCTTTTTGCATTTGATATGATCAATGGGATAGTCAAGGGATATCCCTAGGGATAACCAGGGGATAAACTCTATCCCGTACACTTATCCATGGATAATATTTTTTCTATCAAACACTACCTAAGAAAATACAGGGTACTCAAGAGAAAACCTTTGCTGTAATGGTAGATATCCAAGGTGATAATGGCCCAGATGATAAATCAATAAGCACGCATGCTGCCTTTGCCTGATGATGCAGTTAAAGAAAAAAAAAAAAAATTGAATGCCTCTGTCAAGTGGATGAACTATTCGATGTCTTTGTAAACTACATAGCTATTCTAGGCAAGTTGATGGAAAAAAACTTAGCGTTCTTGTATTTCAAAATGTGAAACAAGCCAACGAACATGTGATGGCAAAAATGAAGCCAGATAGCGAAGAAGAGGACAGTATACAGATGATGATGATGATGACATTGTAACTATCTGCAATGACAGTTTAACATTAAATCTTAAGGTTTTGCTGCATATGCATATTATACACCATGGATAATATGAACACTTAATTACACTACAAACCTGAGAAAGAGCATTCTGGACAGAAGCACGTGTCCATAGCAAGAAACCATCATCGACATGAACTGGAGGAGTGCTATTAACAGGAGGACGAAGTGCTACAAAGATGAAAAATCATGAACACTATCAAAAGTTTTTATTTTTCGACAGAAAAAAGAAAGCTCATAAACATACCCAAACACAAAAGAGCCATCACCTGGAAGCAGTGCTTTCACAAGTGGTAGCATAGACCAAAAATTAGAATTACTCTCAGCCAACTTGCAGCAGAGAAGAGGCTGTGCATATTTCAGATCATAAAAAAAGTCAGCAACTAATACAAGCATATCCTTTTGGCAGTGAAACTAATCTGATCAGAAGTTAAATTTGTTGTTCCCAATACAACCGTTACTTCCACTAAAAACTACATTTGGCAGCAAGAAGTTGCACCTACTTGTGATGCACAAGCATAAAGGACATGGAGTATGCCTTCTTCAACAGCAGCAATATCCAGGACATTCAAATATGGAGCATCACAATTATCTTCAGGTATTCTAAATTCCTCTCCAAACAAGCTCGAGTAATCGGCAAGATGCACTTGACCGGTCATTTCAGTTTTGGTTATTTCATCAGAGGTTGAAGACAAAGTCAAATCACCAGTAGGCACCGACTCTTCCAGGGTTGTAATAGGCTCTATAAGCTTTTGTAGTGCCCTTGAAGCCTAAAAAGCAACAGAGGTAAGCCCAGAAGGTGGGAAGCCAGTACAGAAGTACCAGTCTACCATGAAAAAAGAAACTCTTAACAGGATGATGACAGCATCAGGACGAAATGCTAGCGAGCTTGACGCAGATTGAACAAAAGGTGATGAACTGCGTGATCTCCTAGGCTGTGCCAGAAAATAAATGATGATAGTTCATTGACGGCATCAGATAAAATGTTTGCAACTGTCTTGTAAACGTACAGACGCACTCATATATTACATAAGTGAAAAGATTCCAGAGGCAACAAAACAATAATTAAAATTATCTAAAGATAACAAATTATTTGAACACAATTTAGAAATTAGAACAGTTTTTTTTTTTTTTTCAGTGTAAAGATGACAGTATGATGTCTTGATTTCTTAAGCAAATGTTTTACATTTTATAATGTTGTGGGCCTTATGGATCGAGGCATGATTTATCTCCATTTAAGAATGTTTTTGAAACAGCTATCATGGCCAAGATAACATTACGGGAAGACAACGGTTTGGCATGAACCTAATAAGCAAATTGGCAAGATAGAAAATCTTACACATTGATTACATTATTAGGCCTCAGTGATAGCTTGCATTTTTTTATCATCTAGATTATTCTCGTCCTCACATTATGAATCTAGATGAGACCAGAATCAAAGTTTTAAATCATGTGGGACATAGGTATTCCAGTCTTTCCATAGAATGAGACACCTTGTATCTCATTCCATCTTAATCCCCAATCTGGTTAACCAGGCATTTCAATACTTGCTTGGAATACTTTTTTTCTTAAAAAAAATTATGAAACTTTAATATTTTATTTTATTTTTAAAATATTTAAACTTTAAAAGTTATATCTTTACGATAAATTAGATCTATTTAAAGCTGACACCATAATATATTATGACTGAGAATTAAATCTCTTTAGGATAAGACATTCCAACTGTCTCGGCCCTCTTCTCGCAGAGACTTAATCCTTAATTAGAATGAATCTACACACTACAAGAAAATGACTTTTGCCTACGATTTTTGCACCTACGATTTTAAAATCGTAGGCAAAAGATATCTTTCCCTACGATTTTTAAAAATCGTAGGCAAAGATTTCATAGTTAAAAGGATAGAACCTTTTCCTACGATTTTTAAAAATTATAAAATATTAAAAAAAATTTAAAATCGTAGGCAAAGGCTCTAGAGCCTTTCATTGAAAGGATGCGGACTTTTACCTATGATTTTACGAAGATCGTAGGGAAAGACAGCCAACCTTTCCCTACGAATTTAATAAAAATAATAAGAAAAATCCTTTTTCAGAAATCCAACCCTTTCCCTACGATTTTCACGAAAATCGTAGGAAAAACTGTATACCTTTCCCAAAATCAAATTTTATATTTACTATATTTATATTAATTATATATATATATAATAATTAAATATTAATATAACTATTATTTCTTATACTGTATTTATATATTTATTACAATATTATAATATTCTTAGTAATATATTACTATAGTTTCTTTAATACTATTATTATTTACATATATTATATAGTAAATATGTATTATATAATACATAAAAATAAAATATATATAATATTTTTTATATAATAAATAATTACTTATTATATATTGTAGTATACTATAATTTATTTTGTATTATCATATTATTAATAAAATTATTAATCTTATATTGTTAGGTGGTGAAACAAAGGATAATCTGTTTTGTGGTGGCAGTGGAAGGCTAAAAATAAAATTAACTTAAAAGAAAGGTTAAACATAACCTGTTTAACGGGCTGAGGTTTTATTGGCGTGCCAGCAGTGGAAGTAAAAGGATAGGGCTCTCTACATCGCGCATGATGCAAGTAGGCATGGGCACTGGGCCATGCCTGGCACGGCACGGCCCAGGCCCACCGTGCCAGAGAAGTTGTTGTGTCGTGCCTGGCACGGCCCGATAAAAAAATTTGGAATTCAGCACGGCCCATGACCCATCAAGAAATTGATCACGGGCCGTGCCAAAACGGCGCTTCTGGGCCGTTTTGTAGGCCGTGCCACAAGGGCTGTGCCATGGCACGGCCCACAAAATGGCCCAGAAGGGCCGTGCCAGAACGGCCCTTCTGGGCCCATAAGGGTCGTGCCATGGCACGGCTGGTGCCTAGGCGCACACTGTTGGGCCTAGGCGCACACGATCCGATGGTTGCGATCGATCCAAGCCATGATCCCGATCGGTGATGATCGATCCGATGGTTGCAATCGATCCGATCGGAGATGATCCAACGGTTGCGATCGATCCAAACCATGATCCCGATCGGCGATGATCGATCCGACGGTTGCGATCGATCCGATCGAAGACGATCCAACGATTGCGATCGATCCATGCCATGATCCCGATCGGCGATGATCGATCCGACGGTTGTGATCCATCCGATTGGAGACGATTCAACAGTTGCGATCGATCCAAGCCATGATCCTGATTGGCGATGATCGATCCGATGGTTGTGATCGATCCGATCGAAGACCATCCGATGGTTGCGATCGATCCATGCCATGATCCCGATCGGCGATGATCGATCCGACGGTTGTGATCCATCTGATTGGAGACGATCTAACGTTGTGATCGATCCAAGCCATGACCCCGATCGGCGATGATCGATCCGACGGTTGCGATCGATCCGATCGGAGACGATCCGATGGTTGTGATCGATCCATGCCATGATCCCGATCGGCGATGATCGATCCGACGGTTGCGATCCATCTGATCGAAGATGATCCGACGATTGTGATCGGCCCAAGCCATGATCCCGATCGGCGATGATCGATCCAACGGTTGCGATCCATCCGATCGGAGAGATCGACGGTTGCAATCGATCCATGCCATGATCCCGATCGGCGATGATCGATCCGACGATTGCGATCCATCCAATCGGAGACGATCCGATGGTTGCGATCGATCCAAGCCATGATCCCGATCGGTGATGATCGATCCGACTGTTGCGATCTATACGATCGAAGACGATCCGACGATTGCGATCGATCCAAGCCATGATCCCGATTGGCGATGATTGATCCGATGGTTGTGATCGATCCGATCGGAGATGATCTGATGGTTGCGATCGATCCAAGCCATGATCTCGATCGGCGATGATCGATCCGACGGTTGCAATCCATCTGATCGGAGACGATCCTATGGTTGCGATCGATCCATGCCATCATCCCGATCGGCGATGATCGATCCGACGGTTGCGATCCATCCGATCGGAAACGATCTGAGGGTTGCAATCGATCCAAGCCATGATCTCGATCGGCGATGATCGATCCAACGATTGTGATCCATCTGATCGGAGACGATCCGACAGTTGTGATCGATCCATGCCATGATCCCGATCGGCGATGATCAATCCAACGGTTGCGATCCATCCGATCGAGATGATCTGACGGTTGCAATCAATCTAAGCCATGATCCCGATCGGTGATGATCGATCCGACGGTTGCGATCCATCCGATCGGAGATGATCCGACAGTTGCGATCGATCCATGCCATGATCCCGATCGGCGATGATCGATTCGACGGTTGCGATCCATCCGATCGAGATGATCCAACAGTTGCGATCGATCCAAGCCATGATCGCGATCGGCGATGATCGATCCGACTGTTGCGATCCATCCGCTCGGAGACGATCCGACGGTTGTGATCGATCCAAGCTATGATTCCGATCGGCGATTATCGATCCGACCATTGCGATCCATCCGATCGGAGATGATCCGTCGGTTGCGATCGATCTAAGCCATGATCCTGATTGACGATGATCGATCCGACGATTGTGATCCATCCGATCGGAGACGATCCAACGGTTGCGATTGATCCAAGCCATGATCCTGATCGACGATTATCGATCCGACCGTTGCGATCAATCCGATCAGAGATGATCCGATTGTTGTGATTGATCCAAGCCATGATCCCGATCAGGGATGATCGATCCAACAGTTGTGATCCATCCGATCGGCGATGATCCGACGGTTGCAATCGATCCAAGCCATGATTTCGATCGGCGACGATCGATCGGACCATTGCGATCAATCCGATTGAAAATGATCCTTCGATTGCGATCGATCCAAGCCATGATCCCAATCGGCGATGATCGATCCGACGGTTCCAATCCATCCAATCGGAGATGATCCTTCGGTTGCGATTGATCCAAGGCATAATCCCAATCGGGGATGATCGATCCAATAGTTGTGGTCCATCCGATCGGCGATGATCTGATGGTTGCGATCGATCCAAGCCATGATCCCGATCGGCGATGATCGATCGGACCGTTGCGATCAATCCGATGGGAGATGATCCTTCGGTTGCGATCGATCCAAGCCATGATCCCGATCGGCGATGATCGATCCGATGGTTGCGATCGATTTAAGCCATGATCTCGATGGCGATGATCGATCGGACCGTTGTGATCAATCCGATCGAAGACGATCCAACGGTTGCGATCGATCCAAGCCATGATCCCGATCGAGGATGATCGATCCGACGGTTGCGATCCATCCGATCGGCAATGATCCAATGGTTGCGATCGATCCAAGCCATGATCCTAATCAGGGATGATCGATTCGACGGTTGTGATCTATCCCATCGGCGATGATCCGACGGTTGCGATCGATCCAAGCTATGATTCCGATTGGCGATGATCGATCAGAGACGATCCGACGGTTGCGATCGATCCAAGCCATGAACTCGATCGGCGATGATCGATCCGATGGTTGCGATCGATCCAATCGGAGACTATCCGACGGTTGCGATCGATCCAAGCCATGATCCCGATCGGCGATGATCGATCTGACGGTTGTGATCAATCTGATCGAAGATGATCCGACGGTTGCGATCAATCTGATCGAAGATGATCCGATGGTTGTGATCGATCCAAGCCATGATCCCGATCGGAGATGATCGATCAAACTATTACGATCAATCCGATCTGAGACGATCCGACTGTTTCGATCGATCCAAGCCATGATCCTGATTGGGGATGATCGATCCGACGGTTGCGATCTATCCCATCGGCGATGATCCAACGGTTGCGATCGATCCAAGCTATGATCTCGATCGGCGATGATCGATCGGACCGTTGCGATCAATCCGATCGGAGATGATCCGACGGTTGCGATCGATCCAAGCCATAATCTCGTTCGGCAATAATCGATCCGACGGTTGCGATACATCCAATCGACGATGATCTAACAGTTGCGATCGATCCAAGCCATGATCCCGATCAGCGATGATCGATCCGACGGTTGGGATCGATCCGATCGGAGATGATTCGATCGGAGACGATCGGTCCATGCCATGATCCCGATCGATGATAATCGATCCGACGGTTGCGATCCATCAGATCGGAGATGATCCGATGGTTGCGATTGATCCAAGCCATGATCCCGATCGGCGATTATCGATCCGACCATTGTGATGAATCCGATCGGAGACGATCCGACGTCTGCGATCAATCAAAGCCATGATCCCGATCGGCGATGATCGATCCGATGGTTGCGATCGATCCAAGCCATGATCTCGATTGGTGATGATCGATCAGACCATTGCGATCAATCCGATTGGAGATGATCCAATGGTTGCGATCGATCCAAGCCATGATCCCAATCGGGGATGATCGATCCGACGGTTGCGATCTATCCCATCGGAGACGATCCGATGGTTGCGATCGATTCAAGCCATGATCCCGATCGGCGATGATCGATCCGATGGTTGCGATCCATCCGATCGGCAATTATCCGATGATTGCGATCTTTCTTTTTTTCTCCTTACTTATTGTATTATGTTCTAGAGGTCAGGCCTAGCCCCCCTCCCTTCTGTACTATTTTGATTTTAAATTAATAAACTGGTAGGGGTCTGATACGGCTGGCCGTTTCCCCGGAGTAGTATTATTCTGCGCAATTTTCGAAAGCAATGATGTGACAACAAAACCCAAAGCCTCCAGCATCGGTCTTCGAAACCGGCCTCCAGCGTCGGCCTCCAGAGCCAGACAGCCAGCGTCGGCCTCTTGAGCCAGACAGCCAGCATCGGCCTCCAGAGCCAGACAGCCAGCGTCGGCCTCCAGAGCCAGACAGCCAGCGTCGGCCTCTTGAGCTAGACAGCCAGCATCGGCCTCCAGAGCCAGACAGCCAGTGTCGGCCACCAGCGCCAGCCCCCGGCATCGGCCTCCAGCGTCGGCCCCCAGCGTCAGCATCAAAGACCAACTACGCGTTGGCACCAGACCTCCAGCGTCAGCCATCAGCATCGGCCTCCAACATTGGCCACAGGTGTCGGCCTTAATAAGTCCCAGTACTAAAGCTTTGGTTCCGGCATCCGGCACTGCCACCCAGCATCGGCCCTCAGTGTCGACCTTCATACAAGGATTAGTCTTGGGCAACTGACCCTGCGATCTAAGGACTACTGCCGAATAGCTCGGGCATGTCAGCCTGATCAGCAGTTACCGCTATAAGCGGCCCCTATTCAGCAACAGTCCAACAACTCACCGTTCGATGAAACATCACAACGAAATGGATTCGACGGTTCCAACAGACCAAGGTATACGGGATTCCCAACAGGTATAAAGAGAGGACCCGAGCTCCATGCAGGGGTGGCTCGCTCTCTCTCTAAAAAAACTTGCTCTACAACAATTCTACAAACATCATATCCTTGTTCGACGACTCACTAACTTGGGCATCGGAGGGTCCCCGCCGGAACCACCGGTCCGGGACTTTTTGCAGGCTCTTAGAGGAAGACGGCGGCCTTTCTACGCACCCGGTGATTCCAGCCTGCCCGACGTTCATCATACGTGATTTGGCCACAACAGATTGGCGCGCCAGGAAGGGGAGGTGCATACCAGGTCGAAAATTCTCCCTGGAATCCCTCCAGTTTTGCAAAGGAAGCGATGGTGACCACGCGAGCGCAAGAGGCTTCCTCTAGCCAGGCCACCGGGCATATCCCGCGAGTTGAGCATTCGGAGGCCAACCCCCATGCTCCACCCCTCGCGCCGACAAGCCAACCCGACCGGTTGATGTTCTAGCCCATCAGGTCCAGGATCTGACGACGATGGTCCGGGGGCTGCAAGAGCGTTATGTGGCTGCTGTAACTCAACCCCCGGTGATGGGCAAAGGGGTGCGAGGAACAGTTCAGTCTCACCAAGGAGGGACCCCGCCTGAGGTCTCTCACCGCTCACCCCTCGAACCTCACCACCAAGGGACCTCAAAGCGACGACGGTCTCCCTCCCGCCGCTCCGGTCGTTCCCACCGCCGACTGGAAGAAAAGGAGTCCAAGCGGGCACATTCTTTGCGCCGGCGATCCTCTTCTTCCGACTCATCCCAAGGGACCTCGAAGCGACGACGGTCCCCCTCCCGCCGCTCCGGTCGTTCCCATCACCGACCTGAGGAAAAGGAGTCCAAGCCAGCACATTCTTTACGCCGACGATCTTCTTCTTCCGACTCATCCCGAGGTAACACTCCTCGGATAACCACCCGTCGGGCTGAGCAAAGGCTTAACGAGTACCATCGGCGGTTGGACGAACTCAGCCGTCGGATAGCCGATCCCTGTGCAGCGGAGTATGAGCGTCGCCCCCCGCTTTCTCGCCATATCATGGAGGAACCGATCCCCCCCGGTTCCGTCTCCCTCAATTGGATCCATATGACGGAACGATGGACCCCCTGGACCATCTGGAAAGCTACAAAGTCCTCATGCAGGTCCAGGGGGCGACAGATTCCTTATTATGCGTCGCCTTCCCAGCCACGCTCCGTAAGGCGGCCCGCGCGTGGTACTCCCGTCTGCCCCCACGCAGCATCAACTCGTTTTGGCAACTTGAGCGGTCCTTTCGGGCTCATTTTGATGCCTGTCGAAAGATCCCCCGAGTCGCCGATAGCCTCTTCGCTGTCCAGCAGAGGAGCGGCAAGACCTTAAAGGATTTCGTCGCTCGATTTAAGAAAGTGGCGCTGGAGGTGTACAACCTGGAGGACTCTGTCGCCACCTTGGCCCTGAAGAGGGGACTTCGCCCATCCAGATTTGCTTACTCTCTGGATAAGAAGCCTCCGCGTTCCTACGCCGAGCTTCTAAGCCGGGCACAGAAGTACATTCGCGCCGACGAAGCAGATTCTTCTCGGAGAGAAGTTGACAAGAACCCCGGGCACAAACCGCCGCCTTCTGACCGCACTGGTGCACAACCTCGGAAGCCCGAGCCTCCACGACGCTCGGATCGCCGACCACAGGCTCTGGTTCCTAAAGAGCAGTTCACTCCCCTCATGGCCCCCATCTCTCACATCCTACTAGAGATTGAGGAGGAACCATATTTCAAGCGTCCGGCTCCCCTGAAGTCAAGTGGCCCCCGCAACAAGGAGTTTTACTGCCGATACCACTGGGATTACGACCACGACACCGAAGACTGCCACCATCTAAAAAAGGCCATCGAGGAGCTGGTTCAGCAAGGCCATCTGGGCAAGTTCGTTCGAAGAGGGAACCTCCCGTGACGGGCCCCATGGTGCCTCCAAGTCACCCGGCTGGCGTAGATAATACCCCAACTGAAAAGACCATAGCTATGATCTCTTGGGGAACGGACGGCGGTTCAAAGAGGCCACGAGAGGGAATAGACTCTGTAATACCTTTCTTCGGAAAGGATCTAGATGGGGTAGTTAATAAACACGACGACAGTGTCGTGATTTCCATGACTATAGCTAAACATCCTGTAAAAAGAATTCTAATTGATAGTGGGAGCTCTGTGGATGTCTTAAGTTACGAGGCTTTTGTTTGGATGAACTTGTCAAGATCTTTACTCAGACCTACCCCAACTGAAAAGACCATAGCTATGATCTCTTGGGGAACGGACGGTGGTTCAAAGAGGCCGCGAGAGGGAATAGACTCTGTAATACCTTTCTTCGGAAAGGATCTAGATGGGGTAGTTAATAAACACGATGACAGTGTCGTGGTTTCCATGACTATAGCTAAACACCCTGTAAAAAGAATTCTAATTGATAGTGGGAGCTCTGTGGATGTCTTAAGTTACGAGGCTTTTGTTCGGATGAACTTGTCAAGATCTTTACTCAGACCTGTTGCCACACCGCTAATGGGCTTCACGGGAGACTCAGTGAACGTCGAAGGCGAGATTGCTCTCCCCGTCACGGCTGGAACTCCTCCGTGTCAGAGCACGGTGGTAATAAACTTCTTGGTGGTCCGGGTCCCGCTGGCTTATAACGCCATCTTGGGAAGACCGGGGCTGAATATGCTGGACGCCGTAATCTCCACCAAGAGACTATTGGTGAGGTTCCCTACTAATGAAGGGATCGAAGAAATGAAGGGGGAGCAAAGCCCACCTCCGCCCTGCTACCATCTATCGCCCAGTCCGCTGAACGCCGAGTCGGCGACCGCCTCTGAGTCACTCGATCCTAGGGAGTTGGGAAGAAGGGGGGAGCCGGCAGAGCACCTTCTAACCCTCCCCTTGGGTGATGACCCAGCAAGGACCGTTCAGCTGGGGCATCGCTCCCGGAGGAAGTACGTCATCAACTTCTTACTTTCCTACGGACCAACACGGACGTTTTCGCATGGTCATCCTCAGACATGCCAGGCATCCCTGAAGAAGTTATCACCCATAAACTTAACCTCAAGACAGGGTGTCGGCCGGTCCGACAGAAAAAGAGAAACTTCACTCCGGACAGACAGAAAGCTATCGACGAGGAGATCCACAAGTTAATGGCTGCAGGCCATATTCGGGAGGTCCACTACCCCGAATGGCTGGCTAATGTGGTTCTGATCCGCAAGGCTAATGGAAGTTGGAGAATGTGCGTAGACTTCACTGACCTCAACAAGGCATGCCCCAAAGACAGCTTCCCTCTGCCTCGAATCAATCAACTGGTGGACGCTACATCCGGCCATGAGGTTCTTAGCTTTATGGACGCTTTCTCTGGATACAACCAGATCCGGATGAGCCCGGCGGATGAAGAAGCTACTTCCTTCATAACCGAAAAGGGGCTGTACTGCTACAAGGTAATGCCTTTCGGGTTAAAGAATGCGGGAGCTACTTACCAGAGGTTGATGAACAAGGTCTTTGAAGGTCAGATAGGGCGTAACATGGAAGTGTACGTGGATGACATGCTAACAAAAAGTGTTCATGTCGGTAACCACATTGCGGACCTAGCAGAGACTTTTGACAGCCTTCGTCGGTACCAGATGAAGTTAAACCCTCACAAATGTGCATTTGGGGTGACCGCGGGAAAGTTTTTGGGTTTCATGGTGACCCGGAGGGGGATCGAAGCAAACCCAGACAAAGTCCAAGCCATCTTGGACATGAGGCCTCCTGCCAATAAGAAGGAAGTACAACGCTTGACAGGAAGAGTAGCCGCCCTAAGCCGCTTCCTATCCAGGTCTGCTGAAAGGTGTATGCCTTTCTTCAAGGCGCTTCGCCGAATCAACGAGTTCGAATGGACCAAAGAATGCCAGGAGGCGTTCGAAGGGTTAAAGACATTCTTATCTACCCCGCCACTGTTGGCCAAGCCGACAAGCGGAGAAGAGCTCCTTCTGTACCTTGCGGCCTCTCCCGAGGCTGTTAGCTCCGTGCTAGTCCGTATGGACACTAGCGGCACACAAAGGCCAGTATATTATACGAGCAAAGTACTTCATGATGCAGAGACCCGCTACTCAAACATGGAGAAAATCGTCTTCTCATTGATCGTGTCTGCCCAGCGGCTGCGGCCATATTTCCAAGCCCACCCGATCGCGGTGATCACAGACTAGCCTCTGAAGGCGGTTCTGGCTCGTCCAGATACTTCCGGCCGGCTGGCAAGGTGGGCCCTCAAGCTGGGGGAGTTCGATATATCTTTCCGCCCCCGGTCGGCCATGAAGTCCCAAGTTCTAGCAGACTTTTTGGTTGAATGTACTTGGGGAATGGAGCCACCTGAAGAACCTCCTACGGACATTCAGCCCCTCGGAACCAGCGAAGACGAGTGGGTTCTCCACGTGGATGGGACATCTAACTCTCAAGGGAGCGGAGCAGGCCTCATCTTGGCCAACTCGGACGGGGTTGTGACTGAATGTGCACTTCGCTTCCTCTTTCCAGCTACTAACAATCAGGCGGAATATGAAGCTTTGTTATCCGGCGTAAGATTGGCTCGAGAGCTTGGGGTGAAACGCCTTAGGGCATTCACCGACTCCCAACTGGTTGCTGGCCAGATTACAAAGGAGTACGAGGCAAAGGATCCCATCATGGCCCGCTACTTAGACGCGGTGCACTCAATGGTTTCCCCATTCACTCACTTTAGCATCAGCTACATTCCTCAACAAGAGAATGCTAGAGCCGACGCCCTATCCCTTCTCGCTGCCTCGGCTGATGGGATGTTGGGAAAGGCTTATGTGGAGCATTTAGAAGTCCCAAGCATTGAGGTACCAAGAGAAACTTTGCCGATAGAGCTGGAGCCCTCCTGGATAGACGCCTACGTTCAATACTTTACTGATGGCATCCTCCCAGAAGACCCTGCCGAAGCTAGGAAACTTAAAAGACGAGCCCCGAAGTTCTTCCTCATGGAAGGAAAGCTCTACGAAGGTCATTCTCATACCCTATCCTCAGATGTGTCGGTCCCACCGACGCCAACTATATTTTGCGAGAGATACACGAGGGAATATGCGGAAGCCATCTGGGGGGCAGGGCCCTTGCATATAAAGCCTACGTCAGGGGTATTATTGGTTGACAATGAAAGAGGATGCCTCTGAACTCATCAAAAGATGTGACAGCTGCCAGCGTCATGCCAACGTCCAACATCAATCGGCGTCCCAGCTGACCCCCCTGGCTGCACCGTGGCCCTTCGCTCAGTGGGGCATGGACATCTTCGGACCTTTCCCTCCTGCCTCCGGGCAACGTAAGTTCCTAGTTGTGGCCGTCGATCATTTTACTAAATGGATCGAGGCGGAAGCTCTTGCTAAATTCACGAAGCTAAAGTAAGGGCTTTCTTTTGGAAATCTGTGGTGTGCCGGTTCGGGTTACCGCACACCCTTGTACGGACAATGGCCGACAGTTTGATAACACGGCCTTCCGAGAATTCTGCGATGGCCTGGGCATCCACCATCGTTTCACCTCAGTAGGGCATCCCCAAACCAACGGCGCTGCAGAAGTGACTAATCGTATCATCCTCCAAGGACTCAGAGCTCGGCTAGATAGCTGCAAAGGGCGCTGGGTGGAAGAACTTTTCAGTGTGCTGTGGGCCTATCACACGACGCCGCGAACACCCATGGGGGAAACTCCTTTCAGCCTGGTCTTCGGGACCGAGGCGGTCATCCCCGTGGAAATAGGAGTCCCTAGTCCCCGGATGGAGTTGTACCGCGAAGAAAGCAACTCAAACCTGTTGAGGGCTGATCTGGATTTAGTAGAAGAATTGCGAGATCAAGCGCAACTTCGCATGGCAGCGTTCCGTCAGCGAGTGGCCAAACACTACAACTCTCGGGTGCGATCCAAGACATTCCGGACAGGAGACCTGGTCCTACGAAGAGCTGAAGTATCAAAGCCGACGGAAGGGGGCAAGCTAGCACCAAAATGGGAAGGACCATACCGTGTTAAGGAGGTACTCCACCATGGGGCTTATAAAGTCGAAGAGTTAGACGGAAAGCTGCTTCCCCGAACTTGGAATGCCGACAACTTACGCCGGTACTATCAATAAAATTCTTATCAATTTGAATTTGTTTGATGCATGAATAATAAACATGTTCTTACTTTCGAATGAGTATGTTTAGCAAAAGACCGGATCCGCTCCGGCA
>UESW01004088.1:671351-1024717 GCA_900491605.1 Calamus simplicifolius
ATTGATGATGAAGTTTACAAAATTGCCGACAAGGAGAAAAACAAAAAGCTGTTAATGGGCATCCGAAGGCGGGGCGTCATCCTCAGGGACGTCGTCAGGCTGCAGCTCCTCGATATCTTCCAGGTCGTAAAGCTCCTGGATTTTCTTTTTACAATCTTGGAAGCCGGCGTCATAAGCTAGCGCCGCTGACTCGGCTACCTCGTCATCGAAGGCTGCGGATTTCTTATAATCCTCTATGGCATTGGCCCCCTTCTTTTCCGCCTCGATGGCTCTTCTCTGGGCCTCCGCCACTACCGCCTCCAGATCCGCGATTTTAATTATGTGTTGGCGGGTGGCTTCCTTAGCCGCATTGGTCTCGGCGGAGGCAGAACTCATTGAGTCTTTAAAACACATACCTCCTGCTCTGCTGCCATCAGTTTCTCCTCGGTCGCCACCAGCTTCTCCTCGGCCGCCATCAGCTTCTCCTCGGCCGCTTTTTGCTTTTCTTCTGCCACCTGAGCATTGTCCAGCTCATTGGCAGCGCGGCGCTGGGCAACTTCCAGCGCGTATTCAGCTTTTTCGGCTCTAAGCCGAATAACCTCTACCTCACCCGTCAGGGTGGCCCGGGTGTCCTCTAGAGCCATCGCCGCCTTTTCTGCTTTGACTTGAAGGGAGACCATCTCCTCCCGCTTGTTCAATGGCGGTGTCGCTCAGAGTCCAGAGATCTTTAAGGGCGACAAGGGAGTTCAGGGCCTAAAAAAAAAAAACATCCAGATATAAAGAAAGAAAAAGGGGAAAAGAAAAGGACAATAATAGCACAAAAACTCACCCAGAGGTGCGCCACCGAGGCTTCACGAAAAAAGGTAACACACCCTTGACCTCGGAGGTATTCTTGCACCTCCGCCACTGAAGCTTCCTCTATGACCCGTGTAGCCCAGCGGCTATGGTTTGCCAGCATTGATTGGAAGGAGGGATCGATACTCCTCCCTTCCCTGGGCGTCGGACCTACGAGGCTGATCCCGCCTCGGAGCCTGCCGCTCCGGCCCCTTAGCGGGCAGGGGCGCTTCAGCTGCCGCCCCCGTAGGGGGCAAGGTAGCGACTGGAGTTGCCGCTATTGCCGCCGGAGCTTTATCCGTTTCTTTAGGCGTGGGAGACGGCGTCTTCCCATCAGGAGATAAGTCAAGTAAAATAATTGGAGGAGCCGGAGCTGGAGATTCTTCCTCCGGCGGGCCTTGCTCCACCTCCTTGCCGGCCCTGGCCTTCGCCGCGTCTTCCATGACGGGTTCTTCGGCTTGGGGTTGGGCCGCCTCGCCTATGCGCACGGGCCCCACTGCTTTGGCCTCCTGGCGTCGACCCCTTTAGTGTCGGCCCTTTTGGGGCCGCCCTTCTTCGAGACCTTGGCACGTAGGGGCTTCACGACTATAGTTCCTCCGGTGTCGGCCACCCCAGCGTCGGTCTCTCTGCCACCAACCCTCCCGGCGTCGGCCCTCCTGGGAACCTTGGTGGCAGCCCTCCCTTCGGTAGGGGACACAGTCCCCGCGGCCTTCCTCTTCTTGGCGGCCACCTGCTTAAGCTTGTGCAAAGTCGGCGCCATCCCTACGCAAGCAAGGGATAGTTAAAAAAAAAAAAAAAAAAAAGAGAAGAACAGAGAAGAGAGGCGAGTGGACTATGCTCACCCCTCGAGGGAATTAAGCCGGCACGGTGAAGATTCTCCTCGGCTATCAGCTTATTACACTTAGGAATATCGGCAGTCAGGAGCTGCCCAAATGCCATCCGGTCTCGTGGAAGGATGGAGGAGTCCCTGTTGGCATCGATATTGGGTACCCCCCAGCTTCCACGAACCCCGCTGACGTCCGCGAAGAAAAACTTGTCCTTCCACCCCTTAACGGAGGAAGGAAGGCACAACCTAAGAATCCTATTGGATCTAGGAGTGAAAGACCACCACCCCGACTGTTTGCGCAAGGTATAGAAGCTGCGGAACAAGGAAATGCTAGCCTCTATACCCTGCAGATGGCAGAGTACTAAAAAACCAACAATAGTTCGGAAGGAGTTGGGAACTAGTTGGGACGGGGTCAAGGAGTACCTATCCAGAAGATTAAGGATGAAGGGGTGAATCGGTAACCGAAGCCCGGCCTTAAAAAGGCCCCGTACAAGGCAACCCTCCCGGAACGGGAAGAGGTTGCCCTGTCGTTAGGGGTGGGAACGAACAGGTGAAGGTCCGGAGGGAAGCCGTACCTGGCCCTTAAGTTCGCGATGTCCTGGGCAGACATGGCCGACGCAGTCCCTTCGGGGGACTCCTTGGTAACCCTAGAAGGGCCGGCAACCGCCGGCCGGGTTCTAACGGAAGTTTGTCCGCCGGTCGGACGAATCCCGGTTGAGGGACGATCGACTGGTCGTGGCTCTGGTGAATGATTAGAAGATGAGGTGGACCATTGGATGGACTGGGACTCAGAAGACTGGGAAGAACCCCCCCAAGAACCGGAAATGGAGCAAGAAGGAGAAGAAGCCATGGGAACTAACCTGAGAAGAAAAACGCGAGCCAAAGACAGAGCACGGAGAGAATGAACGAAAGACAGAAGCGCTGGCGGACTCAAAAGGGGGCAATGGCGGAAGAAATGGGGAAGATAGGAAGATAAGGGCAATCTGCCATCATGGCGCCATTTCGAAACATCCCCCTCACCGTCCGATCCAACCACGCGTCCGTCTTCAGTTGGGAGACGTTTCGAAGACCTGCCAATACGATAAGCTCGAAAAGACCGGCAAAAGGGGGAGTCAACCTTATCGCAATGATTCCGTCCGCCTTTTCGTAACGTTGCCCGAGGGAAATCCTCCCTAATCCCAACAAAGGCGAAATAATGACGCGGAAACCGGCCACCTAGAGGATATTCGCACCCCTTTCGCGGATAAATAAACGCTTACCCATCTCAGGGGCGGGGGGGCATCTGATACGGCTGGCCGTTTCCCCTGGAGTAGTATTATCTTCTGCACGATTTTCGAAAGCAATGATGTGACAACAAAACCCAAAGCCTCCAGCATCGGTCTTCGGAACCGGCCTCCAGCGTCGGCCTCCAGAGCCAGACAGCCAGCGTCGGCCTCTTGAGCCAGACAGCCAGCATCGGCCTCTTGAGCCAGACAGCCAGCGTCGGCCTCGCCAGCTTGAGCCAGACAGCCAGCGTCGGCCTCCAGAGCCAGACAGCCAGCGTCGGCCTCTTGAGCCAGACAGCCAGCGTCGGCCTCCAGAGCCAGACAGCCAGTGTCGGCCACCAGCGCCGGCCCCCGGCGTCGGCCTCCAGCGTCGGCCCCCAGCGTCAGCATCAAAGACCAACCGTTGGCACCAGACCTCCAGCGTCAGCCATCAGCATCGGCCTCCAACATTGGCCACAGGTGTCGGCCTTAATAAGTCCCAGTACTGAAGCTTTGGTTCCGGCATCCGGCACTGCCACCCAGCGTCGGCCCCCAGTGTCGACCTTCATACAAGGATTAGTCTTAGGCAACTGACCCCGCGATCTAAGGACTACTGCCGATAGCTCGGGCGTGTCAGCCTGATCAGCAGTTACCGCTATAAGCGGCCCTTATCCAGCAACAGTCCAACAACTACCGTTCGATGAAACATCACAACGGAACAGATTCGACGGTTCCAACAGACCAAGGTATACGGATCCCCAACAGGTATAAAGAGAGGACCCGAGCTCCATGCAGGGGGGCTCTCTCTCTCTCTAAAAAAACTTGCTCTACAACAATTCTACAAAGATCATATCCCTGTTCGACGACTCACTAACTTGGGCGTCGGAGGGTCCCCGCCGGAACCACCGGTCCGGGACTTTTTGCAGGCTCTTGGAGGAAAACGGCGGCCTTTCTACGCACTCGTGATTCCAGCCTGCCCGACGTTCATCATACGTGATTCGGCCGCAACAGGGTCTATGCCAAACCCGCCACTATTAAGGTGGCTTTATATAAAAATATCTTTATTCCTAATAAATTTTTAATTTATCAAAAAAATATTTTTTTATAAATTTTTTTTATTGAGCCGTGCACGGGCCAGGTCCCAGGTGGGTCGGCACGGCCCAGGCCCGTCATGGGCCGTGCCGTGCTGGCCCAACAGAAAAAATTTTCTGGCCCAGCACGGCCCATCTGAGCCTGGGCCATGCCGTGTTGCCTGTGCCTACCTCTATTATCTGAGTTATTGACAAATAGAATGGCTAAGCATGCTTATTATTATCGCTATCCAGAAAGCTTCCTTGTCGTCCATGTGGTTAGGATGTGGAACATCCATCGAAGACTATAGTTTCGGGCGATTGTCATTTCTTTTAAAAATAAAAATATAATTTTATTTTTATTTTTAAAATTTGTAATAAAAAAATATAGTTGATCATAATCATTGTTTTTATTTTTTACAATTTTGATAACAAACATATATTTGATAACTATTATTAGTTTATTTTTTATTTTTTTATACAATAAGAAATGCTTTTAAGAAGTTTTTTTTTATAAAATTATTTTTATTTTGAAGGCAAAATCACCTGCAAATAATTTTCTTAAAAACCTTTTCCTATAATTTTTAAAATCACATGCAATAATTTTTCTTAAAAAGCCTTTCTCTATGATTTTCATCAAAAATTTTATCAAATATTTTGCCATAAAATAATTTATTAAAAAAAATTATCTTTTCCTATAATTTTTAAAATATTGTAAAAAATAATTAAAAACTTTTTATAATTTTTATAAAAAATAAAAAAAATATTTATTTTTAAAAAAATTAAAAAAATTTTTCGTACGATTTTTATGGAAATCGTAGGCAAACGGTCTCAAATTTTTTTGGAGGCAAAGAAATTTTTATGGAAGCCTTTCCTGCGATTTCAAAAGGCTAACAAAAAAAAAAGGCCTCCCACCCGTCTTCCCTCGCTCTGCCCTAACACTAGAGGAAAAAGCTTCTACCCTCCACTCCCTCTTCTTCCATCCTCTGCCCTACTTGCTTCCCTTCCCCCCCCCTCCCCCTCCCCCTCCCTCAAAGAATGCCTCATCTTCGGTTTCTCCTCCGATCTTCAATCCTCAATCTCTCCCGAAGCCCTAATCAATTCCTCTCTCCAACACCACTCTCGCCGCGGCTCTCTCCGACGGCGAAGCCCTCTTTGCGAGCAGGTAGGGATCTCGCCGCCTTCCATTCCATCGGTCCATCGGTGGATCCTTTCTTGATCTAATGGTCCTCATCTGTTTGATTCCAAGAGGGGATATTCTAGTACGGTGGCGGTGGCTGGGAGGAGGAGCAGCGCCGTGGTTGGAGGAGAAGGCGGCAGCCATGATGAAGAGAGACGGAAGGCTGGATTTGGCATCGTCGTCTTGGGTGCCGGATCCGGTTACCGGCATTTTTTTTTCACTCCATCGCCGTCTTCACTTCTCTTGCCTCCCGCCGGTGAAGGGAAGAAACCCTATCCACCGTGGTCAGTCTATTCTTCGAATTTCTTTGATTTTTCTCTGTTTTAGAATTTGGTCCGCACATTTTTCTTTCGTTTCTGTGATTTCTTTTTTTTTTTTGCTGCTTTTTGGTTATTTTCTGTGGGGGTTTTTGTTCGCAGTCTTTGATCGCGAACGAGGATTTCCAGCACATCCTCAATGTGCTGAACACGAACGTGCATGGAAGCAAAAGATCATGTTCGCCCTCACCTCCATCAAAGGTATTGGCCGCCGCTTCGCCAACATCGTCTACAAGAACGCCGATGTGTTATTAATATATAACTCTTGTTCTTTTTATCTGCGTCCGGATGGTTAACAGCGTGCTGGAGCTCGGATCCACGGATGTCATCTATCAGAGCTTGGAGCTCATGAACAGGATCCATGGATGTCATCCCTGTTTTTTTCTCATGAATTTTGGGAGTGACTGAAAGATAAATGAGCATTAACACCCTTCTTAATTGCTGATTCTAGTGGGCCAAGAGATTGGGAGCTTTGAACAAGTTCAAGGCTTGTCACGCCCCAGACTCAAAAATTTTGAGCTAGGGTGACAACCCGCCGCATGCCAAGCATGCAAGGCGTCCCAAATTTTGACACAACAAATAATTTAAGGCAATATGTAAAAATAGTCAATCCAAATCCATACTTTATTACAAACCATAATTATAAGTTTTGAGCTACAAGCCCTACACACAAGCATAACCGGGGTTACATCAACAATATGAAACTATTTTATTTAACTAGAAGCTCCATCAACCCCAAAATTCTTCTTCACTCCTGAGGCTCTGAAAAACATTGTGAGATTTACATGAGCTCACACTCAATAAGTAAGTGTATAATAATAATATAAAATAGTCATATATCAACATATCTTATCAATATATCATCAATTCATAATTTCTTAAACTTCCAATTTCAAATGCATTTATCATGCTATCAGAACAAGCATATCACCACTCAATTTAATTTGGAAGCTTATACAATAAATACTAGAAAATGCATTATAAACAACACATTATTTATATGATCATTTTTATATTATATTTTATGTGTCCCACGGTCCTGCTACACCTCAATCAGAGCACATCCTCTAGATGTGTGTGGCCTTCACATGCCACCTCATCGTCAATCATAGCACATCCTCCAGATGTGTGGCCTTCACATGCTATATCATCGTCAGTCAAAGCGCATCCTCTAGATGCGTGTGACCTCCACATGCCACCTCATAATCAATCAGCATACATCCTCTAGATGTGCATGGCCTCCACATGCCATATCATCATCAGTCAAAGCGCATCCTCTAGATGCATGTGGCCTCCACATGCCACCTCATAATCAATCAGCACACATCCTCTAGATGTGTGTGGCCTCCATATGCCATATCATCATCAAACAGAGCATATCCTCTAGATGTGTGTGGCCTCCACATGCCACATCATAGGAGAACCGCAGTGACACATATAAATATAATTCAGGGTCATCATTATATATGCATATCACACATCATGCATCATCATAAGCATAATCTTTTCATATCACATAAACAGTGGTTTATACGTTCTTAATCATTGCATGTAACCAATTCACTTTGCAAAGTTAAAAATAAACATGTACATCATATTTGGCATAAACACAATAAACCATTACTTTGCAAATTAATACTAACTGTTATAGCAAATATTCAATTAAATACTAATGATACAGTTTACCAATTTTCAAATAATCAATAAAACTTAATTTCATAAGTATGCATAAAACTATAAATACAACAATTTTATAATTTATAAAATTATTATTTGGCTTACTTACCAGATTATGTAATAAATACCAGATTATGTAATGTAAACAAACCCACTGTTTATGTAATTATTGTTTTCGTATGTGTCCCACGGCCCTACAAATTAATCAGAACACATCCTCTAGATGTGTGAGGCCATACATACTCAAACAGAACACACCCTATAGATATGTGAGGCCAAATGAGAACCGCGGTGACACATACTAGTCTATCATAATGTTATCATCATACTTGCATGTCACTCATCATGCATCAATTTCTCATATTACATATACAGTGGTTTGTACATTATTAGCAAATGCATATGGTCATCCCAACATATTTTGCAAATCAAAGAATTTATATTTTTGCACATACACCAAGAAATTATTTCTTTCAAAATATTATCAGCTACTATAGTCATAATAAATGCTCATATGTAGATTTATGATACCATTCAAATAATCAAACCAAATAAACTTCCGTTTTCCTTATCTCATAATATACTTACAAACTATAAAACCATGAGTTATAAATTATTAATTATGAATAGACTTACTTAGCTCGGTACGCTAATCCCAAATGGTTAACCAGGTATTTAGACATCTGGGTACCTTAACAATGTTATCTCCACCCGAAACAAACCATCGGCCATATGGGGAGAAACTAATGGCATTGACCTCAATGACCTCTCCATCTATCCGGCTACATCTGGATCCTCAACCCAAAGATGGGGTCCAATCTTAAAGTGGGCAGCTGCCATTTCGAGACACAACAGATCAATATCCCAACAAGCTTCTTAATCCGCCTTCCTCCAGCACCATCCAAAATCCCAACCAAAAAAGTGTCCGACTAAACAAACACCGTACCCGTGAATCAAATCAAGATTTCCACTATCGCAAGTTCCAAGATTCATCACTTCATTTCTCCACCACCCTACGTTATAGGATTTGGCCGGTGCGGCTCCGGCGATGATAGCTCAAGACTGGGACAGGGTTAGGCCTTCAAAAATAAAAGATCTCTTCCCTTCTGGCGGCGGCTATCCTACACGGAGTCCTTTTTCTGGACTTTCGCTTGTCCTCTCGCGCTCAGATTCCCTTCCTAACTCTCTCTCTCTCTCTCCGGCATTAGGAGGATGGGCAGGCGATTACCTGAAGGAGGTGTGCGCCAGGGTGAAGGAGGGAGTCGACCTCCAACTCCTTTTATTCTCCCACGCGACTCCTCGGATCAGAGATATCGGGAACCAATCAGACACACGATGACTTGGGTAACCAATAGACAAGTCGGGAACCTAAACGTTCGAATAAACTCTAGGTACCAGGTGTCCTCAAATAAATGCTGGGGTTACCTTCCCCACAATTAATTTACTGGGGGTTACATTCTTCCCCCTTATAAAAATTTCGTCCTTGAAATTGACACACATCAAATATACTATAGAATTCAAATATGATCTATCAACAATCTTGAATAGAGAATTTACCTGCAAATAATTATGGATACTTCTTTTTCATTTCTTCCTCAAGTTCCTAAGTTTTTCATTTCCTCCTCAAGCTACCAAATAGCCTCCATCTCAGAATGATTACTCCACTGAACCTTGATATAAGGAACACTACACCATCTCAGAACTTGATCCTTGCGGTCCACGATGCACACAAGATGATCTTCATAAGTCAATTCTTTCTTAAGCTAAATTGGTTCATAACGGGAGCTTAGAATATTCCTCCTCAATTATAAAGATATGAAACACATTAAACACCCCAAAGAGTAATGAAAGCAGTGCTAAGCTATAAGCTGCCACCTATATCTTGATCAAAATCTCAAATAGCCCAATGTATTGTGGACTCAATTCACCTCTAAACACAAACCTCATTATATCATTGGTTAGTAAGACTTCTGAATGATCTTCAACCTAAAATTTTAAATCTTTCTTTTTGACATCAACATAACTTTTCTATTAACTCTGAGCTACATGAAACTGCTTTAATTAATGATACTTTTCATAGTTGTTAAACCAGCTCAGTAATCAAAATTTTCTCTCTCATTTCATTTCAATAAAAGGGATATATACCTTATATCATAGACAACTTAAATGAATCCATTTGAATATTGGCTTGGTAACCATTAAAATAAGCAATTTCACTAAGGGTAAGAAGCTATATCAAGCACTTTCTAAATTCATCACACCGGCTCGTAGTATATCATTTAAAATTTAATTGGTTCCTGCAATTTGTCCATCTATTTAAGGGTGGAAGGCTGGACTGAAATTCAACTTAATCTACTAAGCCTTATGAAGACAGCTTCAAATTAGAAGAATGAGACAAATGGGTTCAGACTCAATTTATCCAGTTTACTACTAAATCAGAAACAAATATTAACATCTTTATCTTACTAAAATTTCATCCTCGAAATTAAATGCCCAATAATTTTTTGTACCATTATACATACTCACTAGTGAACTTTTATTTTATCAAGTACCCAAATAACATATCCAACTTTCAAAATTAATTTCATCTTTCTACCAAAAAAAAATTAAATTCCTTAAGAAGTATTTCTTTCCTGCCATCCTTTTTTTTTTAATACCTCAACTTCTCACAATACAATCATCATAAATATCATAGAGTCCATCACATGTATTATGTCATCCATTCTTAAGGTTAATAACAAATCAGTTACTCTTAATTTCTCGATAAGACAATTCTAAATTCTTGTGAATTAGATACAAGACAGTTTTCTTCCAATGCTTTCTCAACTCTTGAATAGTTGAATGTGCCATTAATCATTACGACACTTATTTCAATCATCATAACATACTAGGTTTCACTCTTGAATACTTCGAGCTAACATCAATGAACATTATGCAATTATTTAGGATATCTTTCATAATTATCATAATTAACTAATTTATTTTCTTTGAATAATAGTGCCATCATTAATCACCAGTATAATTATTTTATCTCCTTCATATTTATCAGTAATTACCACCATAACCAATCAATTTCTCTTGAATAGGTCAGTATATTCTAAATAAATATTGTAATTTAAATGATTCAAATCCTCGAATCAATTATTTTGTTACCAATGACTATCAAAATCATCTATAGATTATGCAATGTCTCATTCCATAACATGACAAACTAATTTAAACCCTTCAAATATCTCAAAGTGACTTCACTAATCTAGCTCAGATGGATACAAGACTTATAAGGTCAATAAAGATTGAAAATACACTTACCATCCGAAAGGCATAATTGGAAGTTATAGCAATCTCTTTATGATTTGAAAGTGATAGTAGATGTATCCTTAACCATAATCCATAATTAGCAATAGTCAAAATAAAATCATCTCCCTCCTTTTTCCTAGAAAAGATTCATGTCACTTACGGCTTATTGATAATTTATCCATCTTAGAGAAAGATATCTACTTAGGAACTATGAAGAAAGGCACAATAAATTAATGAATAGATATCTTGATTTAGAAATCTATTAAAAGATGAAAATCCCCATGAAATTCTTTATCGGTGAAATTTATCTTATTCTTATTACTGCTAAAATCTTTCACTTTCTACCATCAAAATATTTGATCATTTATAGCCAAAATCAGTTCTTAAGATTAATAGAGTCTACTGCTCTCAAAAACTTAAACAGTAATTATCTCAGAATTTAAAATTTTATATTCTTCCTAAATGGTTCATCAAGATATAATATGCAGTCAACTATTTCATGAGCATCAATATCAACCATCTCCATATCTAGCAAATTAACAATCAGTTTTGAACATGCAATATCCATAATAAAAGTTCTCTTAGTAAAATTCACTATATATACTTATCCATCCAGACTCAAATTCAGAAAGTACTCAATTGTAATTGATCAAAAACATGTAGATAACTATTTCATTACCAAAATATCATCAATTTTAATCATCTCTATAACCAGCAGATTAGCTCATAATCTTATCTTACAATATCAACAATGTAAGTTCTACAAATAAAAATTTATTTTATACATTCATATTCAAATTCAGATTTAATACCTCAAAATCCACATATCGAACTCAATTGCAATATGGATATAATTATGTTTAGTTATATTAGTCATCAATTGAAATTTTCAACTACTATATATATTCCATATATTCATCTATCTTTTATTGCATATCTAATTAAAGTTTCATCTACCCATATTATTTAAAGGTCTGAAACTGCTACGAGTCATTTCCAACAAGTTTGACGGAGCTAAAACCTCTAGAAGCCCCTTGACCTCCCCACTGATCAAGGTCACCAGCCTGGGAGTCCCACATTATATCGTTAGCTTCTGATGCGATGGTTTATTCTTAATTCCTATCAAATTCATATTTCATTTAATATCTTGATAACCTTTAAATTTTAGGCTTTCAAAGCATAATACCTGAAATTCATTATAATTGTCTCAATGTCATCCTAATATTTTGCCTAGAATGTCATCATGTATATGTCCCCAAGGTCAAAACCTAGGCTGTGATACCATAAAAGCTGTCATGCCCCACACCCAAAAATTTTGAGCTAGGGTGACAACCCGTCGCATGCCAGGCATGCAAGGCGTCCCAAATTTTGACACAACAAATAATTTAAGGCAATATGTAAAAATAGTCAATCCAAATCCATACTTTATTACTGATGACGCTCGATCACCTCTCCTGGACGTCGGGAACGGAGGTGCTTCTCGAATCCTCGCTTCGCCGGGGTGCCTGCAAAGAAGTCCCGGGGCCGGAGGGGGTCTCCGGCGGGACCCACCGATGGCCAAGTTAGTGACTGAGGTCACAGCTGAAGAAGGGCTCGAATGAGCCCTGTTTTGTGTGGAAAAGGGGGATCTCCGAGAGGAGGAATCCCTTTTTGAGAGTTGAGATGGCGATTTTTGGGGGTTATCGCGCATACCTGTTTGGTGAGTGGATTCACCTTTTTATAGGGGTTAACCCTGGCACGATCACGTGGGATTGCGTGAGGAGGAGATGTCTGCGGAGTTCAGTTGCGTGAATCTGGGCTGGTTGGGGGGCAATGTCCCATCAGTCGGCGGGGCTGTTGGGTAGCTGGGTCTAGTCCCATCAACGATGTTACCGGTAGGTTGTTGGATCCGGCGTTGTCAGGCGACGCACATCAGAGATGGCTCCCTGAACCGATAGGGCCATGATGGGGCTGATCTAGTGGGAACTGGAGACGCCGGGGCCGAGTCAACGGACTTGGGGGCATCGGGGCCGAGTCGGGCCGGCCGGGGATGGCCTTGGCCGACTCGGTGGAACTGGAGACGTCGGGGCCGAGTTGGGCTGGCCGGGGATGTCGAGATGGGCCCTGGCCGACACGGATGTCGAGATGGGCCACGGCCGACGCCGAGGTCGGGATGGGCCCTGGCTGACATGGATGTCGAGATGGGCCATGGCCGATGCCGAGGTCGGGATGGGCCCTGGCCGACACGGATGTCGAGATGGGCTATGACCGACGCCGAGGTCGGGATGGGCCCTGGCCGATACGGATGTCGAGATGGGCCATGGCCGACGCCAAGGTCAGGATGGGCCCTGGCTGACACGAACGTCGAGATGGGCCGCAACCGACATGGGAGTCGGGGTAAGCCATGTCAAGCCCAATTGCCAAGGAATTGGCTCGCGTGTTCTTTGACCCGATGGAGCTGTCGGCCTTTGGGGCTGTTGGGGCCGTCGGTCTTAGAGCCGTCGGCCTTTGGGGCCGTCGGTCTTTGGAGCCGTCGGTCTTGGAGCCGTCGGTCATGGAGCCGTCGGCCTTTGAGGTGTCGGCCTTTGGGGCCGTCGGTCTTGGAGCCGTCGGCCATGGAGCCGTCGGCCTTTGAGGTGTCGGCCTTTGGGGCCGTCGGTCTTGGAGCCGTCGGTCTTGGAGCCGTCGGCCTTTGGGGCCGTCGGTCTTTGGAGCCGTCGGCCATTGGGGCCGTCGGTCTTTGGGGTGTCGGCCTTTGGGGCCGTCGGTCTTGGAGCCGTCGGCCTTTGGGGCCATCGGTCTTTGGAGTCGTCGGCCATTGAGGCCGTCCAAAAAATTTTTATTCTCCATGGGGTCAACTGTCTCCATCAAATGCCCCCCATACTCCTTGAGCTTGTGTGCCCTGCATCAGCTAAGCGAAAGGAGTGTAGAACTTCAAGAAATTTTTTAGAGGTAAATTGATTACCTCACGCCCCCACTAAAAGCAGCGTACGCTAACTTTTTGGGGGGACGCTCGTCAGTTAGCCGTTGAGGCAAAGATGAAGCCGATGAGGCAAAGTTGAGGCCGTCGAGAACCTTTTGAACCCCGGAGGGTGACCAGAGGGTGCTTGGGCCAGGCTCAGTGCCTTTTTCTTTAAAGAAATTGGTCTCCTTCTACAGGGTTGATCTGCCCCCCAGGAAACTCTATTGATTGGAATCCGCATGTCTTGAGCTTGAGGGTGCCGACACGGAGCCGGTCTTGGGTGCCGATGCGGAGGCCGGTCTTTGGTGCCGACGCGGAGTCGGTCTTTGTTGCCGACGCGGAGTCGGTCTTTGGTGGTTTTCCTGTAACGCATTCAGATACTAAATGAAAAGAAACTTTTTTCTCAATGTAGTATACTTAGCTTTTTCGCAGCTGTTTGCCTTCGCGGGTCTTTGGTGCCGACGCGGAGTCGGTCTTTGTTGCCGACACGGAGTCGGTCTTTGGTGCCGACGCGGAGTCGGTCTTTGTTATCGATGCGAAGTCGGTCTTTGGTGGTTTTCCTGTAATGCATTCAGACACTAATGAAAAGAAACTTTTTTCTCAAAGTGTAGTATACTTATCTTTTTCATAGCTGTTTGCCTTTGCGTCGTGTTCGGTGTCGACGCCGATTACAGGCTTGAGAGTGTGTGCCGACGCGGAGCCGGTCTTTGTTGCCGACGCGGAGCCGGTTTTTGGTGCCGACGCGGAGCCGGTCTTTGGTGTTGATGCAAGATAGGTCTTCCCTGCATGATATTTTTAAGTATTAATGAAAGAAAATTGTCTTAAGTGCAATGTACTTAGCTCTTGTAGCTCCCATGTTTTCCTTTTGCGGGTTTGAACACTTTCGTCCGCTGGTGACCTGCCCCTCAGGGAGTCATGTTAGTCGGATTGGAAGTGTCGTTGCCCTTACTTGGGCCTTCTCTCGCATTGGAGGCCAGGATGAGATGCCTGTGGCCGGGAAGAAGCTGGAAACCGGGACAAAGCTGGAGTCCGTTGAGGAAAGCCTCGATAGTCGGCGGTCATTGAAGATGAATGGCTGAGAGAGTCCATCGAGGGCGTTGCTGAGAGGCTTGGGGTGCTGCTGAGTGGCCCCCGAGCGCTGTTTCTGCAGTTCATGAACTGCTACTTTCAAAGCTTGATCTTGCCGATTGAGGATGGCCAGCTGGTTAATCAGAGCAGCTGAAGTTGGTGGTGAAGGAGCAGAGGGGGAGAGAGAGAGAGACTGGTCTTTTGTCGCTCAGTGCGATGTGGATGCCCCCCAGCACGATTGGTAAGAATCTCTGGCATGCACATCACCACCATGGCTTCTCGAAGAGAAGAGGGGGAGAGATATGTAGCTCAGGGAGAACGTTCGCTACTTTTTCTTATCCCCTACCTGACGCGCCAATCTGATGACGCTCGATCACCTCTCCTGGACGTCGGGAACGGAGGTGCTTCTCGAATCCTCGCTTCGCCGGGGTGCCTGCAAAGAAGTCCCGGGGCCGGAGGGGGTCTTCGGCGGGACCCTCCGACGGCCAAGTTAGTGACTGAGGTCACAGCTGAAGAAGGGCTCGAATGAGCCCTGTTTTGTATGGAAAAGGGGGATCTCCGAGAGGAGAAATCCCTTTTTGAGAGTTGAGATGGCAATTTTTGGGGGTTATCGCGCATACATGTTTGATTAGTGGCTTCACCTTTTTATAGGGGTTGACCCTGGCACGATCACGTGGGATTGCGTGAGGAGGAGATGTCTGCGGAGTTCAGTTGCGTGAATCTGGGCTGGTTGGGGGGCTACGTTCCATCAGCCGGCGGGGCTATTGGGTAGCTGGGTCTAGTCCCATCAACGATGTTACCGGTAGGTTGTTGGATCCGGCATTGTCAGGCGATGCGCGTTAGAGATGGCGCCCTGAACTGATAGGGCCATGCTGGGGCTGATCTGGTGGGAACTGGAGACGCCGGGGCCGAGTCGATGGACTTGGGGGCGTCAGGGCCGAGTCGGGCCTGTCGGGGATGGCCTTGGCCGACTCGGCGGAACTGGAGACGCCGGGGCTGAGTCGGGCTGGCCGGGGATGTCGAGATGGGGCATGGCCGACGCCGAGGTCGGGATGGGCCCTGGCCGACACGGATGTCGAGATGGGCCATGATCGACGCCGAGGTCGGGATGGGCCCTGACCGACACGGATGTCGAGATGGGCCACGGTCGACGCCGAGGTCGGGATGGGCCCTGGCCGACACGGATGTCGAGATGGGCCATGGCCGATGCCGAGGTCAGGATGGGCCCTGGCTGACACGGACGTCGAGATGGGCTGCAACCGACACGAGAGTCGGGGTAAGCCATGTCAAGCCCAATTGCCAAGGAATTGGCTCGCGTGTTCTTTGACCCGATGGAGCTGTTGGCCTTTGGGGCCGTCGGGGCTGTTGGGGCCGTCGGTCTTGGAGCCGTCGGCCTTTGGGGCCGTCGGTCTTGGAGCCGTCGGCCATGGAGCCGTCGGCCTTTAAGGTGTCGGCCTTTGGGGCCGTCGGTCTTGGAGCCGTCGGCCATTGGGGCCGTCGGTCTTTGGAGCAGTCGGCCATTGGGGCCGTCGGTCTTTGGGGTGTCGGCCTTTGGGGCCGTCGGTCTTGGAGCCGTCGGCCTTTGGGGCCGTCAGTCTTTGGAGCCGTCCAAAAAATTTTTATTCTCCATGGGGTCAACTGGCTCCATCAATTACAAACCATAATTATAAGTTTTGGGCTACAAGCCCTACACACAAGCATAACCGGGGTTACATCAACAATATGGAACTATTTTATTTAACTAGAAGCTCCATCAACCCCAAAATCCTTCTTCACTCCTGAGGCTCTGAAAAATATTATGAGATTTACATGAGCTCACACTCAATAAGTAAGCCTATAATAATAATATAAAATAGTCATATATCAACATATCTTATCAATATATCATCAATTCATAATTTCTTAAACTTCCAATTTCAAATGCATTTATCATGCTATCAAAACAAGCATATCACCACTCAATTTAATTTGAAAGCTTATACAATAAATACCAGAAAATGCATTATAAACAACCCACTGTTTATATGATCATTTTTATATTATATTTTATGTGTCCCATGGCCCTGCTACATCTCAATTAGAGCACATCCTCTAGATGTGTGTGGCCTCCACATGCCACCTCATCGTCAATCATAGCACATCATCCAGATGGTGGCCTCCACATACCATATCATCGTCAGTCAAAGCGTATCCTCTAGATGCGTGTGGCCTCCACATGCCACCTCATAATCAATCAGCACACATCCTCTAGATGTGCGTGGCCTCCACATGCCATATCATTATCAGTCAAAGCGCATCCTCTAGATGCGTGTGGCCTCCACATGCCATCTCATAATCAATCAGCACACATCCTCTAAATGTGTGTGGCCTCCACATGCCATATCATCATCAAACAGAGCACATCCTCTAGATGTGTGTGGCCTCCACATGCCACATCATAGGAGAACCGCAGCGACACATATAAATATAATTCAGGGTCATCATTATATATGCATATCACATCATGCATCATCATAAGCATAATCTTTTCATATCACATAAACAGTGGTTTGTACATTCTTAATCATTGCATGTAACCAATTCACTTTGCAAAGTTAAAAATAAACATGTACATCATATTTGGCATAAACACAATAAACCATTACTTTGCAAATTAATACCAACTGTTATAGCAAATATTCAATTAAATACTCATGATACAGTTTACCAATTTTTAAATAATCAATAAAACTCAATTTCATAAGTATGCATAAAACTATAAATACAATAATTTTATAATTTATAAAATTATTATATTTGGCTTACTTATCAGATTATGCAATAAATACCAGATTATGTAATGTAAACAAACCCACTGTTTATGTAATTATTGTTTTCGTATGTGTCCCACGGCCCTACAAATTAATCAGAACACATCCTCTAGATGTGTGAGGCCATACATACTCAAACAGAACATACCCTACAGATGTGTGAGGCCAAATGAGAACCGCGGCGACACATACTAGTTTATCACAATGTTATCATCATACTTGCATGTCACTCATCATGCATCAATTTCTCATATTACATATACAGTAGTTTGTACATTATTAGCAAATGCATATGGTCATCCCAACATATTTTGCAATCAAAGAATTTATATTTTTGCACATACATCAAGAAACTATTTTTTTCAAAATATTATCAGCTACTATAGTCATAATAAATGCTCATATGTAGATTTATGATACCATTCAAAATAATCAAACCAAATAAACTTCAGTTTTCCTTATCTCATAATATACTTGCAAACTATAAAACCATGAGTTATAAATTATTAATTATGAATAGACTTACTTACCTCGGTACGCTAATCCCAAATGGTTAACCAGGTATTTGGACATCTGGGTACCTTAACAATGTTATCTCCACCCGAAACAAGCCATCGGCCACATGGGGAGAAACTAATGGCATTGACCTCAATGACCTCTCCATCTATCCGGCTACATCTGGATCCTCAACCCAAAGATGGGGTCCAATCTCAAAGTGGGCAGCTGCCATTTCGAGACACAACAGATCAATATCCCAACAAGCTTCTTAATCCGCCTTCCTCCAGCACCATCCAAAATCCCAACCAAAAAGTGTCCGACTGAACAAACATCGGACCCGTGAATCAAATCAAGATTTCCACTGTCGCAAGTTCCAAGATTCGTCACTTCATTTCTCCACCACCCTACGTTGTAGGATTTGGCCGGTGCGGCTCCGGCGATGATAGCTCAAGACTGAGAAGGGTTAGGCCTTCAAAAATAAAAGATCTCTTCCCTTCTGGCAGTGGCTATCCTCCACGGAGTCCTTTTTCTGGACTTTCGCTTGTCCTCTCGCACTCAGATTCCCTCCCTAACTCTCTCTCTCTCTCTCTGGCATTAGGAGGATGGGCAGGCGATTACCCGGAGGAGGTGTGCGTCAGGGTGAAGGAGGGAGTCGACCTCCAACTCCTTTTATTCTCTCATGCGACTCCTTGGATAACCAATCGACAAGTCGGGAACCTAAACGTCCGAATAAACTCTAGATAGCAGGTGTCCTCAAATAAATGCTGGTGTTACCTTCCCCACAATTAATTTACCAGGGGTTACATGGCTGGAATTGAAAAGGTTGTCTTCGTATCTTATTGCCCACCCTCTGTTCTTTATTTTATACATTGTTCTATCTTATTGGTCATTCATCTTCTCATTTTAACTATATATTTTCCCCCATAGCTTTTGAGGTAAGCAGGTCGGATTTTACCTCTCAGATTTGTTTACAAACACATTGGCTCCAATCAATTTGGATCAAAAAGGTCTAGCTTACATTTCATTTTCAGGTATTCTACGGACTATGGCATGTTCCGCATAGCAGACATTGGCTCTTATTACGCTGATGAGGGTTCATTTGAAGAGCCAATGGGAAGGAATAGCCTTCAAAATTTTTGGCAAAAATATAAGGTGGACATAGCATTCTATGGGCATGTTCACAACTACGAGAGGACCTGTCCAATATACCAGGTAGGAAGAAGACATTGCTTTCTCTTGTGTTTAAAGTAACTGAGAATTCTCTGCATTTCAGCGAGCACATATTATTTGAGTTTCTAACTCACAGCTAAGTCAGGTCCACTGACAATATCATTATTTTAAGAGCATATGGATTTAGTTATGATCAATTTTGTAATTAATTATTTTATTTGCATCTGCGTGCCGAAACATTATCTTGGTAAATTGCATAATAAAATATAAAATTTAGTTTGTGACCACATTGAATATTTATTTGCAGAGAATAGCTTTCTTCAGAATTTCAATTTATGTGCCGTTGCAGAAGCTAAAGAAGTTGGTACTTGGTGCATCAGGTGTCTTGCCGCTTGCTGTATAGCAGTAAGAGGTTTGTATTTTCTCACGTCCTCTTTTAATTTCGTAACTCCCAGCTATCAAGCTCTCATCTTATTCATTGAAAGGGGTACCCAACGAGTATTGTAGCGACAACTTTGCATCATGACGCAAGCTGCTGAAGCTGACAATGTTCTTGTTCTGTTCATTTACAGTATTCCAAATACCCAACGAGTATTGTAGCATTATCTTTCAGCAGAAATGGACGTATGTTGGCTGTGGCATCCAGCTACATGTTTGGAGAGGGAGATATACCGTGAGTGAATTGAATTATTTTGTTAGCTTCATAAAATTTCCTCCTAACATGCTGCCCTGCTGTTGCTTGGTCATTAACTTATCTAACAACTTGCAGTCATCAACCTGATGCCATTTTTGTGTAAAATGTAAATGAAGTTGAAGTCAGGCCAAAGCCTAACGCATTGCCTGCACCTCCTCCGTACGTTGATCTATATTGTGAGAAATTAGTTAAAATTTGTACAATGCTTAAAGTTTTTTTCCTTTGCATTCTTTGCTTTGGAACGGTGACCTTGTATAGCAATAGATATCAATAGACTTGAGAGGCTGTTCGTTAGGCCTTAGTAATGGTTTAAAATACAATTCTTTATATCGATAGACTTGAGGGGATGTTCTCAGCACCTTAGATATTTTATGAAACAGAAGTATTCTATTTGGATTGGTGGCTCCATCCTTGCATCTCTCAGCACCTTCCATCATGTAAGATTTTGGTTCATAAGTTGCTTTTCTTCTCAGGTTCATTTATATAATTGCAGTATATCAGTAGTCGTGCCACCAATCTAGTTCTATAGTTAAGCCATTGCCGCTAATTTCTGATTCTCAGCTTGTTAATCATCTGACCTATGTTCAAATTTGCAGATATGGATTTTGAAGGAAGAGTATGATGAAAGTGGTCCTTCAATCGTGCATAGGAAGTGCTTTTAAGAAGTTCTAGGGTCAGTCATTTCATTGCAGTTTTTAAGTCTCAGTATATTTTAGATCTTATATTTTGTCTCAGCCTTATAAATCCATTTAAATATTATGTAATTTGATTTGTGTCCCCGTGCGCAGCTCTACTCATGGCCACGATGAAGTCATCTTTGATGCTGGGAATTACACGCTATCTCATGCACTCTAAACAACTTGGATGTGTAGCTTGCATTTTATGGGTTTAGGTTTTTAAAGAGACGACAATGTACATATCAGATATTATTCACTTTGGTTTAGTCCATCTGTAGTACAATATTTATTCTTATTGCTAGGAAAAAGTAAAATGTAAAGAGACATATATGTATCTGAAATCTTTTTGACTCCTGAATCATCATCTTATTCTCTTATATTTGATGAAATTTTTGGATTTTGTATCTCAAGTGGTGCTCTTAAAATTGAATGACTATATTTTACTTTTGTTAAAATTTAAATGTGCAGACTAGTTGTTCAGGCTTAAGGCTTGAAGAGCTGCACACAAAAGGAGGAATGGTGATTTAAAATAGAAATATAATTTTTAAATATTAAATAATTTAAAATATAATAAATATAACTTTTTTATGATTTAAACATATTTTGTAAGAAAAAAATATTTTTTATTTTTTTATGATTGAATTTATTTTTGTAGGTAAAAATGGTTAAAAATAATTTTAGAAAAAATTACCTTACTATTTTTCCCTATGATTTTATGAATTTTTGTAGGGAAAGATGTGAATAAAAAAATATTTTTTTAAATTTTTTTCTATGATTTTGGGTTTTTCGTAGGGAAAGAAATCATTAAATAATTTTATTAGCCAATTTTTTCCTACGATTTTAAGAATTTTTGTAGGAAAGATGTTAATAAAAAAAATTTTTTTATTTTTTCTACGATTTTTTTTTTGTAGGGAAAAAATATTAAAATTTTTATTAGCCAACTTTTTCCTATGATTTTAAGAATTTCGTAGGGAAAGATGTGAATTTTTTTTTGATTTTTCCCTATGATTTTGAGGTTTTTCGTGGGAAAGAATCATTAAAATCGTAGGGAAAGACATGGAGAAAAAAAATATATTTTTTTAATTTTTTCCTATGATTTTTTATTTTCGTAGGTAAAAGTTTTCAAAATTCAAATTTTAATTTTAAATTCGATTACTCTTTCCCTATGAAATATGAACTTTTCCTAGAAAAAAAAGAAAAGCTCTACTCTTTGCCTACGATTTTTGAAAGTCGTAGGCAAAGGCTTTCCCTATGCACTTTTGCCTATATATATATATTTTTTTTTTGTAGGGAAAGTTTAAAAATAGTAAGGAAAGGCTTTTCCTACTTTTTTATCTTTTCCTACGGAAAAAAAAAAAAAAAAACGTAGGAAAGTCTTGTTTCTTGTAATGACATGAAAACTACCACAAAGCGCTCATTGACAAGCTAAAACCCTTGCCACTTTGGCAAGAGAACAAGGGTCCAATTCTAGTTGGAGTTGGTCCCCAACAGTGCGCCTTGATCACGATGGCAGAGGAGCTGGAGTCGTCGTTCTCGGTGCGCGCCTCAGTGACGGTAGAGGCGGTTCCCGACTCCGCCTCCTTCGTCTCCTCTCCACCATCTGCTACGGCGGAGATGGAGAGGGAGCAGGAGTCGTCGAGATTCCACATCCTAGCTTCCTCGCCTCCCTACACCTGCTTGCTGCAACATAGTGGCCATTTAGCTTCTCATTAACATCCCTCCTTGTCCCGGCCCGTACCAATCCAAGGGCTCCTTCACGTCTTCATGCATGCACGCAAGGAGTCAGCAGGTGCAACGTGGCTGCCATGCATGGACGGCAGCTGGGTTGGCAAGGGGAGGCTGGACGATTGCACCGCCTGCACCCACGGATGTGGAGGTGGAGGAGGTTGAAGAGGGGGCTCCAACGTGGCGATCTTCACATCCTAGTGGATTATCTTCGGGTCGCATTGCTCATGGAGGTACTGGACGGGGAGCCCACTTCGTTACAAGAAAGCAAGACGGACAAGGTCCACACCAACTTGGGCCACCACAGCCCAAAAAGGGATCCAATTGGTGTCTTGTCCTTCTTGCTTAACCGTTATAAACCATTCAACCAATTCCTAATTTTCCAATGTGGGACTATTAGGAGGGGCATCACAATCTATCCCCCTTAATAAAGTTGACGTCCTCATCGCCAGGGGTAATTCATCACAACCACCAGGCAGGCAGGATTCTAGAGGTGGCCCCCACAGGTTCAAGAGGTGGCTCCCATCCCCATGGATGTAGCACTTTGTCCTGTGTGGCACTTAGCTCCTGTACTTCCGACTGGTGCGAGGCTCTGATACCATATTGTAACGACCCGGGCCCACGATCGTTACAAGAAAGCAAGACGGACAAGGTGGGCCACCACAGCCCAAAAAGGATCCAATTGGTGCCTTGTCCTTCTTGCTTAACCGGTTATAAACCACTCAACCAATTCCTAATTTCCCAATGTCTATAGGAGGGGCATCACAGGTACAGAAGACCCCTCGCCACCCCCAGCACTATACGTTTCATCGTGTTCCGGTCCAGCGGCGGTTTACCTCGGAGACGGGACGCAACGGTGCTATTGGGCATGAAGAGGCCGACTCCGAGGGCCAACTAAGAATGGCTAAACTGGGGGGTTTGACCTATGCGAGCAAAAGAGGCTAACTCTCGAGCAGAAAGAGGCTAACTCCGGGTAGGATCAACTTTAATAGTCGAAGAAAAGGGCCGACTCCAAAGCCGAGTGGAAGAGGTCGACTCCGAGGGCTGAGTAGGAAATGCCGACTCCGAAGGCTGAGACCGAATAAAAGGGGTCGACTGAAGATGGTTGAGGCCGACTGAAAATGATCGGAGGGTCTGACTCGAACGCGATTATCATTGCCTATGGGATTTATTGGCTCCATCGGTGTTAGATTAAATAATTGCATATTAATAGCATTTCACGGTCTAAAATAGTTTCCACCTGAACACTTTCCTTAGAGCATAATCTGTTGGTCCTTTGACATCATACAGTTTGCATGACTGGACTCTTCGATTCGCAAGAGCAGATGCTTTTTCTGGAAGTTGCTGCACTTAGGCCTTTGCCACTGTGGTTTGGAATGTCACATTTGACATGCATGGCATATGAACTGCATCTATAGACAGAGCAGATCTTTAGTATCATCACTTGGATCAAGAATACAATGCACAGACCGGATTGAAAAGGGAAAAGGCTCATGAAGCACATGTATATTGTTTTAATGGAAGTCTAGGCATTGAATTGAGTTTTACCACATCCAGTTCATGAGAAGAGTTACAGGCAATATGAAAGAACAAAATTAATATATGCAAGTGGAAAAGAAAAAAAGCAATGCAAAAGCTTTAAAGCAAGTCCTGTATCCATGTACACTCGGCCAACAATTTTCAAGAAAATATCAGGGTACTCGAAATACACAGCGTAGGATACTACAATATCATGGACAAGCCTTATAAATACATGAGCAAATAAGAGAAGAGCCATATCGGTATTTCTTTACCACTTCATGTCTGAGGTGCAGTCTGTAAAGAGTTGAAGACAAGAAGTGATGATGCTCAATCACCTCTCCTGGACGTTGGGAACGGAGGTGCTTCTCGAATCCTCGCTTCGCCGGGTTGCCTGCAAGGAAGTCCGGGACCAGAGAGGGTCTCCGGTGGGACCCTCCGATGGCCAAGTTAGTGACTGAGGTCACAGCTGAAGAAGGAGCTCGAGCGAGCCCTGTTTTGTATGGAAAAGAGGGATCTCCGAGAGGAGGAATCCCTTTCTCAGAGTTGAGATGGCGATTTGGGGGTTATCGCGCATACCTGTTTACTGGTGGATTCACCTTTTTATAGGGGTTGATCCTGGCATGATTACGTAGGATTGCGTGAAGTCAGAAGACCTGCTGACCCTTGCGTGAATCTGGGCTGGTTAGTGGGCTACGTCCCATTAGCCGGCGGGGTTGTTGGGCGGCGCACGTCTGGCGTTGTCGGGCGGCGCGCATCAGAGAGGCGGTTCTTGAACCACTGGGGCTGATCTGGCGGGAACTGGGAAATCCCGTCTTATCAGGCCGAGCCGGGTCGACCCGAGATGGCTGGGGCCCATCCCGCTGGCAAGGTAGTGCCGGGGCGGGGCCGGATCGTCGGATTTGGAGGCGTCAGGGCAGAGTCGGGTTGGCCGGGGACGGCCTTGGCCGACTCGGTAGAACTGGAGACACCGGGGCCGAGTCGGGCCGGCCGGGGATGGCCCTGGCCGACTCGGCGGAACTGGAGATGCCGGAGCCGAGTCGGGCCGGCCGAGGATGGCCCTGGCCGACTCGGCGGAACTGGAGACGCCGGGGCCGAGCCGGGGCCGAGTCGGGGCCGACTTGCTTGGAGAAGTAGGGGCCAGCTAGGAAGTTGTCGGGGCCGCTTGGGAAGGTGCCAGGGCCGGCTAGGAAGTGTCGGGGCCGGCTAGCTTGGAGACGTAGGGGGCCGGCTAGGAGAGTGTCGGTGCCAGCTGGGAAGTGCCGGGGCCGTCTAGCTTGGAGAAGTAGGGACCGGCTAGGAAGTTGCCGGGGCCGCTTGGGAAGGTGCCAGGGCCGGCTAGGAAGTGCCGGGGCCGCCTAGCTTGAAGACGTAGGGGGCCGGCTAGGAGAGTGTCGGTGCCGGCTGGGAAGTGCCGGGGCCGCCTAGCTTGGAGAAGTAGGGGCCGGCTAGGAAGTTTCCGGGGCCGCTTGGGAAGGTGCCGGGGCCGGCTAGGAAGTGTCGGGGCCGACTAGGAAGTGTCAGGGCCGGCTAGGAAGTGCCGGGGCCACCTAGCTTGGAGACGTCGGCCTTTGGGGCCGTTGGTCTTGGAGCCGTCGGTCTTGGAGGTGTCGGCCTTTGGGGCCGTCGGTCATGGAGCCGTCGGTCTTGGAGGTGTCGGCCTTTGGGGTCGTCGGTCTTGGAGCCATCGGTCTTGGAGGTGTCGGCCTTTGGGGCCGTCGGTCTTGGAGGTGTCGGCCTTTGGGGCCGTCGGTCATGGAGCCGTCGGTCTTGGAGGTGTCGGCCTTTGGGGCCGTCGGTCTTGGAGCCGTCTTGGATGCCTTGGAGGTGTCGGCCCTTGGGAGGTGTCGGCCTTTTGGTCCGTCGGTCTTGGAGCCGTCCAAAATTTTTTTTATTCTCCATGGGGTCAACTGGCTCCATCAAATGCCCCCCATACTCCTTGAGCTTGCGTGCCCTGCATCAGCTAAGCGAAAGGAGTGTAGAACTTCAAGAAATTTTTTGGAGGCAAATTGATTACCTCACGCCCGCCACTTAAAGCAGCGTACGCTAACTTTTTTGGGGGGTCGCTCGTCAGTTAGCCGTTGAGGCAAAGATGAAGCCGATGAGGCAAAGTTGAGGCCGTCGAGAACCTTTTGAACCCCGGAGGGTGACCAGAGGGTGCTTGGGCCAGGCTCAGGTGCCTTTTTCTTTAAAGAAATTGGTCTCCTTCTGCAGGGTTGATCTGCCCCCAAGGAAACTCTGTTGATTGGAACCGCATGTCTTGAGCTTGAGGGTGCGACACGGAGCCGGTCTTGGGTGCCGACGCGGAGGCCGGTCTTTGGTGCCGATGCGGAGTCAGTCTTTGGTGCCGACGCGGAGTCGGTCTTTGTTGCCGACACGAAGTCGGTCTTTGGTGGTTTTCCTGTAACGCATTCAGATACTAATGAAAATAAACTTTTTTCTCAGTGTAGTATACTTAGCTTTTTCGCAGTTGTTTGCCTTCGCGGGTCTTTGGTGCCGACGCGGAGTCGGTCTTTGTTGCCGACGCGGAGTCGGTCTTTGGTGCCGACGCTGAGTCGGTTGCCGACGCGGAGTCGGTCTTTGGTGCCGATGCGGAGTCGATCTTTGGTGCCGACGCGGAGTCGGTCTTTGTTGCCGACGCGGAGAAGGTCTTTGGTACTGATGCGGAGCCGGTCTTTGTTGCCGACACGGAGCCGGTCTTTGGTGCCGACGCGGAGCCGGTCTTTGTTGCCGACGCGGAGCCGGTCTTTGGTGCCGACGCGGAGCCGGTCTTTGTTGCCGACGCGAAGCCGATCTTTGGTGGTGATGCAAGGTGGGACTTCCCTGCATGACATTTTTAAGTATTAATGAAAGAAAATCGTTTAAGTACAATGTACTTAGCTCTTGTAGCTCCCATGTTTTCCTTTTGCGGGTTTGAGCACTTTCGTCCGCTGGTGACCTGCCCCCCAGGGAGTCATGTTAGTCGGATTGGAAGTGTCATTGCCCTTACTTGGGCCTTCTCTCGCATTGGAGGCCAGGACGAGATGCCTGTGGCCGGGAAGAAGCTGAAAACCGGGACAAAGCTGGAGTCCATTGAGGAAAGCCTCGATAGTCGGCGGTCATTGAAGATGAATGGCTTGGGGAGTCCATCGAGAGCGTTGCTGAGAGGCTTGGGATGCTGCTGAGTGGTTCCCGAGCACTGCTTCTGCAGTTCATGAACTGCTACTTTCAAAGCTTGATCTTGCTGATTGAGGATGGCCAGCTGGTTAATTAGAGCAGCTGAAGTTGGTGGTGAAGGAGCAGAGGGGGTGGCCTTTCGCCGCTTAGTGCGATGTGGATGCCCCCCAGTACGATTGGTAAGAACCTCTGGCATGCGCATCACCACCATAGCAATCTTAGAGGGGACGGAGGCTTATAGCTCAAGGAGACAGCTTTGTTTCCTTCATCGTGTTCCCCCTACCTGGCGCGCCAATCTGATGACGCTCAATCACCTTTCCTGGACGTCGGGAACAGAGGTGCTTCTCGAATCCTCGCTTCACCGGGTTGCCTGCAAGGAAGTCCCGGGACCGGAGGGGGTCTTCGGTGGGACCCTCCGATGGCCATGTTAGTGACTGAGGTCACAGCTGAAGAAGGGCTCGAGCGAGCCCTGTTTTGTATGGAAAAGAGGGATCTCGAGAGGAGGAATCCCTTTCTCAGAGTTGATATGGCGATTTTGGGGGTTATCGCGCATACCTGTTTACTGGGTGGATTCACCTTTTTATAGGGGTTGATCCTGGCATGATTACATGGGATTGCATGAAGTCAGAAGACCTGCTGAGCCCTTGCGTGAATCTGGGCTGGTTAGTGGGCTACATCTCATTAGCCGACGGGGCTGTTGGGCGGCGCGCGTCTGGCATTGTCGGGCGGGCGTGTCAGAGAGGCGGTTTCTTGAACCGCTGGGGCTGATCTGGCGGGAACTGGGAAATCCCGTCTTATCAGGACCGAGCCGGGTCGACCCGAGATGGCTGGGTCCCATCCCGCTGGCAAGGTAGTGCCGGGGCGGGGCTGGATCGTCAGATTTGGAGGCGTCGGAGCCGAGTCGGGCTGGCCGGGGACGGCCTTGGCCGACTCGACGGAACTGGAGACGCCAGAGCTGAGTCGGGCCGACCGGGGATGGCCCTGGCCGACTCGACGGAACTGGAGACGCCGGGGCCGAGTCGGGCCGGTCGGGGATGGCCCTGGCCGACTCGGCGAAACTGGAGACGCCGGGGCCGAGTCGGGCCGGCCGGGGTTGGCCCTGGTCGACTCGGCGGAACTGGAGATGCCAGGGCCGAGTCGGGGCCAACTTGCTTGGAGAAGTAGGGGCCGGCTAGGAAGTTGTCGGGGCCGCTTGGGAAGGTGCTGGGGCCGGCTAGCTTGGAGATGTAGGGGGCCGGCTAGGAGAGTGTCGGTGCTGGCTGGGAAGTGCCGGGGCCGCCTAGCTTGGAGAAGTAGAGGCCGGCTAGGAAGTTGTCGGGGCCGCTTGGGAAGGTGCCGGGGCCGGCTAGGAAGTGCCGGGGCTGCCTAGCTTGAAGACGTAGGGGGCCGGCTAGGAGAGTGTCGGTGCCGGCTGGGAAGTACCAGGGCCGCCTAGCTTGGAGAAGTAGGGGCCGGCTAGGAAGTTGCCGGGACCGGCTAGGAAGTGCCGGGGCCGCCTAGCTTGGAGACGTCGGCCTTTGGGGCCGTTGGTCTTGGAGCCATCGGTCTTGGAGGTGTCGGCCTTTGGGGCCATCGGTCATGAAGCCGTCGGTCTTGGAGGTGTCATCCTTTGGGGCTGTCGGTCTTAGAGTCGTCGGTCTTGGAGGTGTCGGCCTTTGGGGCCGTCGGTCATGGAGCCGTCGGTCTTGGAGGTGTCGGCCTTTGAGGTGTTGGCCTTTGGGGCCGTCGGTCTTGGAGCCGTCTTGGATGCCTTAGAGGTGTCGGCCCTTGGGAGGTGTCGGCCTTTTGGGTCGTCGGTCTTGGAGCCGTCCAAATTTTTTTTATTCTCCATGGGGTCAACTGGCTCCATCAGAAGAACAAGTAGAAAAAAATGAATATTAAAAAAGTGTTATTGCTTCATATGTTACGAAAACACTTTTCTTACTTTCCATGTTTACCTAAACTTAATACAATATGTCATATCTATATAAAAATGACTTTTGATCCTCCATCATAAATACATCATAATTTTTAACTCTTTGAATATCTAGATGACTCTTAGATTTCTTAACTAACTCTTTATTCTTCCATATAACTCTGAGACTTCCGCACTCATTAATGTCACATAGAAAATATAAAAGACTCTTAGACTTCTATGCTCATTAATTACAAATTAATTTCAACATTAAGTTAGCACAACTTTTAACACACACCCCCCCCCTTGTGCTAACCAAAGGGACCAAGCCAATTTGACATCTAAATTTTTCAAACTTTGCTTTGGGCAAAGCCTTAATAAAAATATAAGCAACTTGATCTTCAGAATTAACCTTGGCAAGGAGAATTTCTCCTTCAAGCACTTTCTCTCTAATAAAATGGCAATGCATTTCTATGTGCTTAGTTCGAGCATAAAACATAGGATTAGAATATAAATGAATAGTGCTGAGATTGTCACAACCAACACGCACAACATTATGCATAGGATTATAAAAATCCCCAATAAGCCTTCTTAGCCATGTTCACTCTTATGCAGCTAATGTTGCAGCATTGTGTATTCTGCTACAGTGCTTGAAAGAGCAACAATAGATTATTTCTTGCTACACCAAGAAACAATAGTAGAATCAATACTAAAGACATAGCCTGAAGCAGTAGACTTCCTTGTAGATGGATCACTCGCCCAAAAATCCACATTCAACACATCGCGCAGCTTCTGAAGCTTCCTCCCAGGATCAGGACTGATAGAGTCAGATTATCATCACCGGCCAGCACACAAAACAGTCACATGACTGAAAGGATTACCACATGATAGACATGCCGCTTTAATCAATGTAAAGAATGTTCAATGCGGTATCGAGCCACCCCGTCCACAATGACCCACTTGGTACCATACCGTCAATCTTAATGATCCCACCACTATCCAGTATACGATTAATCTTTCAATTAGAGCTCTGTGCATGCAGATCCCATAGGCTTCAAGCAATCTGGTCTCCCAAGTATCTTTGTGTAGTCCAACTTCAACTACTTCAAACAGTAGGATCGGGAGAGTGATTAATGCAAAGTGGAAATGAAGTAATTCCAAAGTCAGAGTTCAAGAGGATCGAAATCAGAACTTCAATGGTTGCTCTTCTAGGCCTCTAAAGAAGATTAAATAACACCAATTCTTCTAGGTTGATGGCTGCAACTCTTTAAGGATGCAGGCTTTGGAAATGCCACAACTCTTTAAGGAAGAAGTGAAAACTCCTCTAGATTTTCGAAAGGTAAGAACTCTTCAAGGTTCAAAGTAAATGCTCTTAAACAAATTTCATTCTTTCTTCTCCCTGTTACATAGACTTGATGGTTTTTTATAGACAAAGTAAAAAGAACACCAAAAGACTTAAGTCAAACTTAAAAACTAGAAGCTTAATAAAAGCATAATATTTCGATGCTTGTGACTGTTCCAAAAATATGCAGTGCCGTGGTAATGACAAAGTCAAAAAAAAAACAAAAACAGAGACTGATGGCTCTTGGTCTTGAATGCTGGCTGCATCATTCCTCTTGAATGCTGGCTGCATCACTTTAGGTCCGAAGGACCTTCACCCTTGTGCTGCTTACGGCTTCGCTTCCTAACACGAGCGGCAATAATATTAGACCCGGGGGTAGCAGCAGGGGCTTTATCTTTTGCCGGCGTTGGAGCATCCTCCCTACCGGCCGTATGAGCTCCATCATCAGCAGTTTCCTCTCCAGAGATGACAGCCAGGTAGTGCCGAAATGTCTCAACTTTGACGGGTTTCACCCCTATCCTCAAACTGTAGGATTTTCTCTCGCAGATACTTTAATAGGCCATCTTGGTAGTGCTCATGCTGGACGAACTTAACCTGATGACTCCGGCGCACCTCCTTACCGAATAACGTAGTGGCATGAGTAAAACCCAGGTCTCCAGCAGGGAGAGGTAGCTTGCCCTTCACCTCAGCTTCATGCGAGTAAAGCTTATAACACTCAAGCTTCATAGCATCATCTCTGCCAAGTTCCTTGTAGTAACAAGCAGGTTTGAACTTCTTCCGAGTACGGCGGATTGCCTTCTCCTCTTCTCCTCCAGTTTCCTGATTTGGAGTCGATGGTCAGCAATCTGTAGCTCATAATCCTCCAGAATTTGTTTCACTGAATTGGACATATCCTGCAGTTGGGTGGACAGGACATTTACTAAAGCAATGTCAGATGGCCGTACTCGCCGCCCGCCTGCCGCTCCAGCTTAAGGCCCCTTTGAGCACCTTAGGTCGCCTTCTGACCGTCAGACGTCCAAGTAAGCCTCATTTTGATGCTGTTAAAAAGGATACTTCGGTATTTGAAGTATACTATTTCATTTGGCCTTCTAAAGGTACTCCTTGTACTTTATTTGGATGCTCTGATTCCATGTAAAGAGTTGAAGATAGGAAGGAGGGGGGAGAAAAACAAATACTAGAAAAGTGTTATTGCTTCGATGTTACAATAACACTTTTCTTATGCTTACCGATACTCAAAACAATATGTATATATATATATATATATATATATATATATATATATATATATATATATATATATATAGTCATATAAGCTGATTTTTATCCTTCCTTATAAATACATCATAATTTTTGAAATGACTCTTAGATTTTCTGACTAACTCTTCATTTTTTTAAGATAACTTCACACTCTCATTAATGCCACAGAGAAAATATAAAAGACTTTTAGACTTTCACACTCATTAATTACAAATTAATTTCAACATTAAGTTAGTGCAACTTTTAACACAGACAGTCAGTCATCCGGCTTGGATGGAGAGTGCAATTCAAATAACTGGAAAAGATGCAGCTTTATTGTATTCATAGATAGAATCAAATCAAGGCACCTCCATTTTTTCTCATTGAATCTGGGTTGGAAATGTAATGAAAATTGGGACCTGGAAGTTTTAGCTTCACTGTGAGTTTGTGGACTGGATTGCTGCATTGGAAGAATGTGACCCAAACTCCCTGACAAGCTCCCCAAACAGAGATCCCTCCCTCTTCAACAGATTCTGTGGGCAATCGTACTCCACTAATTTCCCTAAAAGAAAAGAATCAGCATCTCATGAGATGAAAATTTTACCTAATTCATCACATCAATGCACCAATTAAGACCTTGGCTTGATAAAAAAAACAAGAAAAACAAGCTATCTTAGAATTTTTCATTGCAGGAGTCGTTCAATTTTGTGATGGAGATAGCTTAATTCATTACCACCAGCAGCAAAAATGAGGCCTTTTGGAGACTGCAAATAGGATTGGACGAGGATTCAAATTCATGGTATGTACGAGTTCTGATGGCAATAAATGTTTATCCATGCATTAAATGAGGTTTTTTGTTAAACAAATTCTGGCAGACTTATATTGATGACAAATATGAGCAAGTAGGCTTGGTAGAATGTGAAATTCTTGAAAATTAAGTATGGAGACATGAAATCAGGTGACGCTGACAGTACAAGCGTTACATCCTTTTGTAAGTATAATAAAATAAATTATTAAGGCTTCTTTTACCTTAAAAAAAAAAATTTAAGGCTTTTCTACTCATCTGATCAACTGGAAACCTAATCCTAAAGGACTACTCATTTTAGCCCCAGTTTGTAATGATGATTTAAAATGAAGAAAATATCTGCTGTTTCATCATTGTTTCTCATCTTCTTCTTAAAGCCGAAGATTATAATGCTTGGTTAAAAAAATTTTAGACTAGAATCAGTACTAGCAAGAAATGCCCTCTGCTCATAGCTGGTGATTAGGATTCTTGATTATGCTATTATGATATTGGTTTATATGCATGAACTTTAAATGTTTCAGGGCAGAAGAAGTAATTTGTGGTAAGATGACTGAGCTTGCATGGCATAGCAGTAGCTCACCATCACTAATAGCAAGCACCATCGTGCAGTCCATCACTGTTGGGATTCTGTGAGCAACAGTAATGACTGTACTATCTGTGAATTCTCTTCTTATGGTCTTTTGAAGTATTGCATCTGTGGCATTGTCAATTGATGCTGTGGCTTCATCTAGCACTAGCACACGGCTTCTCCTTAACAGTGCACGTCCCAAACAGAACAACTGTCGCTGCCCCATGCTCCAATTTGATCCATCCTCGACAACTGCATAACATGGCTGTTAGTTAGAATATTTTGATGATAATGAAGATGTTATTGGTAGCTGTTAATATTATACATTAAAGCATGCATCAGAGATTCTTACCTAATGAATCCAGTCCCTGTTCTTTCTCTTGAACAGCTTCTCGTAGCTGACATTTGTCAAGGACCTTCAAAACATCCAAGAAAATGAATCAGTCGGCAGTAATTATAATGGCAACTAGAGAAAGGTTAGTATTATTAAAATCACCTTCAAGTTTTCAAGAAATATAAACTAGTCTGAATTACTTGAAAAGTTCCCATTGTCTGACACACACACACACAGACATAAAGGTGAAGAAATCAGTGCGTAAGAGCATTATATGATGAAGACGGCTTCAAGGGTGTTGATTTGGGTACTCAACATCCATATGGTAGTAGTTTTAAAGCAGCTTCTGTAGAATTTATCTTGCAAATAATCTTGAAATATTTACAGATTGTCTTTCAGAATACTACACCATCCCCTTTCAGGCACAACTACGCTTGCTGTAATGGTGTAATCTGTAAAGGGATTCCCTGTACAATTGTTGAAAATAGTCTTTACAAGTCTACTAATCAAGTTGGATAATTCACCAGCTGAGTTGCCAATTTGAAAATCTTTTTTCCTTAAAACTAACAAGTTTCCACTGTGGTTGTGGGAGACATCATTCACAAAAGCAGTACAGTTTTCCTAACTAACAACATGTTGAAAGATTTATTACCTCCCATATTTGCTGATCCGTATATTGTCCTAGAGGATCCAAGTTGTATCGAACAGATCCATTGAAAAGGGTTGGATCTTGAGGTATTATCCCAAAACGTGACCTCAGATCATGGAGGCCGACTGTGGCAATATCAAGACCATCAATGATGATCTTCCCTCCAGCAGGCTCAACAAGACGAAACAGTGCACCTATTAGAGTAGTCTTCCCACTTCCAGTTCGGCCAACTATCCCAATCTTATGCCCACCTTCAAATATGCAACTGATTCCCTGGAGTACAAGAGGAGTATCTGGCCGATACCTAATCTGCTTCATGTAGGATTTGTCAGCATAAAAATCTAAATACAGTATTTACAAATGTTAATTTGGATTCAAACATCAATAAAAGCTATTTACCTTCAAATCTTGGAGCTCCACTCTACCAACAGCAGGCCAATTGGGTGGAGGCCGGTTAGCTTCAACGACTTCTGGGGCTTCACTTGAAATGTGCATATATTGATTTAGTCTTTCTACAGAGATGATGTAATTTGCAAGTGTGCACTGATTTTGAATCGAAAAAACAAGGGACATGTTTAATGAGAAGCCATAAGACAGTGCCATCCCAACAAATCCTGCCCAGAAAAGAGTAATGAGATAACTGTACATTTACTCAAAATGAACTAAACTGGATTCTAAAAAATAAATCATCTTAAAAAATACCAATCTTGATCTAGGTTCACAAGGCATGCATGAAGAAACGTATGTGTTTATCATAAATGCTAAACATTAATCAGCATAATGCATGTGTAGCCTTCATCAGCTAGAGGTGCATGTAGGATTATACTTTTCGGATGTCAAGAGTATCTTTGCATTCTTCAAAAAAATATTTTCTATATTCAAATAACTGTCCTATTATTTCAATTCCACAACATGGGTTACTTTAGTGAAATAATGAAAGAAGCAAACTTTTGGCAGTTTATCATTTTAGGCATCATTTTAGGCATGGTGCTCTTAGTAATTATATTACAAGAATAATGTGTCATTCCACCGCGCAGAAGGGAAGTAATTTAGAGTAGTTTATCAATTTTAGAGATGATGCTGTTAGGGAAGGTTTGTCTTTCAAGAGCACTGCTAAAATTGTAATGGTTCTTTGGTGAGGATGAAGTAATATGAAAAAAACATGTGCATGAATCTAAAGAACATAATAAATGAAAGATGCAGTGGCAACTGGCAAGTAAAGCATTTAGTTTCAAAACTCACCAGAACTAAAAGTTCCTGGAGGAAGCAGAGCCATGACAAGGGCTGATGTTGAAAGGACAGCAGCGCTCATAGTTTCTAATCGTTGGATCAGCCACTCACTTGCTGCAAAATTATGGAAGAATGGACTAGCATTCCTATCAATAAGCTCCAGATTCTTGGCAAAGAACCGATCTTCCTCTTCAAAAGCCCTGATTGTCACTGCTCCTGCCACAGATTCAGCTAAATGATTTGCCACAAGAGATTTTGTGGTGCCGTTGATCCGCATTAGCTCCTTTGCAGAAGCTAAGTAATATGCCTAAGAATCCAAATACACAGTTCCACCATGGTTACAATTTAACTAAACAAAATAGGATTTCTAGAACAGCTTAGCACCAAATACTGCAGTTATTCATGTTACCTGCAAGCGAATGGTTAGATAAACCATTGGTATGGAGACAAATAAGACTTGCCATGTAACAACAGCTAACACCACAAGATTGCTGTATGCATTCATCATGGCACTGATGCTAAAGATTAAGCTGAATGGCACATCAAGATCAACTATACTCAAATCAGAAGAGACCTGCATAAGAAAAATTTAAGATCCAAATCTGTTACGGCATAGGACTCTATGGAAGTTCAATGCATCATAAATTTTAACTAAGAATTGCTCAAGAAATATATTATAACTAGGTTTTGCTTTTTAGAATTTTACCCGACTCAGAATCCTTCCCAGAGGAGTAGAATCAAAGAAAGACATAGGTGCACGGAACAATGAGTTAAGTAGAACAGAAAACAGGGATTTTGATGACTGGAGGCCCAAAACAACTACAAACACAGATCTAGATAACAAGAAGATAGCTGTGCTGCACCCAATTGCCAAGTACACTGTAATAAGTCGCAAGGTGCTCACTTGAGGATTTTGAACATTGGCAGCCATCCATGAGTTTTGAGAAATCTGCCCGGCTATAAATATCAAATGCGAAAGAACAGCCAATGCAGAGTACAGGAAGCCTTTGTTTTGATTCAAATACTGTAAGTACGGCTTCAGACCAGTATCACCTTTCTCTGTCTCCTCTTTTTTAATCAACTGAACTTCTCCTGATAATTTTGTTATCTTTTGCTCTTTGTTACTTGAGGTGTTATCGATCTCCCTTGTAGACATCCCACTATTTTTAGGAGAAACAGCCTTCTCAAGTCTTTCTGGATCAACAGTGTCTTTGTGTGCATTTACAAGCTCCTGAAATTCTTTGCTTGAAACCAAGAGTACATGATAAGGAGCTGCTCGCAGAACCTCCCCATCAGACATTAACTGTCAAGGACATGAGCCATTTATTTCAGATAGTGTTCTTGGACTATTAACTAAAGTTAGAGTGCACTAATATTAAATTGTAAAGCTAGTTTGAACAAATAATACTTCAGAACCAGAATTTCAGGAAAAGATACACCTATTTAAATAAGGGTGATCATGTTGTACATTGTTCCAGGAGAATCTAGGAAGAGAATAAATCTATATGCGAAGATGGGTATTCAAAGTGTTCGTCATAGAGTTAAGAAGGAAAACTATATGTCATAGATAATTCATAAGTTGCATATAGATTACAAAGCTGAATATAACTGGTGCACTTCATATAAGGAACAAGCAGTCAAATTATCTTCTGGAGATTATCTGATGACTAACCAATATGGAATCAAAAGCTGGAAGGAAATCCACTTGATGAGTCACGAGCAGGACTGTCTTTGCTGATAGAGCTCCCATGACATATTCCTGCATGCAATTGGAAAAATCTTATGCAGCAATTCAATGGCAAAATAAGCACAGAAGAGGAATACAATATAATCATTACATTAAAGAGACTAGTAGCAGTATGGGCATCAACAGCACTGAAAGGATCATCCAAGAGATATATCTGCATCTTGGTACAGTGCCCGGGCTAGCTGAACGCGCTGCTTCTGGCCACCACTGAGATTCACCCTCTTTCCCCTATTTCAGTAAGATCTCCAAAGGGTAACATCTCAAGGTCCTTGACCAAAGAACATTTCTCTAGAGTTTCCTGGTAACGTTGCTTATCCATGGCAGACCCAAAGAGGATATTCTCTTGCACAGTTCCTGTCTGAATCCATGCACTCTGAGAAACATATGCAATTTTTCCAGAGACTTGAATCTGTGATTTCAAGAAGAAAGGACATGTTATACTCCTAAACATATCAAATCAACATAGTTTGTGAAAAACTGAAAACTATAAAAGAAAGTTGATGAAAAGCATCAAGACACTGTGAGTAAGTGCACAATCAAATCATCAACGTTCATTTGTACAAGATAAAGGCGTGAACATACAACATACAAGGATGCTTCTGAAGCTCTATTTACAGGAAATATCTTTGACACCTTAAGGAAAAGCCATATAGATGCATGAGCATTAAGGAAACAGGGCATAAGTATGTCTTGCAGATAGAAAAATATGCAGTTATGCAAACACACACCAAGAGTCTAGTATTCTTTTGAAGAGCATGGCAGAAAACATTTACTTGGGAAGCTAAAGGTTTTCATAGGATGATGATAAGCACTCTTAACTGCCACAGAGTGGAAGGATGTATCATTGGTCAAAACTTACCAAGCCCTCTGTATTTGGAACCTCTCCAAGAATTGCTGCCAAAAGAGTTGATTTTCCAGAGCCAACCTCACCACAGATGGCCACCTTTTCCCCAGGTCTAAGTTCTAAGCTGATGTTCCGGAGAGTAGGTTTTGATGGGTTGCCTTCCCAAGAGAAGTTTGATGACTTGATGACTATTGGGTGCTTGAGGTCCACGGTGCGCTTCCTTCTAACATGCCAGTTCTGCAGCTCTGCTGCATCAAGAAATTTAACTATCCTCCCAAATGCAACCTTTGCTTGAATCACAGCTCCAATAACATCAGGAATGGATCTTACTGGATCTTGCACAAGACGTAGTGTGGCCACAAACGTGAAGACATTGCTAGGATAAAGTGGAACCTCAAGAAGATAGCAAGTTAAGAAAGTGGCAGCTGAGACCACTACAGGAGATGACCAGAAGAGGAAGCTATTATATGCCCTCTGTAGCTGAAATGCTGAAAGCCACTTGCACTCCTTCGTTCTCAACCCTTCAATGACCTTCCTAAAATGTGTTTCCCATGCATAGAGCTTTAGCACTTTCATGTTAACCAGAGCCTCTGACATAGCCTTTAGCCTGTCATCCTGAGCTTCCATTAGCTTTGTCTGGAACTTGTGCTGTAGTTTGGCCACAGGAGCATTACAAAGCACAGTAAGAACTATCACAACCATGGAAGAAATTGTTGCAAGACCCACAGCATGGTAGAGAATTACTAAAGCAATACCCAATTGGAGGCTTGTTGTCCATGTTTGATGAAACCAGACTGGAAACTCGCCTATCCTATATGCATCAACTGTGACATAGTTCATTATTTCTCCTGAAGAATGGATTAGTTTAGCAGAGCTTGAAAGCCTCAGTTGCTTCTGATAAATCGCCGCAGATAGCAAGGACCTCACCTGCAGTCCCAACATTTTGGTGCGGAAGTACCACTGCCTCTGTGACAGAGATTCTAAGAATTTGACCACAAACATTCCCAAGGCCAACACATAACCTTCATATTTAAAAGTTCCCATGCCTACAGACACTTTGATGAAGACATTTAGAAGCATTGGCCCAGCTGACAATGCAAGGACCCTAAGCAATGCAAAGAATCCAGAAACCAAAATTTCCTTTTTATGGCAAGAGACTATTATCCATAAGAAGGATGGTGAAGTTGTCTGGTTAGTCCCTTTTTGTCTGTTCAGTTGTTCAATAAACAAAGAGTAGCGGCTCTCAGCTCGGTCTATTTCACCTAACTGAGGTATGTCTTTCTCCTCCAGGGGTTTCTCATAGCCTTTCTTCATCAAAGGATTCAGCCACCAGAATGACATTCTACTGAAGAAGCCAGCATTTGCAAAGGGAGTCACAAAACTCTTTGAATCATATGAATTGGCCAAGGACTTGATATTCAAAGGTGCATAAAGAGAGTCATTGATGATTTCGCACTCATCAGCATCTTTGGATCCCTTGAAAGCAGAAAGCAGCAAAAGAACAGCACCAGGTAGCGACAAGACATCAAGAGCAATCCTTACTGATATTTTCTTCTCTACAAGGATCCATAAGACAGAGGAGATACAAAGAAATCCAGCAAACACACTTGCAACTCCTGACCAGGCCCTGACAAAGACTTCTCCTAGCTGTTTGGCTCTGATGCTTACCACTAATCCACTAAGAGCCCAAATAAGACCCTGAGACAACACCACTAGCCACCAATGAAGAGGGAAAAGGCCCTCCCCCTCCTCCATTTAACCTCCAGCATCCATAACCCAAGGCCTAGATAGGCCAATCCCAAGGTGCCATTGAAGATCATAGAAGATATTTGTATCGGTGAAGAGAGCCGGAAGAGTGTCTGCATGCAAACTTCTCTCGATGACACCTTGCGGATGAAATTTAGGAAGAAAGTGAAGAAGAGAAGCACGGTGATGGAGATGACCAGGAAGTGGTTCATGCAAGTGTTGGAGTAAAGGATTCCACCAAGGTCGCAGGTATCTCCATCATAGTAGGAGCATATGGAACCCCCACAGAAGGCCATCCGAGCACCTAATCAAATACAAGAAGATTTCCTAAGAGTAAGACTTTGAACCGAGCACATTTTTGCAAGGAAACAAACACAAAAATGGATTCATGCTTACGTGTGAGTGCATCCATTGCGTGTGATCTCACTCACACCCTGCTACCAATCAAACCCCTTCGATTTTGCTGCTGGCGAGCCAATACTTACATTTCAAAATTTAAGAACACTGCAGTGAGTAATCTGATATAAGAGAGCCATATAGTGAGTGAGATTTTTACATACTCCAAGAATTCTCTCTCTATTTTTTTTTTTTTTTTTGATAAAAAAATGAGGGAAATAAACTCTTGGCATTCAAGCAGTCCAATTTATAACTATAATGATAAGAGAAAATTACAGAATCCAATCATCAGTATTGACACCTTCTATGTTAAATATCCGTTTTGTTGTGAGTATGCGCCAAACCACATCTCCAACTTATAAAAGCATATAAAAAACTGGTCTATTAGAAATGATTTTTAAAAAAACACCACAACAGCAACTATTTGTTCAATCATATAAAACTGTAGCACTTGACCTTCTTCAGGCAGGAGAATCGCATTCTTATTAACCTTGCAAGATTTCAAAAGTTGCAAGAAATTTATAGTGTTGTGTCATGCACTGAAAATTATATGGATGTCTAAGAACAGGAAAGGTGATGAATCTAAAATCATCCTTTAAAGATGATTTTAAAGAGTAGTAACGTCCTATCTAAAGATGATTTAGAACATCAACCCATTAAAAAACAAAACATTAAGAAGCAAATAAAATAACAGTGATGCTGCATATACTCACCTTGCTTCGGATATTACTGAATCCAGAGTTGATACAAGGTGATGAAAAATGGAAGAGAGCCGCAGCGAGAGATAAAGAAGAAGATGATAACCAAAGTAGCGAATACAGCCGAGACGAATCCGCCGTATATCGGGAAACAGCAGCGAAGCGGCGGAGGAGAGGAGAGAAGAAAAAGAAAAACGAAAAAGAAACAGGTGGAAGGGAAGGCCATGGAATTAAAATAAAGTCCCCGGGATGGTTTACAAGAAAATTGAGTTCCTCGTGGCGGTAATTCTATCGCCCGCGGTGATCCTTTCTCGAGAGAGGCCGCACGGCCGAGCCGAGCTGCAGGCTTCGGTGCTGCGCGAGTGGAGGATCTCCGTGCGCGGTGACCACATCTACAGGGGAAGCTACGGTGGTGGTCGATGTTGGGGAAAAAAATCTTTTTTTTTGACTACAGGGGAAAGCTGCGATGGTGATAGATGTTGGGAAAAGATATATATATATATATTATTTGGATTGAATAAGGCTGAAATACTGTAATGAATCAGACCGCATTACTTCTGAAAAAAAGAGATAAGATCAGAGAGTTTTGATTATCCTATTTATCATTAGTTTTATAGATATAAAGGCATCTCATTGCGAAGCCAACTTGACAGCGGATTGGATTGCTGCTTTTGTGGCTCGGCTTTCTGGTCCTTGGATCTTATCTCCAGGTGATCCCTGCCCTACTCCTTTGCATCAAATTTTATATTCTGATCTAACTGGGCTGACTCACGCTTGTCTTGTATCATCGTCCGTTTGTTTTCAAAAAAAAAAAAAAAAAAAAAAAAAAAAAAAAAAAAAAAAAAAAAAAAAAAAAGCATCTCGTTAGTTTTATACATACGGAGATATACCTTCTTTTTATAAAAAAAAATATATTCCTTTCTAATGGTATATCTCGTTTGTATATATATATATATATATATATATATATATATATATATATATATATATATATATATATATATATATATATAATATATATATATTATAATGATTAATTTAAAAAGCATGTATTTCTTTCGAGTGATGTATTCTTTTAAATCATTACATGTCCTTTTAAATGATATATCCGTTTGAAGTATAATGATTGACTTTGAAATTTGATGTCATATCTACATGCATTGTGCCCACTTTTATTATTTATTTTTTTTCTTCATAATTGAACAATAATTCCAATGACCACAAGAGCTCCTCTGCTGCTGTTGAGTATCGACAATATCTTTGTTCATACCCATGACTACCGATGTTGCTTAAAATAACTTGTTAAGCAAATTGAAAAAACTTAAAAAAAAACATTATACTTGTTCGCCATGTAATAGTTGTTTAACGAAAGTTTTAGCTTGTTACGTTAGATGAATAATCATACTAATATAGTGTGAATCAATTTAGATAGATCAAAATATAAGATTTATTGAAGAACAAAGGGATAGAGATCATCATGACTCTAAATTCAAAAATTAGCATGATGAGCCACATAGACCGTCATCCAATCGATCACTAAATTGGCTTCATGGTAGATATGACGAATCTGGATTCTATAAACTCCCAAAGGATAAATCAAATGTAGCAGCGGATTAATAGAAACTTGAGGTAGTTTTTCTTCTGAAGTCATTGGATGAATTTCCTTGATGAGAAAGCTACGAGCATAAAAAATTCGAGTAGAGAAATGCCAACCCAAGAGAGTAGATTTAAAATCATATACAACCATCGTTTCTTTCCATGTCCGTGTTGATAATTTTATGGGTACTCGCGCGTTTATTTGGATCTCGAAATGCTTCCATATGTTGTTAATTTTTTATACAAATTTTTAATAGATGCATGCGTTTAAATCTAGGTGAGATTTTTTTGAACCATTATATATCATTTACGCTAAAACGTAAAATCTTATCAGTTTTATAAGTTTCTATTTAGCATTTAAAAAGCATTTTTTGTTCGATTTTTTTTGGATTCTGTGGGGAGTCTGAATCCATATGAAATCGTGTGAACTTGTCAATGGGTGGAAATGGTTGGTTTTGGGAGTACACGTAAACTTTCGAAGGTAGCAGTGGCTAATTTCGACGGGAGCTAATTAACCAGATGTTAACATTCTTGGGTCATAAGATTCACTCGTTGACAAGGGCTAATCTTGCTGCTGCCCGCGTACCACACCAATGGATCAGTAGAAAAGAAGCCTAAAGGGAATAATTACAACCAACATTGCTTGAAACCATCAAAGGCCGTAAATATTAGCATGCAAGTCCTTGTTGTATGACATGCCGTGCCCTTAATGGTGTACCTACGGTGAGCAAGCTTTCTAGATCTCGGCATATAATTAGAGTGGGTTATCCATCACCTCACCTTCCCTAAATCTATCGTAAACTAAAAGGTTCTGCGTAGTATATATATTTTCCAAGAAGATAGCCTACCTTCAGTAATTGAATTAAATTAAATTAAGTATTTTAATTTAATTTCATTTATCTACTTTAATAAATGACCATAAGGTTAACTTTTATATCAATTTTTTTATGATCAAATAATAATCTATACCGTAGCTCATTTGAAATATCCGGATGGTAACGAGCTTTGCCCATATAGCTCATGCAAACTTGTTACGACGCCGAAGAAAACTTGAACGGAATCAAAGGCATTAAACGCAACCGAGTTCAAGCGAACATACTCCGCTCTTGCGAAGCAAGAATTACATCTGCCGGAGTGCAAGCCGTTCACGGAATAACATTTTAGAGACGAACGGCGAAGGAGGTACTCGGAATGATCACGGCCGTCAATCCCCCAGATCACAAGCTCTGATGCAAAATCATTCGAATTAGTGAGGCTTTTCACGCATCTAAGGTAGTGTTTGAAATAGAAAATAAGAGGAGATATTAAGATGATATCTTCCCTTATTTTAAAAAGAGGATATCTCCTTTTATTCCTAAAAGCCATAACTTAGGAAGTGTTTGAAATAGGGGATAAGAGGGGATATCCAGGTATCCCCTCTTATTCCCAAAAGTCATAACTATAAGGTAGTATTTGATAGCCCAAAGCCATCCTTGGATAAATGTACGGGATAGCATTTATCCAGGGGATAGCTAAGAGAATAAGTTTTTTTTAAAATTACAAGTCTGCCATCAAGGGATAACTTTAGTTGTTCCTGGGTTCCCTAGGGAATAAGTTCAGGGAATAACCCATGGTTAACCATGGTTAACCATGGGTTATCCCCTCTGGTTAAATTTTTTTAGACATATCCCTTCTAGCTATAGCATTTGGGAATAAGGAGGGATATCCAGGGGATATCCTTCCTTATCCCCATATTAAACACTACCTAAGGGATAGTTGGGAATAAAGTTAACCAAAGGGATAATCCATGGTTAACCATGGGATATCCCCTCAATTTATTCCCTAAGATAATGTTGATAGAAAAAATATTATCCATGGATAAGTGTACGGGATAGAGTTTGTCCCCTGGCTATCCCTAGGGATATCCCTTGACTATCCCATTGATCATATCAAATGCAAAAAGGTAAATTCACAGGATAACTTTTTTTTTTACTTTTATTTGGAGGGATAACCAGCTATTCATGCATTCTCTAGGGAATAAATTGAGAGGTTAACCATGGTTAACCATGGATTATCCCTTTGGTTAATTTTATTCCCAGCTATCCCTTATAGTTATGGCTTTTGGGAATAAGAGGGGATATCCCCTGGATACCACTCTTATTCCCTATTTCAAACACTACCTTAGAGTTATGGCTTTTGGAAATAAGAGGGGATATCCCCTCTTATCCCCTATTTCAAACACTACCTAAAAAATGCATGAATAGCTGATTATTCCTCTAAATAAAAGTAAAAAAAAGTTATCCTATGGATTTACCTTTTTGCATTTGATATGATCAATGGGATAGCCAAGAAATATTTCTAGGGATAGCCAAAGGATAAACTCTATTCTGTACATGAATAATATTTTTTTTTATCAAACACTATCTAAGATATACAAAAGTTACGCTGCACCAATCAACAGATGATAACTGATCTTTAAAAAAAAAAAAAATCAGTTAAAGGATCCCACCTCGTGAACGCATGGCCGCTCTTGCAAAGCGAGGTGAAGGAAACAAGGTCGATCAACATGGCCATGGAGCTCCTTCCTAGAAGTTATAGCTGAACGCTTCTTTATCTTTAGCCTTGCCTCTTTTTTTTTTTTTTAATGTGCTAACCATCAGGTCTGCTACGTTCCAGGATGGGGCAGGAGAGGTTTCCTGAGCACGCCAACGGGCACGCCGGATGTCGCCGACCTGTCAAGATGTTCACGATTTCGGTTTGTGGATGCCAGAAAGCTACTGCACAGAGATCGCATGGATTTGGTTTTCCATTGGTGCTGGAAATATCTCCTCTCATGCCATAAGCCTGAGGACCAAGCAGGTGGTTGAGCAGCGTACGAGCACAAGCATCTCCGTTGGACGGTCCAACGGCCCACATAATTGGGTCGCCAGCAGCCATTATGCATGCACTGGATTTTCTACACCAACTTACGGTTCTACGTTCCTAGATGTCTGCCAACACTGACCCGTCCGTGAGAGATTTCACAAAAGATGGAACATTGCCCGATGAGATTTCTAAACAGCTCGATCGAGCACTCGTGGATGCAAACTTAAGCATCCCCGCTATTATCTATACATCAATTAATCATCTTGTTTCACCTTACTTTATTCATTCATGGATTTTTTTAAAAAAATAAGTGCTATATGTGATGGCCTAATTTACCTTCCACTTAATAATATCATTGATTTAATAGCCATAGAGTTTAGCAAATTCAGAAATTTCCAGACTTTCATCTATTATTATGGGAGCTTCTATTTGCACCACAAAAATTGCTCTCCACACCCTCAAATTTTTTAAAAGTTTTCAAATTCGAAGGTATGAAAAGCAATTTTTCTCTCTACTCCCCCCCCCCCCCCCCCCCCCTCCTTTCCCAAATAAAATAAATGAAATAAAATAAAAAATCTAAACTACCCCTCTCTCTCACCCATCCAACGGCTCCCCTTCTCCTCTCTTCCTTCCCTTCCCTAACTGGCAATGGCAAGCGGCAGCAAGCGTCCGACTCCGGCTTCCCTTCCTCTTCAGCAGTGAGCGGCAGTGGCATCCAGCTCCATTTCCTTCCGACGGCAAGCGGCGACGATGGCTTCCCACCCAATCTCCTTCCCATCAAACAAGAGATGAAAAAAATGATAATAATTAAAAAGAACCCAAATCAAACCGCCCTAGTCCTTCCCTTACCAACCTCATCGTCATCTCCATTCATTTCTTTCTTTCTTTTTTTTATTATTTTTAAAATTTATCATGCTTGGCTTCTTTGTTTGACCATGTTTAGCCGAACAAAGTTGGCCAGCCTCTTGGTCGAACAGAGGCTGAGTCGAACAAAGGCCCTATGAACAAAAGTTGAACCGAACAAAGCCCTCTGTTCGATCAAGTGCTGTTCAGCCTATAAGGGCTGAATAATGATAGAGGGAGGTTGTTTCGTATGGGATGTGAAGAGAAAATTTTAAAGGTATAACGGTCATTACATAATGAGACAAATTGATTTTTTTGTTTTTAAGTTGGGGGGGGGGTGGAGAGCAATTTTTGCAGAGCGAAGGAGAGCAATTTTTGCAGAGCGAACAGAAGCTCCTGCTTTATGCATGTAGGCTTTGGATGACAGACCTGTAAACACTGGATAACAAATGATGACCCATGAATCTTGGCTGAAACCCACTGCATACATCAGCACAGATCTTTTTCCAAGTCAGTTATTCTACAATGCTCATATCAAAGTTGAGCATGACTTAGACATTTGCTAAATTCAGGTAAAATCGATATATAAAATGGAGTACAGATATTGAAGCTCACAAGTTATTAAGTTTTCCCAAGTAGGGCTCAAAAGTACTTGAATTGACAAACAGTTCTGACCATTGATTGATCAGCCATCACTTATAATCCAAACAAATGAAATTTGCAGGATGACCAAATTGCACCAGTGGATCAAGCAATAACCTGGCCAAAGAGACGCTTACGGATCTGCAAAAAAGAGGCAAAAAGTTGTCGCAAGTTTAGAAGACAAATTAAGTATCTGATTAAATTAGATCTGAAATGGACCAAAGCGAAATTCAATGAAAAGCATAACGTGTTTTGATAAAATTGTGGGGATTAATATTCCACATAGGGAAGAGTTAGCATGTATGTCGCTATGTCAAAATTTCATAAAGATTGCCTGACCACCAGTTACGAAGGAAGTGCTATGAATCCCACAAGAACTAAATAATCTATGAACTAATAAAGAACCAGTAAATGCACACAAACTTTAGCACGGGATAATGCTGAATCCATAATCAGATAAACGGCTTCATAGTTAGGGTCAATATCACACTAAATGCAACTTGTTTCTTAAAGCATGTCAGGTTGTTCCCCTTGCTAAATTTAAATTATTCTGCAAAGAAGCATGTTGAATCCGTATTTACGCAGTTTTTGGGCAGTAGAGGGAGAACTAATGCCATGTTACTGAAACCAAATATCAGAAAATTCAAAGTTTCATTGACAAAATTAAATTATAAGGCTTGAAAAAATGCATAAAAGAAATATCTACCTAGTTCAGTTCAAACTATCAAAGAAAAAGGGCAAGATATATATATATATATATATATATATATATATATATATATATGTATAATATATATATATATATATATATATATATATATATATGTATATGTATGTATGTATGTATGTATGTATGTATGTATGTATGTATGTATATGTATATGTATATGTCTATGTATATATATATATATATATATAGAGAGAGAGAGAGAGAGAGATTGGCTACGCCCAGATCCAGTTGCCTTTCCATCCTTTGATCCACATGGATCATGGATCCTAAATAAAAAGATAGGATGGCCATGAGACCAAATGCACAGGAATTCGAAATGAATTCAGAAGCTGCAACAAATTTCCATCAATGTCTGATCTGCTGTCTACTTTTTCCAATAACATTAATACTGCCCTGCACCCAATGGTGGAACTGATGATTATAATACCGTCTGACAATGATTGACTTGGATCCAGGAACCAACACAGAAATTTTCTCTGTCCGCATGAGGATAAGATAGAATCTCGTTTGACATTCAGAACACTTTGTTTTCTCAACAAATTGCCATAGTCTTGATAATAAAGCTCAAAAAATTCAGAGAATCAAGCGAAGAGAAAGTGAGCACCTCAGGCAGTTTCTTCCGGAAGACAACATCCAGCCTTGCATCAAGTGTGTTCTCACAGACAATCTTCCCATCTATAGAAGCCAAGACGACACCTCCAGAGCTGAATCATTAAAACTCATCATCAGTCATCATTTATAAGTTCTTTTTTAATTAGAACCACCAGTGAACAGAAATAAATGAGGTAAATTCACAGAGGATTAATGAGCTAACACCAAAAGCCACTAATGCAAGTAAGACTACTAAAAACATTATCAAACATTATTTTACCCTTAACATATTAAATAGCCAGTTCCATGGAAGAAAAATAAGTGAGACAAGGGCCCACAAAGATGGTGATGCTGTTTTGATTGATAAATATGGACTTTGATCTCTGAGACCATAGCGTATTTGGCATGAGATATCAGAGATTTTTGGCCTCATTACCTACATGCATGACCTGAGCAGAAAAATTAACAAAAAAAAAATTAATAAGAGGATTTACAATTGGAGTTATTGACTACTTAAAATCACTAGATTAAATGAAGGTGGTTTTCCTTGGAGATTCCAATGATTTTTTCAAAATCTATACTCCAACTGTCATTCCAACTTTGACAGTTCTTCCAAGAAGAAATAGTTGTGATGGATGATGAATCATTCGATATTCATTGGTGTATAGCCAAATACCATGTCATTTAGCGCATCTTATAGGTTTCTTGAAGATACCTTTTTTCTTCTCCTGTCTTAATGATGGATTTCACAAATTTGCCTGTTCTTCAAGAACATGTTGATTTAGCCATGACAAAGTCTGTTAAGAGCATGTACTTAGTGGAATAGTTCATTGTGGAAATCAACCACCTTCTACTGGTTGTTTTATACAGAGAAGTTTTCAATAATTTGGTTGTTGCTATTTCGACGTTGACCTTTGCTTATCATTTTATTAGCCCACTAATTGTTCCACTGTCAAATTTCGCTAATATATTTTGAACTGTGAATCATCTGACTGGTGCACAAGGAAAAGAACATTCTTCAGAAGCCCTTAGATAATATGGAGATGTCATGATGGTTATGATATGTGTAGTCAATGGGCTACTCTAGTAAGATATAAAAATGGGCTGCATGTTATAGCTGTGATAATATTAGAAGGTAACTGCCAATATAGATATAAATGAACATGAAAGAAATCTATAGAAACTAATCAAACTTCCATCATGATAATCACAATTTTTTTTTTCCTCTAAATACATGTTCCTGCTTGGATTCAGGTTTTAAGGCTTAGATGAGTTGAGTTGAGTTGTACATGTTCCTACTTGGACATAAACATGTAAAGAGTTCTTTAACTGATGATTTTATTAGCTTTTATCCCTCCAATATATATAGCATTTGCTGCATTTTAAACAGCAATTGTGAACTAGTAACAAAAATAAGGTCCCTTCCCAGCTTCTAGGTGCAAAAAGTTGTTGTTCATGAAGAAACTAAATTGAAGCATGAAGTCTACTACTGTCGAAATAAATCAATTAGGATTGGCCTCTTCCTTATGACTAGATAACTATTAATATTCAGATCAGATATCTACTCATCAAACATTTCTGAACTTAGATGGAAGGTGCATTATTAAAAGAGGCCATGTGCATTCTAAGTGCATCAAGTTGTCGCTCATGAAGAAACTAAATTGAAGCATGAAGTCTTCTAGTGTCGAAATAAATCGATTAGGATTGGCCTCTTCCTTATGACTAGATAACTATTGATATTCAGATCAGATATCTAATCACCAAACATTTCCGAACTTGGATGGAAGGTGCAATACCAAAAGAGGCCATGCGCATTATGATAGGTAGGAGCAGGGGGCAGGTAGACATTGTAGTCTATTACAATTTCAGGAGGAGCAACATTTGCTTTCTCTGCATATTCATGCTTGCTGAATGCAAAACTGACTCCACAAAACCAAGGTCAGCTTCACGACAGCGCAGCATACAGCTGGCTCCTTCAATCTAAGCAAACTCTGAAACGATTAAAAGAGAAGAATTATCTTAGTATCAAAAAAATAAATTAGAAAAGATGGCAAATGGAACAAAGTCATTCGGAACAGAGATATTCCAGCTCACAATTTAGCTCAGAATGATCGAAAGCACTAATACAGTTAGCAACTAAGGCAGTTAATTTACAAGAAATTTGAGTCATCTAACCAACATTGAATGATTATTACCTCTCTATCACATCCAGCATCTGAACAAAAAATTGTCTAAGCTATGTTTTTCTATGTTTTTCTTACTTTTGAAATCATATTAATGCAAGATCTTTGTCTACTTTATTAGCTTGTATTGCATAGCATTTAGTAACTCATCAATTTTGTCTTGCCATGGAAAATGGCCATAATGTGGTAAGAATCCAATACTAATAACTAAAAGAAAATATGCTCAAAACTCTGAAACCTGAACAATCAATTCTTTCAGAAGCTCTTTGTATGCATGATGATTATGGCTGACATGCAGGAGTTCCTTCCCGGCAGCCTCCTTCATGGAGTTGACTAAATCATCTTGTGCCTGAAGAACTTTGATACGAGAAGCATTCAGCTGCATAGAATACTCACTGCAAAAAGAAAATGTAAAGCTTTGTCAAACATGACATCTTGCTGATAAATGTTCACAAGCAATAGCCCAAAAAAAAAAAAAAAAACACATATACATGAATATATGCATGTGTCTAAGTGTTTATAGTTCATAAGTTAAAATAACAACATATCACTTCATTATTTATACATGCCTGTACATGGATTGCTATCCGACAGAGCATGCGCAGGACTTTCCCCCGTATGGCATCTTAAAATATGCCTTAGTGGTGATTATTCAGCAGTCAAGTATCATCTTCCATGATGATCATCTATAAGGACAAACTGATTTTGCGCTTTATTTTGTACTTTCGTCTAGATCATTGACCTGGGAGAGTCTCTTTCCCTTCTAGTTACTTCCTTAAATATGGAATACATTTAACATATGGGGGCTAATCAAACCTCATATGGTCTCCCATGACAGATACTGAATTGTTGGTCAGTGAATAAATTTTGTTAGAAAAGTTAGTTGAGCATATGAGGCCAATGAAAGAAATTGAGCATTGCCACAAAACTCACTAGAAAAAGTGATGGAATATACAAGCAGAGCTTAAGACTTGCTACAACTTTGAAACAAATAAGAAGGAAGCAATAGCATATACTTTGGAAGTAGCAGTGCATTTTAGAATTTATTGATGAGAGTTTTTGTTGGCTATAAGGTGTATCATTAGTTTCTAGTCATTTCTTAAGTGCAACTGGGATTCAAATATGTCAAGTATTCACTTTGACCTAGTGTTTTTCCTTGTTTCAGATTTCATCTTCATCTCTTAAATTTAAGAGACACATTGCCCTGTGAACCAGTAGTATTGAGTTATTTGTCTTTTAATGTTTAAAAAATGGATCACTGCTTTAGTGCTTGGGTTGAACAAAATTAAAGAAAAGATATCACAATATTTAAAAAAGTACAGACATAAAACCTGGAATAAACAGCAAGAATTATATCACGTATCTGGTGTTGGAAGCTAAAACAAATAGCAAAAGAAAATCAACGTCCAAGGACAAAAAGAAGAGGTGACAAGATGATTACATTTTTCTACGAATTTCAACCTGCTTCTCCTTGCGTTCATATTCTTGTCTGATCTTCTTTTTTTCAGCTTCAACAAGTTGCAACTTCTCAATGTTAAATTCCTGCAAGGCCATCAAAGCGCAGAACCAAGAATTTAGGGAGAAACTCCAATGCATTTATATAAGCACAACAATCCATAAAACAGCACTTATAACAAATGATAGATTGCAAAACATAAAAAGACAATTTTGCATTGCAGTGTAATCCTTCCTCGTTACAAAGAAGAAGAAGAAAAAAAAAAGGCATCCTAATCCGATTTCAGCTTCGAATTATGTAGATGTTCCTCTGTTGTTTATGGTCCTTGCAGTAACCTTTTTTTATTAAAAAGACTGTGTCCCTTACTGTATCCGAACTTTTATGATTGTAAATGTCTAATTTTACCTTTTAATGCTTATTCCTTAATATGCGTAGATAAATCCATTCATCAAGACTGCAAGCTTACGTTAAATGACCTGTTTGATTAGTTGCCTGGCATTAAACAGAAATAAACAGTGCTAATCGGCATGTTAAACAGAAATGATCTTTTTATAATTATAAGTTACCTTTTCTACCACCTCACGAGTCAAGAAATCAAGTCTGCATCTGTACCTTGTCAAATTAATCGGCTTCAAACAAGAAACTAAATGATTTAGGAAAAAAAAAATGAAAAATCCGCGCTTCCAACAAAAATTCACAAAATTGGGATGTACAACTCCAGCAGCTGATAGATGAGCCCATTTGTTACTTCTGGAACGTAGCATAACTTTATAATCCGAAGCAACAACCAAAACACCAAGTTATTCACCAGCGATCCCAACAATACTAAAATTCAGAAGATCATTTTTTTTCTTGGTATTCTCGCGTAATCTTTCGCAGATCGAATCAGAGTCCAAAGCGTCAAATCGAATTATCATCACAGCAAGGTTTTTTTTTTAAAAAAAAATTACTCTTCTAAACTTCTTTCATGCCATCGCTTATCACACAATTTATCAATCAAAATTGTCAATAAACGATAGCAAATCTATCAAATAAACATCACCAAAACTATCAGGAAAAAAAAAAAAAACAGGAATAGAAATCTAACAGCTGAATTTAGCGAAAATATGAAGGAATGGGATCAAGCAGAGGGGGCGAGATCGGAACCTCTTCGGCGGAGACGGAGATCTCGTTGGCCTTCTCCTCCGCCTCTTGGCGGATGAACCGCACCATCTGCTGGATCTGCTGCGACACATCCGCGTCGTTCATCTTGGAATGGCGGCGGTGATCCAACGGCTATCGATCGTTCGAACTCCGGGACTTCGAACCTTCCCGAATCGAGAAGGGAGAACGAGCGCAACGGGCAGGCGGAGGAAAGACGAACGGAGGTCCCTGTGTCCTTATTGGTGGGGGGAGGGCGGGGGAGCACCGATTCACGCTATAGGGCCCAATCCGTGTAACCCATGGGATCCTTGCCACATGGACTGAGTCAATTGGATTTGTTCCACGGTTACTCCAGTCCACGATTAACGCGTGGCAATGGAACTTCTTTGGTGAGTTTGTGCCTCCAAGCCTCGAAGGATTGACGACTGAAGCATTCTTTTACCTCTTTAGTTTTCTTGGCTATTGACTACGCGCGCGCGCATGAGAGTGATTATGCGAACGATAAATCCGCCGTCCGAGGATTGACGCTCCGACCACATGAAGTTATCGGGTCCGCTAGCTTATGGCGTCGTCATAAAATGTGACATGGATGCATAGATTTGTCCACGGGGTACTATAGAAAATTATATGAAAACAGCAAGCAAAAATAGGTAATGGTTCCATGCCCTCACCCCACCCCACGCCACCCCACCCCCTCCTCTCTCTCTCTCTCTCTCTCTCTCTCTCTCTATATATAAGCCAATCTAACGTTGATTCATGACAAATGGTTAGAAAATAATATGTAGTGACTGACCTCATTGGTAACACGCACCATGGAAAACACTTTGTACACCGCCCCGGTGCAGCAACGCTGACGTGGGCTGCATCGCGTCTTTCTATTGATCCACGTGGATCCGACATGGATGACCTGACATGCGGTATGGCTAGGCTTTGACGTAACGTTCTGAACGTGACGGACATTTAATGCTGTTCGCTTTTTTTTAAAATTTTCATGCGGACGAAAATGCCCTTTCGCTCCATTTTACGTTTTCTATCATCTGTGCAAGAAGCTTAGAGGCTGAAAATACTTCAGCTACTGGACTGGAAAACCTTGATACTGGAGTCAGGAGTCTGTGTAAAAAAACTTTGTACACCGGATATGTCAGCCGCAGCAAGTAAGAACTTTTTCTTCCCACTTCTTTATTATATCAACAGTTTTTTTCTGGTTAGAGTTAGTTAATGCATTTAATGCGCGGGTAACTACCTTAGAACGAAATAGTTATGACACTCTGAGAGTCATAACTGTTTTGTAAGCAACTCTTTTAATGCGGCCCTTTCGCTCCATCCTAGCGCCAATTTATGTTGGATTTCATCTCTGCAAGATGAACTCTTTCTTCCCCTCCCTCGCTCTGAGAGTCCGGATGCTAAGGTATCAGTTGAGAAGGAACCTACGCCCTCGCTTTGAAAAACCTGGCTACTGGAGTGTACTAGAGGCTTCAAATATAAAAGTTTATCCAATGAGTTTTTCCTTGCCAAAACCTCACGTAGACGTTCGCTTCTCTCTCTGAATTCGGCCAGGTCTGTAAGATTTTCCTTGCCAAAACCTCAGCTTAGGCCCATCTTACAGACCTGGCCGAATTCAGAGAGAGAAGCGAACGTCGACGTGAGGTGTTGGCAGGGAAAAACTCATTGGATAAACTTTTATATTTGAAGACTCCAGTAGACTCCTGTCGATCGGACTTTCAGACGAGGGCGTAGGTTCGTGCTCAACTGAATTTCATCTGTGCAAGAATAACTCTCTTTCTTCCCCCCCCCCTCGCTCTGAGAGTCCGGATGGTAAGGAATCCCCGCGACACCCTAGTTCGAAGTCGGCCGTAAGTCCTTCACGACACCCCAGATGAAATCCCATGACACCCTAGCTTTAGGGCGACGACACCCGTCTTATAAATGTGCACATAGAGAGAACCCGGCGATACCCTAATTGAATTCGGCAGAAAATCAATCGCGACACCCCTGTTGAAATCTCACGACACCCTAGCTCTAACGAGACGACACCCGTGCTTATAAATGACCACATAGATAATCCCCGCGACACCCTAGTTCGAATTCGGCCGTAAATCCTTCGCGACACCCCTGTTGAAATCCCACGACACCCCAGCTTTAGGGCGACGACACCCGTCTCATAAATGTGCACATAGAGAGAACCCGGCGACACCCTAATTGAATTCGGCAGAAAATCAATCGCGACACCCCTGTTGAAATCTCGCGACACCCTAGCTCTAACGAGACGACACCCGTGATTGAACAAGAGACCACGGAGATAATCCCCGCGACACCCTAGTTCGAAGTCGGTCGTAAGTCCTTCGCGACACCCCAGACGAAATCCCACGACACCCTAGCTTCAGGGCGACGACACCCGTCTCATAAATGTGCACATAGAGAGAACCCGGCGACACCCTAATTGAATTCGGCAGAAAATCAATCGTGACACCCCTGTTGAAATCTCGCAACACCCTAGCTCTAACGAGACGACACCCGTGATTGAACAAGAGACCACGGAGATAATCCCCGCGACACCCTAGTTCGAAGTCGGCCGTAAGTCCTTCGCGACACCCCAGACGAAATCCCATGACACCCTAGCTTTAGGGCGACGACACCCGTCTCATAAATGTGCACATAGAGAGAACCCGACGACACCCTAATTGAATTCGGCAGAAAATCAATCGTGACACCCCTGTTGAAATCTCGCGACACCCTAGCTCTAACGAGACGACACCCGTGATTGAACAAGAGACCACGGAGATAATCCCCGCGACACCCTAGTTCGAAGTCGGCCGTAAGTCCTTCGCGACACCCCAGACGAAATCCCACGACACCCTAGCTTTAGGGCGACGACACCCCAGTTGAAAATTGACGACACCCAACTGATCACGGCGGCGAGTAGGCCCGCGACAACCAAGTTACTAAAATTTAATTTTATTTATCAAAAAAAAAAAATACATTAGCCCTTACTGGGGCTTATCTCCTTCAGTCGCTGCGTCGGCGATGTGATGCTGGAGGGATGCTACTTTCCCCTCCAGGTGGCTATTGGCCCGACGCAGGACCTCTGTCTCTTTTGTTGTAACGGCCAGGTATTTCTCGGCCGCCTTGATGAGTCGCTCGCTGCTTGCGAGCGACTCAGCATAAACCACCGCGTCGATGGTGACGGTTGGGGGTCGCCTGCCATGGCTGCCAGTAGATCTCACCTCGCCTCTGGAAGCCATCTTGTGGTCAGTTCAAGCTGGAAAGGTGAGTAACGATGGCATTCCCCCATCCTTATTTAAGGTTCCCTGGCGGGTGTTTCGATTGCCACGCGCCACCATCTCAGGTTGTTCACAGGAATCGAATTGGTGCGCCACCACGCCCCCCCCTCACGTTGAGTTTCGAGGGATGGGGAACAGAACAAAGGTTCGGGAAGCAAACCGTCGGAAGTTTAACGTCGTCCCAAGAGAAAATTCACGACACCAAGGATAATTTGGATTTCGGCCAAAACTCCTTCGCGACACCCATGTTGAAAGCTCACGACACCCTAGCTTTAAGGCGACGACACCCGTGCGTCGAACTGATCACAGAGAGAACCCCGACACCCCTTCTCGAATTCGGCCGAAACTCCCTCGTGACACCCCAGTTGTAAACTCACGACACCCTAGCTTTAAGGGACGACACCCATGTATTAACAGTGAACCCACGGGTGTCGTCGCCATAAAGCTAGGGTGTCGTGAGTTTACAACTGTGGTGTCACGAGGGAGTTTCGGCCGAATTCGAGAAGGGGTGTCGCGGGGGTTCTCTCTGTGATCAGTTCGACGCACGGGTGTCGTCGCCTTAAAGCTAGGGTGTCGTGAGCTTTCAACATGGGTGTCGCGAAGGAGTTTCGGCCGAAATCCAACTCATCCCTGGGATGTCTCGGGGATTCTCTCCGTGTTCAGTTCTCAGCACGGGTGTCGAAGCATTGATCCGAGGGTGTCGTGAGCTTTCAAGTGGGGTGTCGCGAAGGAGTTTCGGCCGAAATCCAAATCATCCTTGGGTGTCGTGAATTTTCTCTTGGGACGACGTTAAACTTACGACTGTTTGCTTCCCGAAACTGTTCTGTTCCCCATCCCTCGAAACTCAACGTGGAGGGGGGGGCGTGGTGGCGCACCGATTCGATTCCTGTGAACAACCACTGAGATGGTGGCGCATGGCAATCGAAACACCCGCCAGGGGAACCTTAAATAAGGATGGGGGAATGCCATCGTTACTCACCTTTCCAGCTTGAACTGACCACAAGATGGCTTCCAGAGGCGAGGTGAGATCTACTGGCAGCCATGGCAGCCGACGCCAACCGTCACCATCGACGCGGTGGTTTATGCTGAGTCGCACGCAATCAGCGAGCGACTCAGGCTGGCGCTCGAGGAATACCAGGATGTTTCAACAAAAGAGATAGAGGTCCTGCGTCGGGCCAATAGCCACCTGGAGGGGAAAGTAGCGTCCCTCCATCGCCAGATCGACGACGCAGCGACCGAAGGAGACAAGCCCCAGTGAGGGCTAATGTAATTTTTTTTTTATAAATAAAATTAAATTTTAGTAACTTGGTTGTCGCGGGCTTTCTCGCCGTGGTCAGTTCTAAGCACGGGTGTCGTCGCATTAAGCTAGGGGTGTCGTGAGCTTTCAACAGTGGTGTCTCTAATGACTTTCGGTCGAAAACCAATTCTCCTAGGGTGTCATGGGGATTGTCGTGCGGTCAGTTCTAAGCACGGGTGTCGTCGCCTTAAAGCTAGGGTGTCGTGAGCTTTCAACGTGGGTGTCTCGAAGGAGTTTCGGCCGAAATCCATTTCTACTGTGCTGTCGGAGGGATTCTCCGCGCGGTCAGTTCTAAGCCACGGGTGTCGTAGCATTGGAGCTAGGGTGTCAGTAGATTTCAACTGGGGTGTCGCGTAGGAGTAGCTGTTCATGAATGCGTGCCTATATTTTCACAGTTGATGCTGAAAATGTAGATCGGAAAGAAGAAGATAACACTCCCGGCCGTGCAGCTTCACCCGTCATTCCAAATGCAGTGGATGATATTGTAGTTCCTCAAACTGGGATGGAATTCAATTCAGCCGATGATGTATATACGTTCTACAATGGATACGCGAAACGAGTTGGCTTTGGAATCACAACAGTGTGTAGCAGGGCCAACAACAAAAAACAACTTTGCTTCAAGCACCTGGCGTGTTGGAGGCAAGGAAAATCCAGAAAATCAGAGAAGAGTATGAATCATAGGGATACTGGGAAAGTTGGTTGTATGGCATCCATAAAAGCAAGACTGAATGCTACAAGTGGTAAGTGGATTTTGGATGAGGTTTCTCTAGAACATAACCATGGGCTATCCATAACATCAGCTGGTTATCTACGGTCGCATAGGAGGATCAGCACACCAGAGAAGGCAGAGATCAGCAATTTACATGCCGTGAATGTTCCGACGACTCAGATATACTCTGCCATAGCAAGGAGAAAAGGGGGCAGAGGACAATTGGATTTCACCGAGAAGGATGCTCGTAACTTCATTAGTCGCGAACGTCAGTCTAAGCTGAAAGAAGGAGATGCTCAGTCGATGGTAATTCATTTTGCCGAAATGCAACTCAAAAATCCCAATTTCTTCTACTCCTTAGACCTCAATGATAATGGTCATCTGAGGTCTGTCTTCTGGATTCATCCAAGGTCAAGATTGGCATGCACATACTTCGGTGATGTTCTAAGCTTTGACTCAACTTACTTGACAAACAGATATCAAATGCCTTTTTGTCCATTTGTTGGGGTGAACCATCATGGACAGTCAACCTTGCTTGGATGCGCATTGTTGTCTGATGAGAGTACTGAGACATATAAATGGGTTTTTAAGACTTGGCTGGATGCAAATGGTGGTCAAGCACCTATTGCCATGATTACTGATCAAGATAAGGCAATCGAGGCTGCTGTCAAAGAAGTTTTTCCTAATACCCGACATCGATTTTGTCTTTGGCATATATTGAAGAAGATACCGGAAAAGATTGGCCACATTTGCACGGCAAATCCCAAGTTTATGGTTGATTTCGATGAGGCAATATATGATTCATTGACCATAAATCATTCGAGGAAAGGTGGGCACATGTTATGGAGAAATATAAAGAATGCAAGTCTATAGATTGGTTCAATGTCCTCTACGAATGTCGGGAAAAATGGGTCCCAGTTTACCTGAAGGATACATTCTTCGCAGGTTTGTATGTCAATGGTGGCTTTGGTTCATGATTCATTTAAACGCTTTTTTTTTTTAATTTTTGGTTGACAAAATGTTTAACAGGGATGTCATCTTCACAAAGGAGCGAGGGCATTAATCACTTCTTCGATGGGTTTATAAATTCGAAGACAACACTAACGGAGTTTATAAGTAAGTACGAAGATGCCTTGGAAAAACGATACGAGGCCGAAAATGAGGAAGATAATAGGACTTTGCAAACGATAGCTTTCCTAAAGACATCATCACCTTTTGAGAGACAAGCTGCAGGAAGGTATACACGGAGCATTTTCAAAAAATTCCAGAATGAGATCCTTGAAATGGCTGCATCAAATACAAAATTGATCAACGAAGCTGGCAACACGTGTATATATTCCGTCAAGTCGTATGAAAGGATTGAAGTCGATGGAATTGGCAAGGAGATGATCAAAGATTATATCGTGTCATACGATAGAAATATTGAGGATGTCCAATGCCAGTGCCGATCCTTTCAGTTCAAGGGGTACCAGTGTAGGCATGCCCTGTTGGTTCTTCATCAAAATGACGTATTTCGTTTACCAGATAAATACTTCTTGAAGAGATGGTGCAAGGACATGAAATACCAATTCGACGAATTCGACTGCAATACTGAGGGTTATGATAAAAGCACACGAAACTCACGGTAGGCAGTGACAATTTTTTAATTGAAATGTCTTAATATTTGTTATCGTTAATATTCTGTTTATGATTGTAGATATAGTTTGCTGTCTCATCGGATGACGAAGCTCGCAGAGATAGCCTCCATGTCTGAAGATGCATTTAATGTAGTGATGGATGGTCTACCGCCTCTATTCAAAACTGCCGTGGATGCCAACTGCGCAGCTAAACCACGTTCAGAGCTGGTAATTCAAGATCCTGAACAAATTAGGACGAAAGGTCGCCCGAGAGAGAACAGATTAAAGAGTGCAGTCGAGAAGAAGGCAAAAAGATCAAGGAAAAATCAGGCCAAGGAAAAAGCTGCTTCAAGTAGCAGGCAGACTTGTTTGCAGTCTATTAATACTGAAGAGGACCTGGAGATAATTGTTCCGCCGTCAGAAACTTTAATGGATGAATTTGATGCTTATGTATTGAGTCAACTTACACAAGATCATATATAAAACACGAGTGTCGTAACTTTTGAATTATGGTTGCTTGGTCGTAAATGAAATGCTCGCGAACGAGACATCCTAGTTCTGGCAAACGACACCCAAGCCTTGCGCGGCGACACCCGAAGGACGGAAACATACGAGACATCCTAGTTCTGGCAAACGACACCGAAGCCTTGCGCAGCGACACCGAATGACGGAAACATACGAGACATCCTAGTTCTGGCAAACGACACCCAAGCCTTGCGCGGCGACACCCGAAGGACGGAAACATACGAGACATCTTAGTTCTGGCAAACGACACCCAAGCCTTGCGCGGCGACACCCGAATGACGGAAACATACGAGACATCCTAGTTCTGGCAAACGACACCCAAGCCTTGCGCGGCGACACCCGAAGGACGGAAACATACGAGACATCCTAGTTCTGGCAAACGACACCCAAGCCTTGCGCGGCGACACCCGAAGGACGGAAACATACGAGACATCCTAGTTCTGGCAAACGACACCCAAGCCTTGCGCGGCGACACCCGAAGGACGGAAACATACGAGACATCTAGTTCTGGCAAACGACACCAAGCCTTGCGCAGCGACACCCGAAGGACGGAAACATACGAGACATCTTAGTTCTGGCAAACGACACCCAAGCCTTGCGCAGCGACACCCGAATGACGGAAACATACGAGACATCCTAGTTCTGGCAAACGACACCCAAGCCTTGCGCGGCGACACCCGAAGGACGGAAACATACGAGACATCCTAGTTCTGGCAAACGACACCCAAGCCTTGCGCAGCGACACCCGAAGGACGGAAACATACGAGACATCGTAGTTCTGGCAAACGACACCCAAGCCTTGCGCGGCGACACCCGAAGGACGGAAACATACGAGACATCCTAGTTCTGGCAAACGACACCCAAGCCTTGCGCGGCGACACCCGAATGACGAAACATACGAGACATCCTAGTTCTAACGAGACGACACCCGTGATTTAAAGAGACCACGGAGATAATCCCAACGACACCCTAGTTCGAATTCGGTAGAAAATCATTCGCGACACCCCAGTTGAAATCCCACGACACCCTAGCTCTAGGGCGACGACACCCGTCTTATGAATGTCCACATAGAGAGAATCCGGCGACACCCCAATTGAATTCGGCAGAAAATTATTCGCGACACCCCAGTTGAATCTCACGACACCCTAGCTCTAGGGCGACGACACCCGTCTTATGAATGTCCACATAGAGAGAACCCGGCGACACCCTAATTGAATTCGGCAGAAAATTATTCGCGACACCCCAGTTGAAATCTCACGACACCCTAGCTCTAACGAGACGACACCCGTGCTTTAAAGAGACCACGGAGATAATCCCAGCGACACCCTAGTTCGAATTCGGCCGAAAATCTTCGCGACACCCCAGTTGAAATCCCACGACACCCTAGCTTAGGGCGACGACACCCGTCTTATAAATGTCCACATAGAGAGAACCCGGCGACACCCTAATTGAATTCGGCAGAAAATCATTCGCGACACCCCAGTTGAATCTCACGACACCCTAGCTCTAACGAGACGACACCCATGCTTGAACAAGGCGGGAATTTGACGTCAGCGTAGTACTAATTCGACGACACCCTAGTAACTGAGCCATGCCATATTTCCGAGAAAAGTTTGTAAACGTGGGCAGTTCCTATGGGTTCGCGGGTCTCATTGATGTGATCGTGGCGATCCGGGTGTCCTTTCGTATTTCTCTTAGGTCGGCATAAACCCTAGAAAAACCCTCAATCGTCTGTTGCTCGAGAAGCCATCCTTTTGCTCAAGAAGCCATCCTTCTTCTCTTGCTCGAGAAGCCACTGGTCTCTTTTTCCCTCCTAAACTTGTTCCATAGTTCATTCTTCCGAATACTTCATTCATGGAGATGAGTGCTTTCGTTTGTGCACGAAGACCGCGAACAAAGAAGAAGCAGACAGAGAAAATGGCGGAACAATGCAAGGACCTGGTTCTTCGTTCGACTGAGGATGCGGCTCCTTCAGGTATGTTTATCACTATATTAAATATTATGACATTCTATCTTAAAATTTCATGACATGTATGTCTTCTGTCTTACCCCCTGTTTTCGTTGACAATAAAATTGTTCCAGTCCCCCCAGTGAAGGCTTCCCAGCTGTTTAAGAATAGCTGCAGGCCGGCAGTATACGTTCAGAAGGTTTGGAGGATGGGGTTCTCTAGACGCATACAAAACTGATTCGAAGGACCCCATTTGGTGCCTTCGTCGACATGCAGACGTTCACAGTCGACGGGCGACTGCTAGCAGACATCATAAGATGTCACAATGGAGGCGACGAGTTCATGTTTTGCGGAAAGCCAGTTCTATTCAGTGCCGACGAAGTCGCACTCATTTTGGGACTTCCAGCTCATGGGAAGAAGATCGACACGTCCAGCCAAATGTTCAACGGAAGGTTGTTCAGACGGTTTGGCCAGGTTTAGATCTTCGCCAAGAAGGTTTGGAGAAGTTGATATTTCAACTCCGACCATCTAAAGTACAGGAGGATGTCGAGGACACCGTCCGACTTTGGATCGCATACATGTTGGCCATGTTTTTGGCTCCAAAGTCTAATCAGAGATGTCCACGGTATCTCATCCAGCACTTGGATGACTTAAGTCAACTGAGTAGCATCGACTGGGCTTCGGCACTGAAGGAATTGATTGTTCTGGCTCTCCCAGAAATAGCTGCTTGCTTGCGTTCCGAGGAGCCGGTGCACTCAAAGAATGCAAAAAAGTTAGGAGGCAGCCTACCTTGTTCGGATGCTCGGCAGCACTGGTGGTAAGGATTATTGAGACAAATTATTAGTGTTGAGACAAATTTTTTGTAATATTACTTTATTTAATATCCAAAAAATATCATGTTCAGGCGTGGTTCCTCGAGCATACATCAATGCGAGAGCCAGCATACCCTGATAAACGGCCCCGGCTGTTGAAGTGGTATGACCACCAAATGAAGATCCAATCGGTTCGGGTTGCCGACTTGCAGCCTCAGGACTTGGTAATCTAGTCATTGCTCCATTGCTCTGACCATTTTTTCAACTTAATGCGTCAATATGTTCAGTTAATATTAATTTGTTATCATCTTGTGTTGCAGATGGAGGGAGCTACTGAACCATTGCCAGAAGAGCGATGGCTTCTCCCTCAGCAGAAAACCGTCCCCCCCTCAACAAACAGATACCTGCGCCCCTCAACCAATGGATAGCTGCGCAGGATGCGCCGAGTTGAGGAATGAATTGGAGTGTGTTAAGGATCAACTCGAAGATGTCAGGCACAGGCTGTCCATTGCTGAGAGCCTCCTCAATTCACTTGTCAGAAAGGAAAGTTATGCAATAATGAGGAGGACAAGGGGGACGAGAAAACAGAGAAGGTGCATTCCTTGGAGTTGGTCCTCCGCGAGCCTGGTAACGTAAATAGTGAGGAGAAGAAGATGGAGGAGGACCATTCATCCGAGTTTCCAATTGAGACAGGGAATGCAAAATCAGAGGAGAACATATTGGAGGGGGATTCATTGGCTGATAAAACAGAGCAGGGGAATGAAAATAAAGAAGAGTCCATATCCGATAATAAACTTGGCACCCCTGCGCCAAAGGATGACAATATGGACTTAGAAATAATTGGAGTGCCGTCGCTTGTTAGGAGGATTAAAAAACAGCCGAGGAAGCGTAAGGCATCCACGGTGTCGGCGAATGTTATGAGACAACCCGACCTAAAAAGTCGGTGAAGACAGTGGGCATGTCAAAGCCCAACACAACGGTCGAAGATGACCAAATAATTATTCAAAATTTTTTGAGCGAGCGACAACAACCGACGAGATCGTCTACACAAATATGTTTAATGGAGTTGCAACAAGAAAAAATCTTCAAGATCTCATTAACAATGAAATGATAATAGATGATGTAAGTATATCAAGGAACATGTTCAAGTTGTTGATTTTAGAATTATATTAATCGTTTTACATTGCATTGGCAGATAATGATTGCGGCCAGGAGTTTCTGATGCGCAACTGGGCAGAGCATCCTGACCGATATCATAAGTGCATAATTGCATCAGTTTTCGTACCTGCTCTATGTCTGACTTCCTCATCACCTGCTCATGAACTTGCTGGATCATCTGGGGCTGCGATATTTGACAATGTATCGGATGAAGATAAGGCCCAATTCCGGTTTCTTTTCACCATTGTAAACTCTGATAACTCGCACTGGCATTTGGTTGCTGTCGACATGGAAAGGAAGGTGTTCATGCACCTGAATTCAATGAAACGCAACCCGAAGTACAAGGCCAATGCAAGGAAATGGCATACAATTCTAGGCCACATATTCCATATCTACTGCGATAAGAAGGAAGTGATGGAGTGGCCGATGGAAGATATTTCGGATTGCCCAAGCCAACCGAGCGGATCGCTGGATTGCGGCCTGTACTGTCTGAGATACATGGAATGTCTTGCTCGACGGGACAATCCTGATATGAAGCTGGATTTCATGGATGAGGAAGTCAGAGATTACCGGCGACACTTAGCTGCGACGATATTGAGAGAGGGCCTGAACAAAAAGATTAGCGACATTGTCGAAAAATGTTCTTAATTTTTTGTATTCGTCTTTGAATGAAAATTGAATGTAATTTATTCATATTAACACTGATTAATATTTAATGCAAATGTTAAAAATTTTATCATTGCGAGCAGGAGTGTCCTCGTTGTATTCATATGTTTGCCTTCGTATGTTTCCGCCTTTCTGGTGTAGTTTGACAAGAACTAGGGTGTCGTTTGACAAGAACTAGGGTATCGTTTGCCATGAGCTGGGGTGTCGTCGCTCTTAAATTGTCGGGTCGCGCGTCCTGGAATGTGTCGTATGTTTCCGTCTTTCGGGTGTCGCCGCGCAAGACTAGGGTGTCGTTTTCCATGAGCTAGGGTGTCGTCGCGCTAATTTCTTCGGAGTCGTTCGCGAGCACCCTCGTATGTTTCCGTATTTCGGGTGTCGCCGTGAAAGACTAGGGTGTCGTTTTCCATGAGCTAGGGTGTCGTCGCGCTAATTTCTTCGGAGTCGTTCGCGAGAACTGGGATGTCTCGTATGTTTCCGTCTTTCGGGTGTCGCCGCGCAAGACTAGGGTGTCGTTTGCCATGAGCTAGGGTGTCGTCGCGCTAATTTCTTCGGAGTCGTTCGCGAGAACTGGGATGTCTCGTAAGTTTCCGTCTTTCGGGTGTCGCCGTGCAAGACTAGGGTGTCGTTTGCCATGAGCTAGGGTGTCGTCGCGCTAATTTCTTCGGAGTCGTTCGCGAGAACTGGGATGTCTCGTATGTTTCCGTCTTTCGGGTGTCGCCGCGCAAGACTAGGGTGTCGTTTGCCATGAGCTAGGGTGTCGTCGCGTAATTTCTTCGGAGTCGTTCGCGAGCACCATCGTATGTTTCCGTATTTCCGGTGTCGCCGTGAAGACTAGGGTGTCGTTTTCCATGAGCTAGGGTGTCGTCGCGCTAATTGCTTCGGAGTCGTTCGCGAGAACTGGGATGTCTCGTATGTTTCCGCCTTTCGGGTGTCGCCGCGCAAGACTAGGGTGTCGTTTGCCATGAGCTAGGGTGTCGTCACGTAATTTCTTCGGAGTCGTTCGCGAGAACTAGGATGTCTCGTATGTTTCCGTATTTCGGGTGTCGCCGCGCAAGACTAGGGTGTCGTTTTCCATGAGCTAGGGTGTCGTCGCGCTAATTTCTTCGGAGTCGTTCGCGAGCACCCTCGTATGTTTCCGTTTTTCGGGTGTCGCCGTGCAAGACTAGGGTGTCGTTTTCCATGAGCTAGGGTGTCGTCGCGCTAATTTCTTCGGAGTCGTTTCGCAAGCTCTGGGATGTCTCTTATGTTTCCGTCATTCGGGTTTCGCCGCGCAAGGCTTGGATGTCGTTTGCCAGAACTAGGATGTCTCGTATGTTTCCGTCATTAGGGTGTCGCCGCGCAAGGCTTGGGTGTCGTTTGCCAGAACTAGGATGTCTCGTATGTTTCCGTCCTTCGGGTGTCGCCGCGCAAGGCTTGGGTGTCGTTTGCCAGAACTAGGATGTCTTGTATGTTTCCGTCATTCGGGTGTCGCCGAGCAAGACTAGGGTGTCGTTTGCCATGAGCAAGGGTATCGTCGCGCTAATTTCCTCGGAGTCGTTCGCGAACATTTCATTTACGACCAAGCAACCATAATTCAAAAGTTACGACACTCATGTTTTATATATGATCTTGTGTAAGTTGACTCAATACATAAGCATCAAATTCATCCATTAAAGTTTCTGACGGCGGAACATTTATCTCCAGGTCTCTTCAGTATTAATAGACTGCAAACAAGTCTGCCTGCTACTTGAAGCAGCTCTTTCCTTGGCCTGATTTTTCCTTGATCTTTTTGCCTTCTTCTCGACTGCACTCTTTAATCTGTTCTCTCTCGGGCGACCTTTCGTCCAAATTTGTTTAGGATCTTTAAAGCACGAGTGTCGTCTCGTTAGAACTTGCAAAGATGAAATCCAGTTGAGCACGAACCTACGCTCTCGTCTGAAAGTCCGGTCGACAGGAGTCTACTGGAGTCTTCAAATATAAAAGTTTATCCAATGAGTTTTTCCCTGCCAACACCTCACGTCGACGTTCGCTTCTCTCTCTGAATTCGGCCAAGTCTGTAAGAAAAAAAAGTGTTGATGTAATAAAGAAGTGAGAAGAAAGAGTTCTTACTTGCTGCGGCTGACATATCCGGTGTACAAAGTTTTTTTACACAGACTCCTGACTCCAGTATCAAGGTTTTCCAGTCCAGTAGCTGAAGTATTTTCAGCCTCTAAGCTGGAAGAAACAGAGTTCTTCTTGCACAGATGACAGAAAACGTAAAATGGAGCGAAAGGGCATTTTCGTCCGCATGAAAATTTTAAAAAAAAGCGAACAGCATTAAATGTCCGTCACGTTCAGAACGTTACGTCAAAGCCCAGCCATACCGCCTGTCAGGTCATCCACGTCGGATCCACGTGGACCAATAGGAAGACGCGGTGCAGCCCACGTCAGCGTTGCTGCACCGGGGCCGGTGTACAAAATGTTTTCCCACGCACCATATCCTACCAAATAAGAAAGCCCAACTAAAATGGATTTAAGAAAGAATTTTATCAATAGTATTGTTTTATTTGAAATTTAAACTCATCTTGCCTTCCACTGACGTAAACCAAAACAAGAAAACTTTTATAAATACTTATAATAGTAGTTCTAAACCCCTTAGATATAACAATTCAGTGCAACTCGAAAGGCTAAGGTTGAAAGCTCTAAAATTTTATTGTTAGGAGGGAGGTTCTGATTGTGAGGCATGCTATGTGGTTCTTGCTTGATTCGCACTGTTTGTGAAGCTCCTTTATGCGGGCCAAATATGGAGACTGGAATTCCTCCTCTCCTCCTCAGCTTTTCCCTGAGTACTCTTTTTTCTGGAAAGAGGTTTTCCGGCATGCTCCACCTATTTTGGACAACATCTCTTGGTCGCTAGGTGACGGGGTCTCTATTGATATTATTCATGTCACCTGGATAGCTGACCTTCCTCTGTCCCGTTGGCCAACTTTTGTGAGTTCTGACATCCCTCAGGGTATGAAGGTGTTTGACTTATTCGGTCTGGATTGCTCTGCTTGGTCTTCTTCTATGGTCTCTAGTTTTTTTGGAGTTGAGCTTTGCCGGCGCATTCTTGCCATTCCTCTTACTCCAGGTCCCACCCCTGATATTAGGGTTTGGAGGAGATCCTGTCTGTCCCGTGCTCCTATCAGAGATCTTGTTGAGATTTACAGCCCTCAGCCTCAGCATTCGATTGATTTGAAGTGGATCTGGCGTCTTCCCATTCATCCCAGGGTACGGCTTTTTATGTGGAAACTTGCATGGAACACACTTCCTACTTGTTCCCTGCTCTCCGCGAGAGGCATGAGCATTCTGCCTACTTGCCCATTATATGGTAGGGAGGACGAGACGGTTGGTCATGCTATCTTCAGTTGCTCCTAGGCGAGACAGACTTGGCAGATTTCAGGTGATGGTCCTTGGGATCAGGGGTCTGAATCCCTGTGTAGTCACTTTTTGAGTATCATCAGGGAGGATATGGGAAGAGGACTCCACCTTCTAGTTTCGAGGAGGGCTTACATTGCTTATCAGATTTGGTTATCTCAGAATCGGCTTCTGTTTGCTGATGAGACTATTCATCCTCGCAGGGTTGTTAGGGCTGCCTTCTCCTTAGCTGTTGAGTATACTTTCCATCAGAGACTTCGTGTTTCTGCTACCTCTGGCCACTGGGACTCCCCTGCTGCTTCGGCAGCGTACCGACATACGGTCTTCATTTCTTGGGAGCCCTCACCTTCAGGGTTTGTTAAAATCAACTTTGATGGTAGTGTTCGCGGCAGATGTGTAGGCTTGGCGTTTGTGATTCGTGGGCCTGACGGTGAGATGCTGGCGTCTGGTGGATTTGGTCTTCTTGATTCCACAGTGCCCCTTACGGAGTTGTGTGCTGCTTGGGCTGGTATCTGTTATGCTATTCGCTGTCTAGGAGCTCGCAGCATTATTGTTGAAGGGGATTCCATTACGGTTATCCGCTGGATTAGGCAGGACTCCCGCGCCCGTGTGCCTATCATCCCCTTGATTGAAGATATTCATTCTATCCTTCAGGGTATCTCTTGCGTCAGGATTAGGCACATCTACCGGGAAGCCAACTATGTGGCAGATTGGATTGCTGCTAGGATGGCGTCTCATGCTGGTTCTTGGAGCTGGAAGCTGGATGAACCTTGCCTCCTATTTTTTCAAATTTTGTATTCTGATATATCGAATTTGACTCACCCTATATTGGTGTGATCACCCGCCTATACCAAAAAAAAAAAAAAAGCTCTAAAATTTCAACCAAAAAAAGGCTAGACCCTTCTCTTTCTGCCTAAGCTGATTTGAATATTGATGGATCCTTGAAGAAAGAAAAAATAATTTCAGACCTCTTCCTTTTTTTTTTTTTCTTTTTTGCAAAAGGCTATCCATAGGCTAGCTAAGAGTGCTCTATCATTCAAATTCTTGTCTTTATATTAGTTGATAATTTAAAAGTTAATTTTAAATATTAATTATTAGGTTTTGCCTGCAGAAGCAATAAAAGTACTTACCATACCACTTAAGAAAAAACATCAAAAAGAAAATTTGAAAAGGTATGAATCATGCTCAGATTAACTCTCAAAACTCTATACGAAACTCAATTAATGCACACCATTCATCAGCAATAATTATCATCCCTAACCAATTCAATGCTCTCTTACAATGTGTTGAAATGTTAATCAAGTTGGTCTAAAGCTTGGTTCTCCAAAGATCTAATTCTAGAAGCCAATTAAGAGTCAACTGAAGGGCCCATTAATTTTTGGAAGGTAACCAACCTCAACTAAAACTCGACAAGGATCCTTGAGACCCTTAGAATGATAAATTAATGGTGGATGCCAAGATAGACAACCTAAGGAAGAATTATAAGATTGGTTATCATAACTATATGAGTACTCAAGTTCGAAAACTCCTATAGCGAGCTAATAAGCTTGATCCCTCATACAGCCTCCATTCATTAAGAAGGTTATAGCTAAGCCACTATTTCTAAAGTTCAAGATATCCTAATTGAAGCCAAATGATGGGACCTTTGATTTTGTAAACCACTTGAAGTATTTCAAATACTGCTATATGATGCTTTAGATGTTATAATGTATAGATAATGTACAAAGCTTTCTCAACAACTCTAAAAAGATAGCTTGTACCTAGTATCCAAGCCTTGAACCTATCTCAATCGAATCCTTCTAATCGCTGAAACAATAATTCATCGGCCACTTCATTGGCAGCCAAAAGCACTAGAAATCTTTTGCAAGTCTAATGCCAGTCAAGCAAAAAAGGAATGAGTTGTTGAGAGATTATATCAAGCAATTTAATTTTGAAGCCCTAAATGTTAGAGATTTAAACTCTTTAGTATTTGTAGCACTTGTAAATGGCCTAAGAAACTCTAGTTCACCTTCTTTCTGCTAGAGCACCCACCTAAGAATCTCTTTGTGCTATTAGCCTAAGCTGACAAATACATTAATGTACAAAAGGTGCTCATAGTTCGAAAGGAAGATAAAAGATGAATGTATAAGAAACGTCAAGAAAAGAATGACCAATGAGCCAAAGACGCTAAGAAAAATTCCCATGGAGCTCAAATCTATGGATAATCGAAAGCTACACTACTAAAACCTATTAAAAGTATTACTTGAAAAGGTTTTGATGGGGCCAGTGGGCACTACTAAAACCTATTAAAAGTATTACTTGAAAAGGTTTTGATGGGGCCAGTGGGCCCCCATGGGCCACAATAACAGCATCTAGACTTGGCAACTCGGCCTTCCCCCATCCACCACCTTTTCTTTCTCCTCCGCATGAAGCCAGCTTTTGTTCGGCTTCGGGCCTATTCCCCTCGCCCTGGCATCATCCAAGTCGGCCTCGCTCCGGCATCATTCAGGTCGGCCTCGCCCCGGCCTCTTCCAGGTCGGCCTCGCCCCGGCCTCTTCCAGGTCGGCCTCGCCCCAGCATCATCCAGGTCGGCCTCGCCCCGGCATCATTCAGGTCAGCCTCGCCTCGGCCTCTTCCAGGTTGGCCTCGCCCCGGCATCTTCCAAATCGGCCTCTCCCCAGCGTCATCCCGCTTAGCCATAGACTCCTCGGCCCCAGCCTCGAGCCTTCCGCCTCGGCCCGGCCTCGAGTCTTCCTCCTCGGCCTCGGCCTCGAGCTTCCGCCTCGGTCCCTGCCTCGAGCCTCCTCCTCGGCCCCGGTCTCGAGCCTTCCACCTCGGCCCAGGCCTCGAGCGTTCCTCCTTGGCCTCTGCCTCGAGCCTTCCTCCTCGGCCCCGACCTCGAGCCTCCACCTTGGCCCCGGCCTCGAGCATTCCGCCTCGGCCCCGGCCTCGAGCCTTCCTCCTCGGCCCCGGTCTCGAGCCTTCCGCCTCGGCCCCAGCATCTCCAATCGAGCCGAGGCGGCCCCGATTTCCTCAAGTCGGACCTACGTCCGTCAGATCCATCAACCTTCTGACCCGCACCGACTGATGGGACCTGGCCCGACAACCGAATGACTCCGCCGACTGATGGGACCTGGCCTGACAATCGGACGACTCCACCACCTTTTATCTCTCTTCGTCAGGGTGGCCCAGTGAATGTGAAGGACATTTGCCCATATCCTGCCAGCCTGCAGCGGTCCAAATCAAGTGGCCCACCTACAGACTGACTCCGTCGACCGATGGGACTTGACCCACCAGCCAGCTGCAACCATCCACTCTGACGGGACTTGACCTGCAGAAGGAGCAAGCCCTGCCATCACCTTAAATACTCTTACAAGTGGCAGCACCCCCAAGGCACCCCAAGTTATCTCACAGACATCAGCTCTAACACTTCACCCATCAAAGTCATCATTATGAGGCCTCAACCACTCAAACCAGACAAACTATAAGCATCTATAAATTGGGTAATAGGGACCCCCGACTAGAGGAAGAGGGGTAACAAACTAATAACCACAACAAGACTCCTAAACACTCATTCTTGCTCACACAGAGAGCCCTTCTCTAAGCTCTCTCTCTCTCTCTCTCTTTCTTTTTCAAGCTTTCTCAAGCTCACAGATGTTGCCCAGAGCACTGATTTGAGCGTCGGAGGGTCCCCATCGAAATCTTCATTCTTCGAAACTTTTTGCAGACTCCCAGACACGAGAGGCTCACCAAAAGATTCCGGGCTCGCTGAAAAAGGCGACCGAATGCTCGCGGACGTTCAAGGGGGGTGATTTGGCAACAACAGATTGGCGTGCCAGGTAGGGGGAGAAAACATAGTTCTGTGACACTAAGCTGCAAGCTCTCACTCCCTCTACAACAACAATGGAAGCTTCCGCCAGCTATGCTGGGGGGCACCCTCAACAAGCTAACCAGCAGGAGGTCGGCTCTCTGTTCCACCATCACAACCAGTTCAGCCATTCAAGCAAAACATCGTGCCACCCTCTCACCCTACAGTTCAGGCCAAAAACTGCGAAAGCGATATTTCACGGCCACACAACAGCAAACAAGAGCTTACGCTGCTCTTTGGTTGCCGCTCAAGCCAGCTATCATCCATCCGGTGGGAGATCTTCCTAGCGAGAGACTCACCACCGTCATATCTCAACAAGTTCAGGAGCAAGAGCAACCTCAAGCTCATCAGCAATTTAAGGCTCAAGCTTGTTAACCAGCAAGAGCGCCACTACTTGCCACCCAAATCCTAACTCCCAGTCACCTCAGAGCCAATCCGAGCCCAAGATCTCCTGCGGATTCCATTTCAGCTGCCCTCGGATTTTAGCACTGGTACCCCCCATCTTCAATCAATATAGTTTCCTAGGGAGCATGTCATCAACTCAGCGAAAGGAGACCAATTTCTTTAAAGAAAAAGCTCTCAGGCCTATAATCGGACGTCATCAAATCGGACGTCATCAATGATGTATCTCCCCACATTATGAGCAATAAAGGACCTCCTTCAGCGCCACGGTCGTTTCTTCCTTGCATCCAAGTACCATATCTCATAAAAGGAACTCCCCGACATCATGGCCCATGGGACACCACTCGGCCCTGGTATGATGGTATCCCTGAGTGGTTCAAGACCCTAAAGGCACCAGCGAGTCGCCCCTTGCAGCGGTTCACAAACCCCCGAGGCGGTTCAAAAGGAGCTCGCCCGCATCACGGCCCACAAGACACCACTCGGCCCCGACACGGCGGTGCCTCCCAAGTGGTTAAGACCCTAAAGGCTCTATACCCAGTGAGTCGTCCCTCGCAATGGTTCACAGACCCCCGAGGCAGTTCAAAAGGAGCTCGTCCGCATCACGGCCCCTGGGACACCACTCGGCTCTAGCACGGCGGTGACCCCTAAAGGGGTTAAGACCCTAAAGGCTCTGTACCTGGCGAGTCGCCCCTCGCAGCGGTTCACAAACCCCCGAGATGGTTCAAAAGGAGCTCGCCCACATCACGGCCCACGGGACACCACTCGGTCCCGGCACGGCGATGCCCCCCGAGTGGTTAAGACCCTAAAGGTTCTGTACCTGGCGAGTCGCCCCTCGCAGCGGTTCACAAACCTCCGAGGTAGTTCAAAAGGAGCTTGCCCACATCACGGCCCATGAAACACCACTCGACCCCGGCACGGCGGTGCCCCTTGAGTGGTTAAGACCCTAAAAGCTCTGTACCCGGCGAGTCGCCCCTCACAGCGATTCACAAACCCCCGAGGCAATTCAAAAGGAGCTCGCCCACACCACGGCCCACGGGACACCACTCGGCTCGGCACGGCGATTCCCCCCAAGTGGTAAAGACCCTAAAGGCTGTACCTGGCGAGTCGCCTCTCACAGCGGTTCACAAACCCCCGAGACAGTTCAAAGGAGCTCGCCTGCATCACGGCCCATGGGACACCACTTGGCCCTGGCACGGCGGTGCCTCCCGAGTGGTTAAGACCCTAAAGGCTCTGTACCCAGTGAGTTGCCCCTCGGACGGCACACAAACCCCCGAGGCGGTTCAAAGTCGAGGCTTGACGATGCTATGGCTAACAAGGCGCTGCCCGATTTTGCGCCATCTCTAATAGACCATGTCCGCCAGAGTCCCTTTCAAAATCAACCTCACAAGGCATCTTCGTGAGCTCAGCGGCTCCGATCTCCTCAGGTTGGCCCCACTCGGCCCCGACGTCTCCAGCATGCCGAGGTGGCCCCGACCTCCTCAGGTCGGACCGGTGTCTCCAAGCCATGCCGAGGCAGCCCCGACCTCTTCAGGTCGGCCCCACTCGGCCCCGGCATCTCCAGCCATGCAGAGGCAGCCCTGACCTCTTCAGATCGGCCCCGTCCTCTTCAGGTCGGCCCCGTCGGCCCCGACGTCTCCAGCCATGCCGAGGTGGGCCCGACCTTTTAGGTCGGCCCCGTCGGCCCCGGCACGACTCTTGGGCAAATAGCTACAAAATCTAAGTACATTATGCTCAGGTGATATTTCTTTCATCGATACTTAAAAAGGTTATGCAGAGAAGCCCGACTCCAGCATCGGCAGCAAAGGTCATCACCTTTCGAGGTTAAAAGGAACTTGATGACTCTCAACTCTCAGGTCACCCTCTGGGATTCAAAAGGTTTCCGACAGCCACAACTTTGCCTCAGCGGCATTATTGCAGCCTCAACGGCTCTCTGCCTCAGTAGCATCATTTCAGCTTTAACGGCTGTCTCTGCCTCAGCGGCATCATTGCGGCCTCATCGGCTTTCTTTGCCTCAGTAGCTTCGTCACAGCCTCAACGACATTATCTCTACCTTAGCGGCATCATTGCAGCCTCATCGGCTTTATCTCTGCCTCAGTGGCATCATCGCAACCTTAACGGCTTTATCTCTACCTCAGTGGCATCATTGCAGCCTCAACAACGTCATCATAGCCTCGTTGGCTTTATCTCTACCTCTACGGCTTTATCTACAGCCTCATCGGCTTTATCTCTACCTCAACGACATTATTGCAGCCTCATCGACTTTATCTCTGCCTCAGCAGCCTTACTATAGCCTCATCGGCTTTGTCTCTGCCTCAGCGGCCTTACTGCAGCCTCATCGACTTTATCTCTGCCTCAGTGGCGTTATTGCAGCCTCATCAGCTTTATCTCTGCCTCCACGACTTTATCTATAGCCTCATCGGCTTTATTTCTGCCTCAATGGCGTTATTTGCGGCCATCATCCATCCGGTGGGAGATCTTCCCAGCAAGAGACTCACCACTGTCATATTTCTCTAAGGCTCATCAATAAGAGCAGGCTCAAGCTATAAGTAAAGAGCCCCTCCAAGCTCACCAACAAACCCTACAAACGTGAAGTACCCCAAACGAAGCAGAAGGAGATAAATTTTTCTAATAAAAAGCTAAGTACACTACACTTTGAGAAGAAGTTTCTCTTCATTAGTGCCTGAATGTATTATAGGAAAAACCAACAAAACCAACCATTCAAAAGGCTCTCTACGGTCCTACAATCATAAGCCCCAAGTCAACTCACAGTTGGAAGAGGCCAACTCTCCAACTCACATATGGATATCCACTTTCAGACTCTGCGTTAGGAGATGATTGCTGGTTACCCTCAACTAGCCAGCAGGGCAAAAGGAAAAAGATCTCTCCGCTAGGAAGGAATCAGAACTTAAGCAAGCATGAAAGGATAAGAGCAAAGATAAAGAGTTCTACACTCCTTTCGCTTAGTTGATATGCGGCACATAAGCTCAAGGAGTGTGGGGGGCATCTGATGGGGCCAGTGGGCCCCCATGGGCCACAATAATAGCATTCGGACTTGGCAACTCGGCCTTCCCCCTGTCTGCCACCTTTTCTCTCTCCTTCGCATGGAGCCAGCTTCTGTTCGGCCTCGGGCCTGTTCCCCTCGCCCCGGCATCATTCAGGTCGGCCTTGCCCCGGCCGTTTCCAGGTCAGCCTCGCCCCGGCATCATCCAAGTTGGCCTCGCCCCGGCATCATTCAAGTCGGCCTCGCCTTGGCCTCTTCCAGGTCGGCCTCGCCCCGGCATCTTTCAAATCGGCCTTGCCCCGGCGTCATCTCGCTCGGCCACACACTCCTTGGCCTCGGCCTCGAGCCTTCCTCCTCGGCCCCGGCCTCGAGCTTCTGTCTCGGCCCCGGCCTCGAGCGTTCCTCCTCGGCCCGGCCTCGAGCATTCCTCCCCGGCCCCGGCCTTGAGCGTTCCTCCCCGGCCCCGGCCTCGAGCCTCCGCCTCGGCCCCGACATCTCCAATCGAGCCGAGGCGGCCCCGACTTTCTCAAGTCGGACCTACGTCCGTCAGATCCATCAACCTTCTGACCCACGCCGACTGATGGGACCTGGCCCGACAACCGGATGACTCCGCTGACTGATGGGACCTGGCCTGACAATCGGACGACTCCACCACCTTTTATCTCTCTTCGTAAGGGCGCCCAGTGAATGTGAAGGACATCTGGCCATATCCTGCCAGCCTGCAGCGGTCCAAATCAAGTGGCCCACCTACGGACTGACTCCGTTGATCGATGGGACTTGACCCATCAGCCAGCTGTAGCCACCCACTCTGACGGAACTTGACTTGCAGAGGGAGCAAGCCCTGCCATCACCTTAAATGCTCTTACAAGTGGCAGCACCCCCAAGGCACCACAAGTCATCTCACAGACATCAGCTCTGATACTTCACCCATCAAAGTCATCATTATGAGGCTCCAACCACTCAAACCAGACAAACTATAAGCATCTATAAATTGGGTAAGAGGGACCCCGACCAGAGGAAGAGGGGTAACAAAGTGATAACCACAACAAGACTCCTAAACGCTCATTCTCGCTCACACAGAGAGCCCTTCTCTAAGCGCTCTCTCTCTCTTTCTCTTTCGAGCTTTCTGAAGCTCACGGCTGTTACTCAAAGCACTGATTTGAGCATCGAAAGGTCCCCACCGGAATCTTCGGTTTCCAGGACTTTTTGCAAGCTTCTAGGCACGAGAGGCTCACTGGAAGATCCCGGGCTCGCTGGAGAAGGCGATCGGACGCTTGCGACGTTCGAGGGGGGTGATCTGGCAATAACATGTTTCAATTTGAATCATTTTCCAATAAGCTTTATTTACCAAACATTAAAAATTAAACGCAAGCAACAAGCCACAAGAACACTAATTTTTAATATTATAATATTATAATTATAATTATAATATATAAAATAATTTTCATCAAACTACTGTCACTTAGTCGACCAAATATATAGGCTTTTGTGCCATTAACTTCTAGTTCCTATGTTGTTGATCAATAAGAGAAATCACCCAATGAACACGTTATGAATAGTTAAATTCGTAGTCTAAATTTCTAATGGCAGATCTTGCCTTAAAAGAATATATTTTTAAGGTCTATTTCCCCGTATAACATCGGCTGAAAATTATTTTCAGAGATAATGTTGGAGATGCCAGGTAAAATTCTAATATAACATGAAATTTTTAATGACGGATCTTTTCTTTAAAAAATATCATTTTAAAATCTAATTTTTTCTATAATATTAGAAGAAAATTATTTTCAAAGATAATGTTAGAGTTGCCAGGTAAAATCCTAACATGGCATGTTCAGATTTTTTTTATTATTTTACAGATTAAAACAGATAATTTCATCTTGAGAACATATCTGGTTGAACTTGTCTCTGTTCATTTTTTTTATTTGTTGGATAGATGATTTTAACCCATAACATGAAAAAAGACAAGAAATCGGTTGGATCTCATGCGACATTTCAATATTATCTCAAGACACAGTTTAGGCTGTGCATTATTAAAAGAAATTATTTAAAAAAAAATATTTAAATTAGCAAATATCCTCCAATGGTTAATGGATGCTTCCGTGCGAAATTACGTTCCTGCAATCAGTGAAATCAATATGCTTTCCAATTTCCTTCTATCATTGCTGGATTTATGCAAAGTAAGAGTTTTTTTTTTTAAAATAAACTATAATATTAATTCTTAAATTTAATTTTTAAACTTTAAAAAATTATAAAATAATTTTGAATAGAAAAGATACGCCCCTTCCTCGCAACCTTCTCCCTCTTTACCCCTCCCTTTCCTCCTCCATCCTTCACTATAGCCTACCTTCCCTAACGAGCGATATTCCTCTTATATTTTTATCTTTCTTTGCTCAAAAGATGGAATTTTAAGCTTTCCCATTGCTAGAAAGTTAGAATATACTGTGTCTTAGGATTTTCAATGTAGATTTGCTTATATTTGCTGTGATCTTTATAACAAACTATGGTTTTTGTTTGATGAATTTTAGATATGGTGAAATATATATAATAAAGTAAAAAGATATATAGCGATGGGGGATGAAAGGAGAGGGAACGAAGGAGGTTGCAGGGCGGGGGAAGAAGAGGAGCAATGAAAGAGATTATTTTTATTTTTTATTAATTATTAGATATTGAATTAATGGGTTAATAGATTAGTCATTGATTTTAAATTAATTTTGCTATCTGGATACCACGTGTGCTAAAATATAGGACAAAAATTAATGGTATTTTCTTGTTTAACGGTAGAGGTCAAAGTAAAAAAAGGAATGTTCAGGTTTACTTTTGTAATTTTTTAAAGTTTAAAACCAAAGTGACACAACTTTCTAGCTTGTGTTTGATGCATCCTGAATGATAATGTAGATTATAAGATAAATTATCACTATATAGAATGATAGTAATGTTAATTAATGTGTTTGGTATATAAAGGTAATGTTACAGTAATATTGATTACTGTGTTTGGTATGACAAACAGATTGTCAATCATGCAATATTAATTTTTTAAAATACTCCTAAATCAATATATTAAAAATTTATATACTATTATATATTTAGTTTGAAAAAACTTACATTTATAAATGACATACCTAAATTTAATGATCCTCAAATTAAGAAAATGACACTCTACATATAACAAAATGGAACATATAGGATTTAAATATGTAGCATATATATTAAAAATTACTAACATATAATCTAATAATAAATTGAACAGTAATAGATAATATAAATAACTCAATAACAATTAAACAATATATAATATAAATATTTTTTAAAAAAAATTTAAAATACTTTCAACTATCTTAGCAAAAAGCATTGGTAGTTTGTTAAAACAACAATATAACACAAAACACAAAAGTTGGTACGTTCAGCACCATATATATATATATATATATATATCATTGTTCTCCCAAGCTATATGAGTGTTCTGCATCCCAATCACAAGCTTAAACTCTACACTGCAAGGAAGAATGGAACTTATGGATTTTACTGCATCTTTTAATGAATCCACACATGCAAATCCAGAGGCAGCAAACGTCCACAAATTCTGGCAGCCAGGTGATGCTTTGTGAATTGCTGAAGGCTTCAAGCCCACTAGCTCATATTGTTCTCAGGAATTCAAAGAGTAAATTTCCAAGATGAGCTTAAGGATATGTTTGGATCTTTGGAGGGAAAGGAAAGGAGAGTAAAAAGAAGTAAAGGGATTGAAGGAAAAAAAAAAGGGAAAGGAAGGGTTATTTTCTTTTTCTTGTTTGAAAAATGAAAGGGAAAGGAAGGGTAATATCAATTATCTTGTTTGGATAGAAAGGAAAGAAAAGAAGGGAAAGAGTTATATGATAATTATACCATTTAGAATAATAAATGAACCTGGGAATGAAAGAATGAAGAATAGAAAATGAAAGGAATATTTTGGTCTTACACAAAAGCAAAAGTATGACTTAAACTTTTTTTCCTTTTCCAACCTACCCCTCGATTTTGGGGTTAACAAATTTATCTTTGTTGAGGGAGAAAGGAGGTGAACTGATTGCTCCCCCTCTTTCTTTCACCCTTCTCCCTAACTTATGACATTTCTCTTTCTTGTCCTTCTCCCCTCCATTCCTCCCATCCAAACAAGCCCTAAAGTAATAAGGCTGATGTTTTATCGGATTGGGTGACAATGAAATGATCAAACATCTTCCAAACAGATTGCTTGAAACATTTGCGTACGACATGAGTTGAAGAAGAAGAAGAAGCAAGCAAGGCATCATGTAGAACAGGGGAAAGAAGACAGGCTGGAGGCGTCTCTTATGCTCAGGTCACTAAACACAGCAAGCCATTTTATGCAACAGAGGAGACAGAGCCAGAAAATGGATGAAAGAGCTGCAGGGGATGCAGCTTAGTATGCAAAAACATGCATAAATGTGTGAATATTGAGTGAATTAGAGGCAGGACGGTTAACCAGGAAGGGGGGAGCGAGAGACGATGGTGGGTTTTCTTATCAATCCGTGGCTCCAGCTTGGTGGTGAACTATGAATTATGATGAGGAGGCGAGGAGGAGGAAGACGCAAGGAGAGGAGGCCATCCACCCTTAGTGTTGGGCACTAGATTGTGCCGGTGTTAGTGTATACCCTAAATTTAATCGGATTAGATGCTAATTTGTATACATTTCTTTATGAATGCAAATCAAATTTATTAGTTTCTTTATCTATCCAAGTGTATATATATATATATATATATATATATTAGATATATTTTATCGTAAAATAAAGTCCAAAAGAATGTGAACTGTGCATATGGAATTTATAATAGAGATTGTAAATTGTGAGATCTAAAATTGTACATTATGGTTTGATTCTTTAAATTTTTCTAGTCAATGTGTAGATAGGGCTGGCCACTATCGAACGCCGTTGAGACTAACACATATTGCATATCTTCACCCTTGGGGTGAGCAGCTGATTTCACAAGCTGAAATATGAAGATACTTGGATAGGTGTGTGGATGCTCGTTATTGTAACAATGCATTGGATGACCTGCATAGAGATCTCATATGGATATTCTATATATCGATGGTTGATCTCTAATGACAGTGGTGCAAGTGATCCTTTGACTTAAGATCTTCATTGCACATCATATATGAAATATCATGCTTTGACGACAAACAAACATTGCTCTAGCCACGGATGGCAATATGGTGTTAGTTAGGTATGACATGAAGCACATGAAGGTGGTGTTTGATCAAGACATGATTCGTCTTCCTTGATAGAAAGGGTTATATCCTATGGCCACTTGATGTATTAAATTGACTGTTAAATTCTTGCAAGGTTGAGTTGGAATTCAAAATGATTTCGAAGTTCTAATTCATGAGTCAATTTTTCTGAGATCAAGTAAACAAAGATCAATTATATGGTTGATATATTCCATACTACTGATTAATCTGGGATATGTGATGAAGGGATTAAATCGTACGGTAACCATTCATGGATAGGTATTGATGACCACGTCAACAAAACCCCTAACATATGGGTGGTCATGGTGCTTTGCTAGAGGCCGCTCATGATTTATAATCATAGATTCTTTGACTTAATCAAAGAGTTGATTTGGTTAAAGAATTAACTTGGAAAGGTGTTATCAAAGTCATCCCTAGGGTCAATTAAGGGACATGATTATTACCAATGTATCAAGGGACCTAATGGGTCACACGCATTAAGAAAATTTTGGATGAAGTTAAAATGAAAATTAAGTTGGACTTAATTAATTTAGATGACTAATTAATTAGGATTGGGTTTGACTCGATCTTAATGAGATAATATGAAATTGATGAATAGGATTCATCATAAAGGAAAGAATTTTATGTTCAAAGGAGAGACCTTTTGTACATGTGATCTACATATGAAATCCATTAATTGAATACCCAATTAGGCTTGATCCATGTGATGGATAGCTTAGATTAATTGGTATTTGATTAGATTAATAATGTGGTATTTGATTAGGTCCATATGATGGCATGATTTGATTCATGAAAATCTAATTGAACCAAGGGTTGAGTCGTGCCATGTGGAGAATGGATCCATGTTCATATGATGGACCCATCTCCATGTCATGAAAGAGGGAACATTAATAATGTTGGCATCATCATGAATAAAAGGAGTAACCTCCTTTTCATGAATAAGAGGAGTAACCTCCTCTTCATGAATAAAGAAAAGAGATGCCCCATTAGAAAGATACATGTCTAACAATCACTTTCTCTCTCTAAAAGCTCTTTTCTCTCTCTAAGATGTTCCATTTTCTATTGAATGGGTGAAAGTCTCTCTCTCACATCCCTCTTTCTTGGAAGAAAGGCTTTCTCTCTCTTCTTGGTTGATCAAGAGTTGATCTTGATCAAAAAAATCTTTTCTTTCTTTATTGATCAAGATTTGATCTTGATCAAGAAATTATTTTCTTGATAGATCAAGATTTGATCTTGATCAAGAAATTATTTTCTTTGATAGATCAAGATTTGATCTTTATCAAGAAATCTTTTTCTTTTTTGATTGATCAAGATTTGATCTTGATCAAGAAATTATTCTCTCTTGATTTGAGAAATCAATTGAGGAAGAAAAGAGGCGCTATCACCCATCGCTAGAAGGTCATCATCCAATCTTGGTAGGACATTATCCAAAGATCTCCGTGTGGATCACTGTTAGAGGCCGAACGCGTGGACGGCTAGTGGTAAATCGTTTACCGGCTTCATCAGTCTTCATCCTCAATAAAGAACATAGGTATGATCTATTATTTAATCATATGTAATTTCTTGTTAACTGAATTTATTTTATGAGGATTTTGGGCTTTGGAATTAAATTCGTATTTATTTTATCTTCCATTGAATTATATATGAATTTGATTCATATAAAATATACAAAATTCCTTTCACCTAGCATGGCACAGCCTAGACCTGCCGGGCCTCACCCCTAGCCGGACAGTGCCTGGCATGGCCTAGTAACAAACGGGCCGTGCCAGGCATGGCATGGCTAAAAAAATTCAAGCCCGATACGGCCCATGGCCCAAAATGGGCCACCGGCCGTGTCGGACCAGGCATGGCCCATCATGGATAATATAACGACTTTTTACTGATATTTATGCTTTATATTATGATAAAATTCATGGATCTAGAATACCTACTCAAAGCTCTGCTTCTTCTAGATCTTGTTTGTCATTTATTTTTTCATTCATTACACAAAGAAGACACATACATGCTTCATCTTCTTCATCTCACTCTTCTTCATCTTTAAGTAATGAATTAGAATTTTATTTACGAAACGATCTTCATTCTGCATATGATAAAGATTAAATAAAAAATCTATATGTATTAGCTTGATGGAAGAGTGTTAGAAATCAATATCCGGTTATGTCTGTCATTGCATGGGATATTTTAGCTGTACCAATGTCCACAGTAGTATCGAAATTCGCTTTTAGTGCAGGTGGACATGTTCTAAATGAAAAGAGAAGTAGAATGACTCGAGATGGTTGAGATGCTTCTATGCTTCAAAGATTGGTTGGATGCTGAGGCGAGGCTTCAAGATAAAGGTGGACATGACTTAACCAGCGAAGATGATGATGACACAAATACTACTGATGAGCGAGTCATCTCTATTTTTATAATTGTATATTTTTAATTGTTAAAGTGAGTTATCTCTATTTTTTCTTTTTTCTTATTGTATTCTAGAAGTCAGACTTAGCCCCCATCCCTTAATGTACCATTTTGGCTTCATATTAATAATTTTTTATTTTTAATAATTTTTTAATTTATTAAAAAAATATTTTTTATCAGGCCCTTGTGGGCTGGCACGGCCCAAGCCCTTGTGGGCCGTGCTAGCCCAGGCCCATCACGGGCCGTACCGGGCCAAAATGGCATGTCGGATTTTTCGAACTCGGCACTACACGGTTTAATGGGCCATGCCAGCCGTGTCAGCCCATGGGCGGGCTCGGTGCCCACCTCTATCCAGCCCTCCCCTCCTCTCCCCTCCCCCCATCATGACGACGCTAGCATGTCTCCACCTACACGACCCATAGTCAAAATTTTTCTAAAAATTGTAGCCCAACCAACATTCGACCTATGCTAAAAGAGAAAGAAAAGTATTGTTGTACCGAAGTTGGTGCAGCAAGCATGCACAAATCATACGGATTGATCATCCGTGCATGTTGATGCACGTGCGATAGCTCAATAGACCTTATTACATACCATACGCACATCAGCATGCATGAGAGACCAATTTGTGCGGCTGATGTGTGCTTGCTGCACCGGCCAGTGCAGTAAGTCTTTTTCAAAGAGAATAGAAGAAATAAAGAATAGAAGAAATAAAAATTCACACACGACGCCAATAAGAGCCGAGCCCCAGCCGGTGGGCCGAGGAAAAAAGAGAGAGGGGACTAGGGACTCTTTTTCTCTCATCTATCCAGGGGCAAGGCAAAGAGGATCTGGCAAGACAGTGGTAGAGAAAAAAAATTATATGAAAAAAAATTATACAAATTAATACTGATGATGGCTAAAATAGCGGTAATCTTTTTGAAGGTGACGTGATGGCAGCTCACCGATAAGGGTAGGCATTTGAGAGGATAAGCAAAGCAGCATTTGGAAGGGATGATTTTGTTTTCACCGAAGAAAAGGAGATGATTTTGTTTTCATAAAAAAGAAAGGGACATGACAATTTTGTTAAAAAAAATACCATTACAATATTTTTGGTAGTGTGGATAACCATCTCCTCTTGCCTATCTGAATTGCCTTACGAGAAGTAATCCAGATTTAAGGGTGCGTTTGGTGCATCGTCAGACAATCCTGAATGGTAATGTAGATTACCTACAAGATAGATTACCACTGGATAGATTGTTCGCAATGTTGATTACTTTGTTTGGTATACATAGTAATTATTGATGCGAATTTTTGTTCTCCCGTCTTGGTGGACATGCAAGGCTGTCCTCACGCAAGGATCGTGGCAGGTGGTCCTTGCGGAAGACCCCCCGATGCTCAAGTCATTGGAAACCCCAAGCAAATAGATGAGAGGAGAAGGTTGTTGAAGAAGGATGCCACAGAGAAGGTCACTGGAATGCTATGGTGTCTGCTAGGGTTTTTGAGAACTTGAGAGCGTAAGGCTTAAAAAGCATACATGAGAGATCTTGGGACTTAATATTTGTGTGCAGCCGGGATGGTAAGTCGGGCACGTTTTAGGGAGTTGGCGGCCGATAAGGCCAAAATCTTGTTGATCATGAAGGGAGTGTTGTATCTAGCCCCTATTTCCATATAGGGAGATTCGTTCCGAGATCTTGGCGGCCAGTGCGATTTATCGTTCGAAACGTTCGGCATGATCTGGACGAGAATGATGTTGATTTTAAGGAGCTGGAGCTCGATCATGCAGAAGTTTGAAAGGTGCTCGACCCTGCCGAGGTATAGAGATAGCTCGACCTTGCCGAGGTTCGAAGATAGCTCGGTCCTACCGAGGTACGAAAATAGTTCGGCCTTGCTAAGGTTCGGAGATAGCTCGGCCCTGCCGAGGTATGGAGATATCTTGGCCCTGTCGAGATATGAGATAGCATGCGATGCAGTTTGTCCTTTTCGACGATAGGAGGTGGACTTCTTCTGCTCACTACGGTTAGCGAACTGGAGCCTAGAAGTGAGCCTTGCTACCTGCCACACCTATCAATTGATGCAGTGACGATTTTACCCCGCATCAGTAATGTTATATTAATATTGATTATTATTTTGGTATGACAAACAGACTAACAGTCATATAACATAAAATTCTTAAAATATCCCTATATCAAATCTATTAAAAATTTATATACTACTATATATTTTGTTTGAAAAAACTTGCATTTATAAAATGACAATACCTAAATTTATTTTCACGGGAAAGAAGCCAGACAATCTTGAATGGTAATATGATTGCCTATAAGATAAATTACCACAGCATAGATTGTTGTAATGTTATTTTGTTTGGTATATATGGTAATGTTATAGTAACCGTGTTTAATATTGATTACTATGTTTGGTATGGTAAATAAATTATTGATCATATAACATCAAATTCTTAAAATACCCCTAAATCAAATCTATTAAAAATTTATATATTTGGTTTGAAAAAAAATATATTTATAAATAATAATACCTAAATTTATTTTTACAAAAAAAAAGTTAAACAATCCTAAATGGTAATATGGATTGCCTATAAGATAGATTATCACTGGATAGATTGCTAGTAATATCGATTACTTTGTTTAGTATGCATAATAATATTATCGTAATATTGATTATTATGTATGACAAATAGATTATCAGTGGTATAACATTAAATTTTTATAATATTTTTAAATTAAATTTATTAAAATTTTATATATTATTATATTTAGTTTAATATATATATAGTAATATTTTAATTTATTTTTATGAAAAAAAGATTTAATTTAAATTTTTGATAATTTTATAGGTTATCAAATGCAATCAAAGGATTAATACTGCAGTCTAGTTTGTTTTATTTTTTAAGGGAGATGGGCTTCTCGTTCTTTTTTAGAGGTACGCGGTGGCAACGAATGGGGGGCGCCCCTTGGTAGCAGATCTCTTTCAAACGAGTTCCTCCTTTTTCTTGTAAAACTCCCCATAAATCTATCAGCCTTTCTCCAATCAGAAATAAACCCTCTCCCCCGTCCACGCTTTCATTCCTTGCGATTGCCGCCGAGATCGATTGAGACGTTGTTCTTTTCTAGCGAGGAATATCCTCCTCCTCTCTCTCTCACCCCCTCTTCCCAATAGATAGATCTGATCACAGAATTAGGGAGTGGTGTGAGGATTATTGGGTGAAGGAGGGAGGAACAAAAGATGCAGGGCCGAGGATCGAGCCGCCGCCTTCAGGGGTTGGTGCTCCGCTCTCGGATCTCCTCGGTGATGCTCGCAATGTTCGCCACCATGGCTTCCTTCTACGTCGCCGGCCGGTGAGACCCTTTCTCCCTCCGTCGATCGCTATTTATTCCTCTTTTTTAGGCTTCTTGATCGCTAGAATTCGAATTGCGTGGCTGCGTTTCAAGAATTACTGGCAATTGTTCGAACTTAATTGGAATCTCTTTTTTTTTTTTTTTTTGGTATTAGTCTATGGCAGGACGCAGAAAATAGGGTTTATCTCGTTAAAGAACTCGATCGGAGGACTGGCCAGGTACCCCCTTTCCTTTTTCTTGAGATTTTTGTGTTCGCATCTCTTTTTGCTATCGATCCGATTAGGCTTTTGTCGAGTATATTGGATTCTTGATGCTCTTCTTAAATTTTGATTTTTTCATTGAATCTTGTGCAATGGTATGATCTCCATGCCTGATTGTAGGAAATTTCTGAGGTTGGTATAGGATCCAGTTCTTGATGCTTTTCATGTAAATCAGTTCATTTTTTTTTTTTTTACATAAGTTTCCTAGAATAGGCACGATATGATTGAAGTCAACTTCTGAGTTGGGCGATTGTCTTTATTAGTATGGTGGATGATAGCTTTGAAGAGATCTGAGCTTCTTGTCTCTGTTGCAGGGGCAGTCCGCTATATCAGTTGATGATACACTGAAGGTAGTAGCTTGCAGGTAATTCACTTGTATATGCTTATTTTGGGTAGAATGATATCAGATCTGAATGATTTGAAATTTTTTAGTAGGGCTTGAATGTAGATAGTTTAATTTCCAGGCACCAGCATAAGAGATTAGCGGCACTTGAGATGGAGCTGGCTGCAGCGAGGCATGAAGGCTTTGTTGGGGGTTACTCTTCTGAAACTAATGGGACTAATACTAGGAAGAGGCTGATGATCGTCATAGGAGTCATCACAGAATTTGGGCAGAAGAAGAATAGGGATGCTATTCGGAGGTCGTGGCTTCCAACTGGTACGGTGCTTGCCCCTCATCTTTTGTTCTTCTCCGTGAAAGAACAACAGCAACATCTTTGCTAGTTTCATGTCATAGAATTGGGTTGGTTGGGATATTTGGAAAGGCAGTTGTTTCTTTTATGTTAAATTTTAACTGAGTTATGCTTCTATATGTTTGTGTGAAAATATATTATCATCTTACTGCGAATCCATTTGTATCATTATGATGGATAAACCTTTGTGCAATGTGGTATTGCTTATAATTGTTTTTATGAGTTGAATTATGAGAAAGTGGAAGTTCAATGTCAAATCGAACTGTCTATTGGATCACATACCATGTCTGACACCTTTTTCCCCTCTATAAAAGCCAGTTCATGCTTGTATCTCTGTTTATTCAAACTTCTCTCTCACTCATACATTTCTAAGCATTGCTGCATTCATGTTGTGGTGTTGTGGCATCAATATAATTACTTGCATGCTACAACTACCACCATCTCCAGGCCTTGTACTGTCAAGAGAGTTTTATAACCAGATCGAGTGTTGCTTTACTGCTTTCTGCCAATTTGATGTTAGCCTCCTAAGGTTTTGCTTGCATTCATGGATTAATTCGGTTGATGGCTATGGGAAAGTGCGCAATCACTTTCACGCATGTATGATTAAGGTTTTAAATCTTGTGTGACAAGAATATTCCAGTATTTTATGGAACGAGATATCTTGCATCTCTTTCCATCTCAATTCCCGATCCGATCAGGTGTCCAAATACTTGTTTTGAATTTTTTTTTCTTAAAAAATTATTTATGAAACTTTAGTATTTTATTCGATTTTTAAACATATTTGAACTTCAAATGTTATATCTTTATGATAAATTAGTTATATTTTAAATTGATACTATAATGTATTATGGTCGAGATGGGATGGAATGGTAAGGATAAGTCTTGGTCTTGGAATCTCTTTGAGACGAGATATCTTGGCCGTCTTGGACCTTGTCTCGGACCTTGTCTCTGAGACTTAAATCATTATGTATGATATTACTATCAGATAATTATTTATTATTTGATATGTAGGTAAAGTATATTTTAATTTCAGTATTATACTTAAAAAAACATGAGTAGCCACACATTTCAATGAACATTAAGAGCTTTATGGATGCTAAAATGATGTATGTATACTTAAAAGTTAGCTATTTTGTGAAATCCAATGCCTTGTCTAATCTTTTGACTTTGTACAGGTCCAGCACTGAAAAGGTTGGAAGAAGAGAAAGGTTTCGTAGTACGATTTGTGATAGGAAGAAGGTCTTATTTTATGTGTTAAAATAACATATTAAGAAGATTTGATGGGAATCTTTATCTGATAATTTTTTGTTGCTGCCTTACAGTGGAAATAGAGGAGACAGTTTTGACAGGGAAATTGACGATGAAAATAGGCATACTAAGGATTTCATCATTCTCGTATGTTTGTTTGCTCTTTTGTCACTTCACAATTTCATTGATTGTCATGCATTTCCTGCATATTCTTGTTTACTTGTTTGTTCCTTAAAGCTGCTTGCAATTTACCTGTTTAACTCATAGATGTGCTGATGGTCCTATAAATGAATTAGAACAGTTTATTCTGTGGAGAGCTACATCTTATGTTGTATTTTTGAATTGAAGAACCAATGGTTTTTTAAACTGTAATATCTTTTAATATTCAAACCTGTATAAAATATTACAATGATTGTTTTTTATGGGGGAACAAAATCAACAGTAAAAACATATCCATGATGAATATTGAACTTAGCTGTTTTTCTAGTACGACTCAGTTGCATACAATATTAAACTCTAAGCTCAAAAGATAGACTCGAGCTCAATCTATAATAACCAAGGCAAGCTTAAGCACAATTCAATTAGCTCCAAGCCAACTTTGAAATTAATTTTGAGCGAAACAAACTGATCGCCAACAACTTTCTTGAGGGACTTTTGAGAGGAGGTCTGCCAACATTTGTAACATTTGTATTGTTTAATAAAGTTGAAATCGCATTATCATAACATGCAACTATCAGATATGCTAATTGACCAGCTAGTGTAGTGTGTGCTTGTGTTGAAGAAATCAGTGATTGTTACGTGGTGCTATCTCTTCTGAGACACATCAAGAGATGGACAATGCTATTAAATGGTTGTGGAGGTGAATCTAGTAACTTCTTTAATAAATGGATGATGAGACATGTTTTTGTTAGCAGATAGACAATCACTAAAGAAAAACATCATTATTGCAACAGGAGCACAGCCTATTTGCTAAGTAGGAATTCTCTAATCTCTTATTTTCTTGTAATCGGAGGTTTTTGATTACAAACTTTTGTTGGCTTGATCTCCTTGTTTTTAACTATTTTTCTTTCTGTTTTCCCCCTCATTTCTTATTCTATGTATCATAACTCTGTGATTATCTTTTTAGGACCTTAAACATCTTAAGAAATCAAATCATTTGTCCCCTTTTGCTTTCATCCATTCTTATTAGACATACCTTGAATCTGTCTTGAATACATATGATATAGTAAATTATGGTTGAGCTTCAGTTTATGTTGCGGTTATGTGTTTGACAAATTAGAGTGGCCAGTGGGCTAGAAAGTTGTTGATTTTAGGTATATATAAAAAACAGTAGAAAATTCCACAAGTTGACCTTGCTATATGTCTGTTTTATTTGGGTGGCTCAGACTTGCTTATATTATTTAATCTCCAATAGGATAATCATATTGAAGCATTAGAAGAACGTCCAAAAAAGACAAAGCTGTTTTTCGCTGTTGCTGCAGACACCTGGGATGCTGAGTTCTATGCTAAGGTCAATGATGATGTTTATGTTAACATCGGTAAGAACTGACCTTAACTAATTCTGCATGAATTTACACGAGCATTATGATTTTTTTTGGGTCTATAGACTGTAAAAACCATTCAGTTCATCTAACTACTGCCAACATATATCATGCCTATGATTACACAAAATTAGATTGAACCTTAAATTGGCTTGCTGTGCAAACTTAGTTTCTTATGTTTTAGAAACCTGATGCCCAATGCATAAAAATTTATGGGTCAACACCAAAATCAAAATTGCCATGTTGTAATAAAATCATTAAGATCAACAAATTATGTGGGTTTAGTCTTAAGGTGATATATAAACTTGTGTGTATATGTGCTATAAACTATCTTCCAAGTGTTCCCTGATGATAATAACATCAGCAGATGGTGCTGACAATTGATGGTCTGACATGCTTAAAGTAGCTTCTTAGCATGTTATTAGTATATACTATCTTGTTCAATTTATGGCATGCTGTAGACAAATAAGCAAACTACAAGGGATTTGTGCATCCTGATATATTCTAGAATGTATTTTAGAACACTACAGACAAATAAAGCGAACTACAAGTATTGGAATATGTACACATCCTGATAGATTCTAGAATGTATCTGATCTTAGAATAACTCTTTTTCTTTCTAACGCCTTTTTTCCTATCTAGATGCTTTGGGAGAAATGCTTGCAACTTATTGGGACAAGCCGCGTGTTTATATTGGGTGCATGAAATCTGGTGAAGTTTTCTCCCAGTCGTGAGTATTTTTTTCTTTTTTTTTTTGAGGCATTGGCACTTTTTCTTCAAGATCAGTATTACAAGAAGTTGTTTTTTTTTTCCCTTGTTGATCAAATACTGATAAATTTACTGATTTAGGAGCCACAAATGGTACGAACCAGACTGGTGGAAATTTGGCGATGGAAAGTCGTGAGTGATATTTTACTGCCTTTCCATTTATGCTTTATTTAAAGAATCATTAACTTTTTGTGACAACTCACAAGTGTTGAGCATCCTTTTAAAGATCTTTTTGCTGGTGTAATTGTTTAGGTAAATTCAGTAATTGCTCTTAGATCGGTTTTATACTGATATAGAAACTTTAAGAAGTGGTTTTTTAAGGTTTTCTATGAATGCCTCCTAACCTTCAACTTCCAGGTCACTGACCAATTTAGCATCTGGTTTAGTCACATGCAAATTACAGAGCCTAAACTGTAACACCTAAAAAGATTAGTATGAAACTGCTGAGAACCGGCAACATGAAGACAGAAATCAATCACATTGTATCATTTCTAATGCTTACACAAGTAGCTCTTAGTAGGTTTGTTAGATCTATTATCATGTTGCTTTTTGTTTTTGTAATTTATTTTTTTCATTCTACAATATATGACTACAAATGATGAGTATGTTGTAATATCTTAGATCTATGTCAAGATTTCATATAACTAATTATCATGGCCATTATAATGGTTTCATTGTACTCTCATTAAGTTATATATAATGATGGGAGAAGAAAACAATGGCCATTGTTTTTGCTTGTACTCTTCGCTTAATATTTTTTTTAAAAAAAAATGAATTTGTTTGTTCCCAAGTTCCCTCTAAAAGTAATTGTATGATCTACCAAATAATATGTTTATCCAATGAAAAGTGAATGGAAAGATGATGCTAATTTCCCTTTCTTGGCATAACACCATCAGAACAGCCATTATAATAGTGATTATCTTACAATAAAGCCTTAATCCTAAATTAGTTGGGGTCGGCTTCATGAATCCTTTTTCTTTATTCAGCTCGATTATGAGCAATATTTTTTTAGTAAGATGCAAATATTTTTAAGTCTTTTTTAACACTTTCTTTCATATAATTTTCGCTCTATTTATGCTTCCTATACGTATCAAGTCATTCCTTTGCATAGGTGCATCTTTAGGTTTACATTGTATATGTTTAAACTATCTAAGTCGTTCTTCCTTTAATTTTTTTCTCAATTGAAGCTATCTTTACCTTTTTATGAATGGTTTCATTTCTTATTCTCTTTTTTGTATTACCACACATCCAACATTATCATTTCCATCGCATTCATTTATATTCATGTGTTTTTCTAATTGTCTATCATTTTATACTATCAAACATAGCTAATTTTATAGTTGACCTATAAATTTTTTTCTTTAACTTGGTAAGTACTTTACGATTATACAATATTTCAGTTGCACTTCTCCATTTTATCTAACCTTCCTTAATCCTACGAACAACATCATCCTCAATCTTTTCTTATGAATAATCGATCCTAAATATTGAAAATGATCATTTTTAGGAACTTTATCGTCCTTAATTTTTACTTTGTATTCATTTTCATTTCTATTGTACTATAATAATGATTATCTTAATATAAAAAAATGTTGAAATGCTACTTTTTGAGGCAAATAGCTGTCATTGTAACTGTTACAAACAACAATTTTCGTTGGCATTAGTTATAAAGACAAAACATGTTATAAACCTTGATCTACTAACTTAGGGGCATGGGTGCATTGTTATAAAAACCGAACTGGAAATTGATGCAGCTGAGTGTCTGGGTTGCTAGGTTACTGGTCTGATATGTATTAAAATATATTAATATATGTTTAATATATTCATATTATTAAACTCTTACATAAGCATTTGAATGACAACATGTCAGGATGGTAAGTAATTGTGGTTTGTTTAGTTTCAATCTTGTGAGAGGTGACAAAATTATTAAACAATAAAGAATTGAAGTAGTGATCAGATCTATTCCAGTGGAAGTTTGAAAAATGCAAATAAAAATAGGGAAAGTTCACTGAAAGAGTTATTTGAAGTTTGGTATTTTATTTGATTTTTGGTGGAAAACTATAAAGAGAAGACATCTACTGACATGTTTTTTTGATAGTTTTTAAGGGTGTTAGTGCATGAGGCTGTCTTGTAGTGTGAACCAGGAACAACATTGGTTGGCAGTATTTTTTTGCTTTGCTGGTCATTTTTAAGCTTTGTTTGAACATCTTGCCATTCACGGCCTGGAGTGGGCTTGATGTGCAACGTTTGGAGTGGGCTTTCATTCTTTTATGGATTTTTTTAATATATACTTTGTATCTCTAAAGATTTGCTCTAGAAACTTCTGGCCTATTGTCTGCCATTCTAATATGTGCTACAAGATGTCGGCTGCATAAGCTTGCTCACTTTAGTCTTAATCATTGAATCTCCTTGCAAATTGCATCCTATCAATTGATAGGACTCGAAGCAAACCCCGAGGAAGGTATGTGTTATATATCATATTACTTATAACTGATTTTTAAAAAAAAAATCAGTTATGACTGTTTGTAAAATGCAAACTAGATTGTGAAAACCCTTAGCGTGACCTGGTAATTGAGATGAGTTGATGCTATGGTTGCAGCTTGTTTTAAAGGTGCAAATTAATTAGAGTACCATTTTAGTTAATTTGCCGACTGGTGTTATTTCAAATCAGCCTAGTTCTAAGATAGGTAGCAGCATCCCAACTGTATTTTTCTCAAGAGGAGAAGAAATCATGTTAGTTGATTTCTAAATATTATCACAAGTAAAAAACTTCTATGCTAGACTCCAGAGTGGGTGCGAGTTTGACATTTGAGGAAGTTTCAAAGCAAATGTTTTACCTTTGGTAGAAGAGTGCTGTTACGAGGGTAAAACTGAAAAGAAGCATATTGTGACTACTTGTTTTTGGAATGACTCTGGAGATATTTGAAACAAAATCGAGGAAACTTGTTTATCATAACCATCAATTTTTTGTCCTAATTTTTTGTGTCAGCATGAGGAGAACTCATGTTTGCTTACAATAGGTCCAACAACTAGCAAGACATAACTTCTAATTTTTTGTGCAAGGTGCTTAATGACAATTGTAACATCAATATATCATTTTTTTAGGGTTTTTTCGTGTATATCCTTATAATTATATGAAATGACATGTATACTCTTGCAAATTTGCAAATTTACTATTGGTGTACAGACCCTTACAGATTTTTTTTTAGGTATGTATACCCTTATAAATATGTAAAATTGCATGTATACGTTCACAAATTTTTTGCTTATATATATATATATATATATATATCTTATGAGTTTTTTTTTTTTTTTTGTATGTATACTCTTATAGTTATTTGAAAGGATGGAACTTAGGTACAATGCACTAGGTGCATGTTGTACAGCTTCCTCTCTATCTCTCTCCTCTTTTTCCCTCTCTATCATCCTTAGTGTTTAAATATAGGTAAAGTGGTGCTAGAAAAAGGCGGAGAGATATAAATGGAACTATATAACACACATCTAGCGCACTGTACCTAAGTTCTGTCCTATTTGAAATTGTGTATACTCTTGCAATTTTTTGCTTTTTAGATATATACCTTTAACTCAATAAGAGCAGCCCAATGCATGAGGACTTCTGGCATTGTGGGGTTTGAGAAAGTCAAATGTATCAAACTTAACCTTGCGTGCAGAAAGATTATTTTCATATTTCGAACACGTAACTAAGTCACAATGGAGCAATCTTATAGTTGCGCCAAGGCTCATCATTTTAAAAAGGTGGCAACTATATAAAGTTCCTGCCATTGTGAGGGTCTAAAGGGGGTCAAATGTATATGGCCTTACCTCCATGTGCAAAGAGGTTGTTTCCATATTTCTAACCCATGACCTTTCGATTATAATGAAGCGATCTTGCTATCCCATCAAGGCTTACCCTTTAAAAGGTGGCTCCCTTTAGGAGACTTCTACTATTCTGTGTCCAAGGAGGGTCAAATGCATGAAATCATACTATATGAAGATATACACATATAATTTCAAATATTTATAAGGGTTTATGTGCCACAAAAAAAGAATTTTTTTTTAATATTTTTGATTGAAAGTCCGGCAAGAATGCCTTAAAGGATATCAACAACATATCAAAATGATGCATTTGTTGCATTGTAGGGGATTAGATAGAAGATAATTTTACTATTACAAAAGATGGCTTCATTTGGCCAAGTTTATTGATTAGAAACGTATAAAAAAATGCTCTTGTTGCATTTTAGAGGATTAGTTGAAAGATTGCTATATTGCAAAGTGGCTTGATTTGGCCGTGTTTATCTTACCTCCTTGTTTTAGCAATGCTTCCAACTCTGCCACCTGTAAAGCAGACTTGTAGCCTGGAGACCATTAATAAAAAAGATTGAAAAAAGAATGGATTTTAGCACCAAGTTTCATCTGAAAGTAATGTTGCAAAGAAAGAGACATTGTGCATGAGCGAGCAAGAATGGATGATGGAGGCACTTTTCAGGATGTTGAAGCCAACTGTCTCTGGTGTATGGTTCTTTTAGGTGGTGAAACAAAGAGAATGGTTGTTTAAGGATTCCTTTGTTGATCAGATGTCTTTGTCTATGTGCTTAACCTTTTCTGTTCATGATGTTGTTTTACTTTCTTAGGTCAATTTTTGCTCCTTTTTTAAGTAAAATTTAAAGATATTTATGCATTTATTATTTCTCACTTGAAATTATATCTTATCTTTTGCTTGCTGTCTTCCTTTTTCCAAGATAAATATCCTTTGATGCTTCTCCATGATTTGTGGTGGCCTTATTTTCACATGACTTCCACCTTGATAATAATTGTTTCCCGACTAGTGAAATAAAATTTGGTACTTCACTTGCTAATCTCATCTGTGCTAGCTTTACCCATTAGCATTACCCATTCCGTTGTAAATTTGCACAAATGAGCGATGAAGTTGTTTCAATAATATAGCTATGTGCACATAATTTATGGATTTTAAAAAATGCCTTAGCTCATGTCCTGCTGTTTCCTCTGTTTAACAGATATTTTCGTCATGCTTCTGGTGAAATATTAGTCATATCCAGAGCTCTAGCACAGTTTATTTCCATAAATAAGTGAGTAGAGAAAGTCGTTTCTAACTTGCGGTTCACTTATATGAATGATAATGGGATCCTATTTAATAGATGGATCTTTAACATCTGTATGACTATTTGAACCAATAGATCTATTCTTCGTACATATGCCCATGATGATGTCAGCGTTGGATCCTGGATGATCGGGCTTGATGTGCATCACATTAATGAAGGGAAATTTTGCTGCTCATCATCATGGTCCTCAGGTTTCCCTCTTTCCTTGTGATTATCTTAATAACCTCACAATGTTGTTCCCGTGCGCAAAATTTTATACCGAGTTATGTTCATAATATGCCCCTTGTATGTTTCACTTCTTCCATCTTCCGCACTGCTCCAGCTTTTTCACATTCTGCTGCCTTCAGACTAGCTAAGCATTTTCCCCCGGTTGATGGAGTTTGTGACCCTGTACCTTGCAGGAGCCATTTGTACTGCTGTGTGATGTTATGTTTTGTAGTAGTAGAAAGGCTCACAATTCACTTAAGAGGATCCCCGGCTCTGCAGCATCCTGCATCACGAGTTGAAAGCAATGGGCAACAAGTCTCTGACAAGGATCCTTGTTATCTAGATTGGGTCTTACTAGAACGATGGCATGGCACCACGAGTTGACAACATAGTTGCTCAAATCTCAAGAAGAGCTGGTGGCTTCAATTACTGGATGCTGCAATTTGCAATTGACTTTTATCCTGGATTTGAGAGTACTAACAAGCTCCCTGCTCTGCATGCTATTAATTTTCCTCTAATTGTTAGCGCATTCTTTCGTTGAGAATTTAATTTTATGTAACACAATTGACAGACTATGGGAAATTAATTTTTTATACGAGTCTCGTTTTGAGTTTTAAAAATTTCTTGTGCATATGATACGGTGGTTAGCATTTCTATTTGACGATTTTGGTGACTGAAGCTAGGGTGACATCACGGTGTATGCTGGTTGAATCTGTGCACACTGTTAGGGTGACATCATGGTGGATGCTGGTTGAATGGGAATTTCTATTTGCACAAATTCCCTGGTTGATGCATACTGTCGCGAAAATTCCTAAGCCTTTTTTCCCGAGTTTAAGATCAATTAATTTTCTTTATCAATATCATGCCTATATAAATATGGACTACCATTTGATCACGTGCACTCGTTGGATCCATAAGGCAAACGAATGCCCGTCCATGAGAAAGAAAATATGCATAAATATTTGTGCCATTTTCATATACAAAACATTTTGTGGGCCATCCAAATCTGACACCTAATCAAACCCTCAACTCATCTCATCTAAGCCTTTTTTTTTTCCTTCAAGATTACATGAATCTATTTCATTCACTTTGCTAGCTAATCACCCCTTGCATATAAATTGCCATTAAAAATAATTTACAAACCAAATAAGCATTAAAAAAAGTGGTAGCAGCCGCTTCATAACATGCAAGACCCACCAAGCATAAACCATCACTTGGTCTTAGGATAGTCGATTGCAAATCATTTGAACCACGAAGTTTGCAGTTAGGGTGACTGCGGCAGTTACCCATGAAAATGCATGAAGCTGCCTCAACATAAACAGAAAATGCATGGAGCTGCCATCAAGACCAAGTTACAAATTGCTAGATATGGGAAAATGATCCAATAAATTGTTTACCCAAAATGATCCAATCAAGAGGAATTTGTACAGTAAAATAACTTGGTTCAGTTGAGTTCGACTCTTAATCCAAAGTGTAAAAGAAGAGTGACACTCAAATATCTCAAGCACACACCTTGCCTAAAAACACTCCCCTTCTATGATAGACAGTGAACCCTGACATATAGCATGAAACACTACAGCATTTTTAAACATAAATGATTCATTTACACAATCACGAGCTGTTAAGGAAATATGCCAAAGCCTTGTCGGTGTCATTATCATACATCGCCAGTGCTTCAGCCACATTCTTTGAAGAGAATCCCATCTCTCGGAGAAGATTATAGCCTTTCACAAACTCCCTAACCTGAAAGGAACAAAAATCTTGACTTAATGAAAGTTCATACCTCCAAATTATAAATTTAACAGCAAACTCGATTACATCTTTATTAGCCAATCACCCTGATTATCCAATCAGTGGATAATTCAATGGTAATATGGTCTGACAGATAAACTCAGATTGTACTCCGGAATCAGGTTGCAAAAATGAATGGCAGTCTAACAAACTGAGCTAGTCACATAATAAATCTATAGCAATCACATTATTAATTTATAGCCATCATTTACTGATGATAAAACCAATTGGTTTGCTACCTTAGACTAGACCAGAATGCCATATCTCATCTATATAGGTTGGTCTCACAGATCAAAGAACAATCCATTAAATTTTGCAGATACTTTATGACCTCTGCCAATCTGATCCTTGGTTGCCAGAACCAGTATGGGATGCAGGAGAAGATAAAGGTGCAGTTGCATGGAAGCAGATATTCCGAAATGGACCTCAAATGACCCATTTAATTTTCTATTTTAAAAATAAAAAAGTGATTACTTGTTATCTTTATTCTAAGGGTATTATAATCAAATTGATATTTTTCATCCAAAATTACCTCCAATCAAACACACGAAAACACTTCCAGAGCTATTTTCCCATGCAAATTTTCTACCAACCAAATGCGGTAAAATCTATTTTTCCCTGAAATCTTTTTCCAAAAAAATGGGCTTGAGAAAAACTTTTTCTAGGAAAATATTTCTCGGGAAAATACTAAACAAGCACTAAAAGAAAGTGTTCAGAAAGCAGATGCTGATTTGAGTTTCATGCAAAACAAGGATGTTGTTGCCCTACATAGAAATTTTCTGTTACTAAGATTTGAATCTGATGAGCCTCTGGTTCCACTTTTCTCCTAAGGCAATTTCAGGCAAAAAGCTACACCAAGAGAATTGGTTAGTAAGAGGGTAAACCTACCTTCACAAGCAGCAAAACATATTTGATGAATAGTTATGAAAATTTAATTCACTTCAACTATATAAAATTGCTTGAGCAAATGATCCAGCAGCAATTAAGTCTTGACATTAAAAGAAGGAAAGAAAAAAAAATGTATATAAGCACATTTGCTCAATGACAAGTGCAGCTGGTTCACTGGACCAAATGGACAAACAAAGGAATTGGAGGTTGTTTGGTACCTTTATTGGATTATCTCCATAATTTAGAACTGCAAGTGACACAGCTTCACGTCCAAGCCCTGAGGCAACATATTTGTCCACTATTGGATCCCCTGTTGAACCCTTCAAAAAAAAATGCAGACTTCATAACAATTTGCACACATACATATCATTCTATTGCTTGCAGTTGAACATAGATTGATGGGCGCATCCAAACCATGAGAATAACATGTAGCCATGCTAATCTGGTTTCAACTTCAATGGGAGTCCAACTCACAACAGATTATCTGTATTTTCACATTGTTCTGATGATGCATGTTGTAAAAAGATTGCACGGTATTAACAAAATTATATTATAGTGGAACATAAAAAATAATATGCAGTCAACTGAACATGGCAATGTTGAGGATTGGGTGTGGGTACTCAGGCTCTTAAATAATCTCAGAAAAGAGTTATGTTGGTGGTTACAAATGGAACCAACAAGGACGTGATGATGATCGTCAGGGTCAGGGTTAAAGGTGTTGAACATGGTGGTTCTGCATGTTGTGAGCTAATCAGTTTGGGCAACTAGCAATGGAATGGGATTATAACCATCGTCCTTAGGAAAGATTATGAACAGCAACCATGTATCAGAGAGCGGACTTCTTATATCACTTTTGGCCTAACAATCCTCATCAGACAATTAAGTACACCAAAGTTCATTAGCCACCTCATCAATTTCAAGATATTAACACAATACTAGTGATTGTACAAAATAGTCCCAGAAAGGCACCATTATGAAGAAGTATTTTGATAGACATAAAAGGAAAGAGAGGTAAAGATAGATCAAAATCAAATAAAATAGTAACAGAAGGTATGGCCCTAAACTAAATAGAATAGAGGAAAAAAATCCATGTAGCTAACCCATAGTTTGGGGATTAAAGCTTAGTAAGAGTTGTTGTTGATGATGATCATGATAATTAATACTAGAGATAGGTATTTTTTTAACATAATTGCAATTATAAAATGCTGTTTCCATTCACATACATGTAGTTGTTCTGATTTACATACATTATAATCTATATTACAAGTAAATTATAGTCCAGCTCACTAATTTACATTCTCAGCATAAAAGGCATATCACATGATATTCCTCACATTACCTATATATATATATATATATATATATTCCGATGATGCAATTTCATGACTACATGTAGTCATAACATCTAGCTGCACCTTTTCTTATTTTTCCATCACACGGCTTGCATTAGATTCTTGATGCACCAAACTTCATGTAATAAAATGTAAAAAATATTAACATAGTATTCCTATCTAATATAATTATTTTTCTAATTATGCAATGGCATTTAGAACTTTTTGAATTTTCTGAAACATTTCAACCAGTGTTAGTCCTGAATGGAGCAGAGTGGAGGATGCAAATTCATGTAGCCGACCCCATGTAGTTGGGAAAAGGCTTATATGAGTTGAGTTGAGTTATTTCAACAAGAATTGCAGCATGAAACTGAAAATTTTGACCCTTCCATCATGAAACTTATGAAAGGCGTGTTACTTAAAATCAAAATAAAGTTTCCACCATTCAACTATTCTTAGGAAACCAAACTTTGAAAAAACACGTCTAGAACAATGCAGCTTGTAAACAGGACAGGCATATGGATATAATATTTGACGCACCTCATAAGAATTTCAGAACATTTAGAGAATCCACAGCTTTTGACTGAATCTGCTTGCACCAACTAAAGTTGTATATGATTGTAAATAACCAAAGGTCACAAGCCTTAAATGGGATTAGTGTACTGATTTTTTAAGGATCACTCCATTCCAAAAGTTATTGTTCATGTTTTTGTTCCATCGACAAAGTTAGAATGCCAAATAAAAGGATATAAATTACCTTTATGCCGAATTTCTAGGCTGTGAGAAAAATAAACACATACTGCACAATGATATTCGAAATTAACAGCAGAGAGAAATAATATACCACAGAAGAAGTTGAAGCTGCAGTTTTTGATGACTGGCTTTCCAATGCAAATTTGCTCCAGTTCTGGCTATCTCTGTCTGCCTCAGCAAGTATTTTCTTTTCAAAGTCGAAATCATACTGAAATGTGCTCCGAGGAACCTCTGTCGCTTGAGGTGCTAATTGAGGCTGAAAAGACAAAATACAAACAGAACAAACAATAAACGTTAACAGCATTCTCATATTAATTGGTGCAGATGTCTTCCGTTACAGGATTTGGACTTGCAATTAGTCAATATCACAATCAGATATGTTGCCAGATTTAAACAACTTATAGTTATTTCCTGGTATATAAGAATTCAATCTAAACACCTTAGTCCATTTATAAATCAATAGAAGCTCTGTAAGAAGGAGAAATACATTAATATACACAGCCAGTGATCAAGAAGCATTCAGGTATTTACAGCATAAGTAAAGAAAACTGGCTTGAAGGACAATAATATAGATGCCAGCATGAAACTTGCCTGGATGCAGAACCGTTAACAATAAATATATGAATTTACACACTCTTAAGACTTAAAGTGTCATTGTCATCCCCTAAAGCAGAAAAATCAATCACCAGACAATCTAACTTCTTTCTCTGCACCACCAACTTTGTGGGAGGTAAGTCTTTCGTTCAACAGTAGCAAAATTACATAACCACAAGAAATGGAACTTTGACTTGTATTGTGTCCTCAAGCACTGATTGTTTGTTCCAAGAACATGTACAAAACAGAACTCAAGAATCAGCAAACCTAAGTCTTAAAAATGACAGGTTGGTGATCACCTCATTATATGGTCAGCATAAGCATTGTTGGACCTGGCCATCAAAAATGGTCAGTCATTGTTCACAAAAAGTTGATAATGCTCCATGGAAGAGTAAACCAATTTTCAACTGGCTGTCAACTTGATGCTGAGCCTTTAAAGAATGCCACCAAGTATGTAACTAAGGCAACCCTAGGCCAGAGAAGGACTTGCCAAGAAACCTAGAAGGCATATGTTTGGAGAGGAAGGCCAACCCAGTTTTTCAAAAGGTTAAAGGCTAAGTGAAGATTGAGGCAGTTCAGCCTAAAAAAGTGAGTTGTAAGAAGATGAGGTGCAGCATCAACATTGAACAAAGTGATAGCAAATTTTTAGAATAAATATTCATTCCTAACATAGACAAATGAGTAATTTTGGCAACAAAAAGGCACATATTTGTGTCGGTGGCTCAAGCAATAGATGAAAGATAATAGAAATTGAGTAAGTTGCAAAGAAGAGACTAAGTTATCAATAACTGAAGCTTATAAAAAAAGATGGTGACGTTGGATTCATAAAATTATATAAAAAATATGACCATATTACTCTATCAAGAGCTTTTTCTTTAATTGCATGTCAGGCAAGGCATGTATTTTATACTGGTCAGCTCTATATATATATATATATATATATATATAATTATCATAAGAAATTAGAGCAACTTTTATAGACGAATTGAAGAAGTTTTCATTTACTTATGATCCTTTGATCCATTCCTTTACTATGAGGCTTCAAGTGGCTACTTATCCTATCAACTATTATGACATGCCTACCAAATTCTCATTAGAAGTATACCTTTAATCAATAATCTTATCTCATTAATATGAAACTAACTTTTTAGCATCAAAGAATGATCCACCAAAGTATGTCAGCTCTCAATCTAATGCTGACTGTATATAAATCAGCTTCCACTATTGATAACTTTTGCCAGGAGAGTACATAAACTTTTGAGTACATAAACTTACCTTGCTTAGCTTAAGCTCATGGGAGAAACCCTTAAGGTTCTCATAGTCACAGAAAGTGCCTAGGAGCAAGGAGTAAAGGTTCTGACACAGGAATTAAACATCTACCATGACCAGACTTCAACATCAAAATAATTAAACTATTTGGGATTAAGTCTTTGTTGCCGTTGTATCAAAATAAATAAACTACAATTGAATCTTACAGGAGGCGTTATCTGATATTCTGGTTTTATTGCAACTCGAATGCCCAATCCTGCTGCAAAACAAGATAGAATACTTTAGCTATAAAAAATGTTCCATTCATGAAGATCCAAAGGCTAAAAGTAAAATAGAATAAATCTCAGAAACTAGCTTAGTTGGTAAACATTGCATCCAATCATGAGAACATGATCATTTCTCCTGATCAGATATTGCATTATGAAGAACCATAATAAGCATCAAATGATTTATATTTTCCGCATCTTCAACTTTACAATGTGCTTTCCATATACAATTACAGAGAGATAAAAAGGAAGCCTTAGTAAAATTAAGATTGTAGTAAGAAAGGGATTTGAAAACATTGGCCACAATGAAGAAAAGTTTTACTGGCCATGCTTTTTTTATACTCCAGATCTAAAAGCTCTATTTTTCAGAAAGTATGCTAAATTTACGGCAACATCACTCTTGCTGTGGTCCATTGTGTGCTCATGCTGTGAAAAAAAAAATCCATAATAAAAACTGACACAAATTATATCTCTTTCTTATTTAATGATGCCTAATATTCAATAAAGCACAAGGTGGGCATGCTACAACAAAATTTGAATTGGTATCCATCAACAAATATTTAGTTCTATGGTATTTGAACATGCCCTATCAAAATAAAGTTCACCAGAATGAGGCCAGGGAAGAAGAGTGTATGTCTGTGCATGTGAGAGAGAGAGGGGGGGGGGGGAGAGAGAGAGAGATTATAGTATGCAATGATGACAAAGATAAACCTGATTAAAGTTTATCTAAAATTAACTGCCTAAGCTCAAATTGTTATAAGCAAGAAACATTTGTTCGAAAATGTCCAACATCGTCATGCAGTCAGAGATCAGTAAAAATTACAGCATCATATCCTTGGAATTACATAAAACAATATTAGGCTTAATGAAAGTAGGAACTCCCAAACATTCAATCCAATCAACACATAACCAGGCCATTCAATTGAAGAAATTTTTTTTCAATGCTCCCATTAAAGCATTAGAAATTAGAATCACATTTAAGTTTACTTAATAAAAGTAGTCTTTGATGATATAATCAGGTTAAATGATGCAGAGGGCCAAGTTTGAGGAAAGTTGGAAACAGGCATAGAACATGCAAATGCTTTTCAGTTCCATGCCAAATGAACTATGTATTTTAGAAATAGAACTAGATTTACTGAATCATGTCACCAGCAGATGAGAAAAAGAAAAACACAACAGAAATTACAGCATCTAACACTGACATTAAGAAAGCTTCAAGTTATACAGAAAAATTCCTTTCAAGAAATTATGCATTAGCCATAAATTTATATGAACTTCTGCTTATACATAGTTCAAATTAACTTGTTCTGATTCTAAAACTCAACTAGACTTCATGCTCAAAATAAAAAAACACAACATGAGTAAAGCACAGTCCACGACCAATCCCATACAAGATTTTTGAAGCTTGACATGTGAAAATCAATTTCATTGGTAAGTTGAACGCTTACAAAAAAATGTCTCCCCACACTATCCCACATGTCTAAAAACTATACTTTTAAATCTTCATTGCCTAGGATCTTATTTGTAGCGTAAAATGTTATATAGTAATTCTAGGAAATAAATTTTAAGAAGGCAGGGATTGCAGAGCCATTAAGAATCCTAACTCAAATGGAGACCTTTATTAAAACGAAAATCACTTCGTATAGAAATGGAGATAGAAAGTACTTACAAAAGGAGATTGCATTAAAAATAATCTAATTCAATCTCCCTTTGTAATTACTAAGTCTTTCTAATGTGCTATTAAGTTCTGCTCCTATATATTGAATCAGAAGTCATAAGTGTTAACATGAAGAACTTGGAAGTGTGTCTCAAAAGGAGAGACATTGGATAACACCAATGATATGAAGAACTTGGATATCAATCTCAATGACACAATTTCATCTTTGTTAATGTAATAACAAAGAAACCAGTGACACTGGCCGGTTTAGAGTACGATTATGTTGTAAACAGGAAACCACTTTAGGATTTTGCACAAAATTAGCATGATTGGCAATACAAACATCATCAAAGAGGAGAGCAAAAGGAAAAGTAAATAAAAATATAATTGTGAGATTGATCAAACTTGATATTTGTCTGTTAAACCTAGAATTTATTTCAAGCGACAAGAAACCAATTATTTGACAAGATTATGATTCGAGAATCATATCAAATACTAGAAAAATAACAATAATCAACCGACCCTTTTTTGCTGTCAATGATAACGCTCTTTTTGATGCCGCGTTCCAATTAGGGTTCAAGAAAAGGGAGGGGGGGGGGGGGGGGGGGGTGGCGGTATGATCCAGTCCTCGTCATGGCCACAATAAAACCATGACCCCCAAAAAAAAAAAAAAAATCCTCGCGATTTGGGGACACTATCAACGCTCATCGAAATTAATGATTATAGGGTTTTTGGGGATTCATCGAAATATTTACTGATTAACCCACAGTTAATTGCTTGGGGGAGGAGGGAGAAGAAGGGCTTACAAGAGGGAGGAGCCGAGGATGATGGATGATAAGGTGCTCGGGCGACCGGCGGGTGGCCCGGCTGGCCGACTCTGGGGTACAAGGGGGCGGCGCCACCGCCTACGCCTGGCCGGTACACGGGGCCCGTTCGGTTCCGGTAATCATAGTCCATGGGAGACTAGAAAGGATAGAGAAGGAGGAGGAGAAGGAGGGTTTCGGAGAGGATTGGAGTTGGACGGAATTCGGCGAGAATTCTGATTATCTTGAAATGGCTTCGGTAATAGACGCCGACTTTGCTCCCTTGGAGAGGACCGACCGGGTCCGAACAGCCGTAGAGAATTAAGAACAGCGCCGACACCTGTGCGATTACGAGAGACGCCGTGGGCGGACTACATGTCACGTGTGGACCGAACGGTGGACGATCAAAGTACGATCTAGGACCGTCCACTCCAGCATGGAGACGTCGACTACGTGCACGCCTTGCAGGCTGCTGGTCATCAAAACCATAGACTTATATTTTTTTTTTTTAATCTTTTACTATCATGCTTTTAATTATACGTGAATGGTATTTGATGTGACTAATCAACTTTCAGATGGTACGATAACATCACATGATTTTTTTGATAATTATTACTAGCTTAAGACTAAGTCGTAGCTTCGATTTTAGTGTCGGTCTCGGATTCGACTCAGTCTCAGCTTCGGCTTCGGATTCGACTCAGTCTCAGCTTTGGCTTCGGATTCGGCTTGAACTCAGCTTGAGCCTCTGATTCGGCTCGGCCTTAGCTTCGGCCTCGGATTCGGCTTGGCCTCAGCTTCGGCCTTAGATTCGGCTTGAACTCAGCTTGGGCCTCTGATTCGGTTCGGCCTCAGCTTCGGCCTCGGATACAGCTTGGCCTCAGCTTCGGCTTCAGATTCGGCTTGGCCTTGGCTTTGGTCTCCGATTCCACTTACCTTTCTGTTCGTGCTACGTGCTCTCTACATGCATGAAACCAACTCCGAGTATCAAGCTCAGTAATGTAAAACACCAACTACGACACGATTGGCCCACCTATCATGGCTAAATTTGCGGGAAGTTGCCAGCATGCTCAACGGTCGCCGGTATTTACGGCACTCGCCCCGCAATAAGGTACCGGCCTGCCGTTCACAGGATCGATCCGGAGGGATTCGACGGCTCCAACGGAACGAGGTAAAAGGAGCCCCCCCCAGACAGGTATAAAAAGAAGACCCCGAGCTTAGGGCAGGGGATCTTCTTCTTCTTCTTCTTCTTCTCTCTGGAACAAATCCACGAGAGATTACTGTTCTATAAGCTCACTAACTTGAGCATCGGAGGGTCCCCACCGAAACACCGGCCTGGGACTTCTTGCAGGTTCCCGAAGGAAGAAAGCAGCCTTTCCCTCTCCTCAGAGGCCCACGAAGATCTCAGCACACCTAGCGCTCATCACAAGTGACTTGGCAGCAACAGATTGGCGCGCCAGGAAGGGGTCGGGGGCGGCGGGGGCGTACGCCGTAAGCAGACGTTTACCCTTACGTATCTGCGACCTCACAACCACTGCAAGGAAGACGATGGTGACTATGCGAGCTCAAGAAGCTTCTACCAGCCATGCCGCGGAGCGCGTCCCGCAGGCTGAACAAGCTGAACAATCGGGGGACAACCTCCATGTTCTGCCTCCTGCGCCACCTCCGATTAGCCAGGTCGATCGGTTCGATGCCCTGGCCCATCAAGTACAGGATCTGATGACAGTGGTGCGGGGACTACAAAAGCATTGCTTCGCTGCCACGCCTGGGCCACCTCAACCCCCTCCGTCTCGCGAGGGGGGTCATGAAGCCAATCAGCCTCATCAGGGTAGGACCCCTCCTAAAGCCTCCCACCATTCATCCTCGAGGCCTCGCTGCCGGGAAACCTCGAAACAACGGCGGTCCCTCTCCCGCCATTCTGATCGTTCCCACATGTGGCGCAGTGAGAAAGAGCCGCGACGTGTGCACTCTGAACACCGCCGGGCCTCTTCATCCTCATCCTCCGACTCCTCTGAAGGAGACTCGAACAAGAAGGCCGCTCGTCGGGCCGAGCAACAGATTGATGAGTATCATTTGCGATTGGAGGAACTCAGCCGTCGAATTGCCAACCCAAATGGGGCAGACTACGACCACCATCCCCCGCTTTCTCGAAGCATCATGGAGGAGCCGGTCCCACCCCGGTTCCATCTTCCCCAATTAAACCCATACGATGGCACAACGGACCCTTTGGACCACTTGGAGAGCTACAAGGTCCTCATGCAGGTCCAGGGGCGACGGACTCTCTCCTGTGTGTTGCCTTTCCAGCCACACTTTGGAAAGCAGCGCGTGCATGGTACTCTCGTATGCCACCACGCAGCATCAACTCGTTCAAGCAACTCGAGCGATCCTTCTTGGCCCACTTTGATGCATGCCGAAAGATCCTCGAGTTGTCGATAGCCTGTTCGATGTCCAACAAAGGAGCGGTGAGACTCTAAAGGACTTTGTGGCTCGGTTCAAGGAGGCAGCGCTCGAGGTCTATAACTTGGAGGATTCTGTAGCCACCCTAGCGCTGAAGCGAGGACTTTGTCCTTCCAGATTTACGTATTCTCTGGATAAAAAGCCTCCCAGCTCCTACACTGAGCTACTAAGCCGGGCGCAGAAGTATATTTGCGCCAATGAAGTAGACTCTTCCAGAAGGGAGGCCGACAAGAGTTTCGGCAAGAAGCCGACGCCCGCGGAACCTGCTGGAGGACGGTCCAGAAAGCCTGAGCCGCCTCATCGCTCAGATAACCGGCCCCAGACACTTGTTCCCAAGGAACATTTCACACCCCTCCTTGCTCCGATATCTTACATCTTATTAGAGATTAAGGAGGAGCCTTACTTTCGGCGCCCACCTCCTATGAAATCAGGGGTCCTCCGCAGCAAGGAAGTCTACTGCCGATATCATAGAGACTATGGCCACGATACTGAAGATTGTCGCTTACTGAAAAAAGCTATTGAGGAGCTTGTTCAGCAAGGTCACCTAGGCAAGTTTGTCTGGAGGGTGAACCATGCTGCCGCGGGTTCGTCGGCCCTTCCTGCACAACAGATCGGCTTAGACAACGCCCCAACAGAGAAGACTATGGCCATGATCTCCTAGGGGGCAGGCAACGGTTCTAAAAGACAGCGAGAGGAGGATGAAAATTTTGTAATTCCCTTCTCCAAAAAAGACCTAGAAAGGATAGTGAATAAAAACGATGATGGCGTCGTCGTTTCTATGACGATCGCCAAACATCCTGTAAAGCGGATTTTGGTTGATAGTGGAAGCTTAGTGAATATTTTGAGTTATGACGCTTGTGTTAGAATGAATTTACCTGCAAGTTCTCTTCTACCTATCACCACTCCATTGATGGGCTTCACTAGGGATTCAGTCCGGGCTGAGGGGGAAATCACTCTCCCTATCACTGCCGGAACTCCGCCATGCCAGAGCATGGTTCTCATGAACTTCCTAGTGGTGCGGGTCCCTTTGGCGTACAATGCTATTTTGGGGAGACCTGACTTGAATTTGCTGGATGCTGTCATCTCTACCAAGAGGTTACTTGTGAAGTTCCCCACCAGCGAAGGAGTAGGAGAAATGAGGGGAGAACAAAACCCGGTACCATTCTGCTACCACCTAGCCCCCAGTCCACAAGAGACAACATTGGAAACTACAACTGAACCGATTGACCCCCGAGACGTGGAAAAAAGAGGGAAGCCAGCCGAGCACCTCCTGACTTTCCCTTTGGGAGAGGACCCCACGAAGACCATCCAAGTTGGGGCATTGCTTCCGGAAGAGGCCCACGATCAGCTCCTTGCTTTCTTGCGTGCCAACTCCGACGTCTTCGCATGGTCGTCCTCTGATATGCCGGTCATCCCTGAGGAGATAGTCACTCACCAACTCAACCTCAAGCCAGAGTGCCGACCTGTCCGACAGAAGAAGAGAAGCTTCGCTCTAGATAGGCAGAAGGCTGTCGATGAGGAAATCCGTAAGCTGAAAGCTGCAGGCCATATTCGGGAAGTTCACTACCCCAATTGGTTGACTAACGTCGTGATGGTCCGCAAGGCCAACGGGAGTTGGAGGATGTGTGTAGACTTCACTGACCTCAACAAAGCGTGCCCGAAGGATAGTTTCCCTCTACCTTGGATCGATCAACTGGTGGACGCTATGTCTGGCCATGAAACACTTAGTTTCATGGACGCCTTCTCTGGGTACAACCAAATCAGGATGGAACCAACAAACGAGGAAGCTACCTCCTTCATAACCGAGAAGGGAATCTACTGCTACAAGGTGATGCTGTTCGGACTGAAGAATGCCAAGGCCACCTACCAGAGGCTAATGAACAAAGTCTTCGAGAACCAGATCAGACGCAACATGGAGGTATACGTGGACGATATGTTGAAAAAAGCATTCGCCACCAGCCATATTGTCGACCTGATGGAGACTTTCGACAATCTTTGCTGGTACAGGATGAGGCTGAACCCCCGCAAGTTGCCTTTGGGCTGACAGCCGGCAAATTCTTGGGTTTCATGGTGACCCAACGAGGAATTGAAGCGAACCCCGATAAAGTTCGAGCTATCTTGGACATGAGATCTCCCACCAACAAGAAGGAAGTGCAGCGTTTGGCTGGAAGGGTAGCGGCCCTGAGCCGTTTTCTGTCTAAATCTGTGGAGAGGTGTTTGCCCATCTTCAAGGCACTGCACAGAGTCAATGGTTTCGAATGGACCAAGGAGTGTCAGGAGGCCTTCGAAGGACTAAAAGAGTTCCTATCCACCCCACCACTATTGTCTAAGCCAAGGGGTGGAGAAGAACTCTTCCTGTACCTCGCGGCTTCCCCCGAAGTTGTTAGTTTCGTGCTAGTGCGCATGGACGCTGATGGGACATAAAAGCCGATGTACTACACCAGCAAGGTGCTGCACGATGCAGAGACAAGATACTCGAAAGTCGAGAAGGTTATCTTTGCACTGATCATCTCTGCCCAGCGCCTCAGGCCCTATTTCCAAGCTCACCCGATCGTGGTGGTCACCGACCAGCCGCTCAAGGCGGTCCTGTCCCGTCCTGATACTTCTGGCCAGCTAGCAAAGTGGACGATTAAGTTAGGAGAATTCGATCTATTGTTCCGACCCAGGACAGCTATGAAGTCCCAAGTCTTAGCGGACTTCTTGGTCGAAGGCACATGGATAGAAGAGCAAAGAGAAGAATCCCATGCGAACCCTTCGGATGATGAAATCAAGGAGGGAGGGAGCGACTAGCTCCTCCACATGGATGGGGCGTCAAACTCTCAGGGAAGTGGAGCGGGCCTCATTCTAGCCAGCCCAGACGGAATGGTGACTGAATACGCCCTTCGTTTCCTTTTCCCAGCTACCAACAACCAAGCCGAGTACAAAGCCCTACTATCCGGGATATGGCTGGCTTGTGAGCTCGGGGTGAAACGTCTCAGAGTTTTCACCGACTCTCATTAGTCTGCAGCCAGATAAAGGGGGAATACGAGGCGCGAGATCCCATCATGTCATGTTACCTATGTATGGTACAGTCGCAGGTCTCTCCCCTAGCCCGTTTCAGCATCAGTTACATTCCCCGGGAGGAGAACGCTAGAGCTGACGCGCTGTCTCGTCTAGCCACATCGGCCGACGGAACCATGGGAAGAACCTATGTGGAGCGCTTGGAGGCTCTAAGCATTGACACAATAAGAGAGTCCATGCCAGTCAGCCAGGAGCCTTCTTGGATGGATGTTTACACCAAATACTTCGCTACTGGAACCCTCCCAATCGACCCCGCCGAGGTCAAGATTTTCAAACGACGAATACACAAGTTCCTAATGTTCGATGGACAGCTATATCGGAGGTCCTTTTCTCATCCTCTCCTAAGGTGTGTCGGTTCCACATATGCCGACTACATCCTCCGAGAGATCCATGAAGGTATCTGTGGAAGCCACTTGGGGGGCAGAGCACTGTCATACAAAGCCCAACGCCAAGGCTATTACTGGCCCACCATGCGGGAGGATGCCGTCGAGCTAGTCCGAAAATGTGATATTTGCCAGCGGCATGCAAACATTCATCGATTGCCAACTTCTCGGCTGAGCCCTCTATCGGCACCATGGCCATTTGCCCAGTGGGGGATGGACATCTTGGGACCTTTCCCCCTAGCTTCTGGCCAACAGAGGTTTTTGCTCGTCGCCATCGATCATTTCACTAAGTGGGTGGAAGCCGAAGTGCTGGCCAAGATTACTGAAGCTAAGGTGAGGAGCTTCTTTTGGAAGTCTATTATCTGCCGGTTTGGGCTACCCCACACGCTTGTTACCGACAACGGGCGCCAGTTCGACAATGGCCCATTCAGAGACTTTTGTGCTGAGCTAGGGATACACCAAAGGTTCACTTCTGTCGGTCACCCGCAAACTAATGGGGCTACCGAGGTGATGAATCGGACAATCTTACAGGGACTCAGGACACGCCTGGACAACTTCAAGGGAAGATGGGTAGAAGAGCTTCCGATGCTGTGGGCTTATCACACGACACCTCGGGCTCCAACTGAAGAGACCCCGTTCAGCCTTGTCTTCGGAACAAAAGCTGTCATTCCAGTGGAGATCGGCGTCCTCAATCCTCGGATACAGTCATACAACGAAGATGATAATCCCAGTCAACTAAGGGCCAACCTCGACTTCGTTGAAGAGCTTCGTGATCAAGCACGAATCAGAATGGCTTCTTACCGACAAAGGGTTGCAAAGTACTACAACGCCCGAGTTCGTCCCAGGACGTTCCTCCCAAGGGACTTGGTCCTCAGGCGAGCCGCAATCTCCAAACCTACGGAGGGATGTAAACTATCTCCCAATTGGGAAGGGCCCTATCGAGTCACTCAAGCACTCCACCATGGGGCTTACCGAATCGAGGAGCTAGACGGGAAACCTCTCCCTCATACCTGGAATGCGGACAACCTCCGGCGGTATTATCAGTAGTCCGTTGCCATATTTGTTTTGAACATTACCCTATAATTATCATTCATCTTTTTGCACTAACGGAAGTGTTTAAGCATTTTGGCTCCTCACCTGAGCCTAGCTCCACGTTGGCACTTCAAGCCCGGCTCTATGCCGGCACTCCAAGCCCGGCTCCGCGCCGGCACTCCAAGCCTGGCTCCGCGTTAGCAACAAGCCCGAGTCTCCCCTCGCAATTAAGCCCGAGTCTCCCCTCGGCAATTAAGCCCGACTCCGCATCGGCACTCCAAGCCTGGCTCCGTGTCAGTAACAAGCCCGAGTCTTCCCTCGGCGATTAAGCCCGAGTCTCCCCTCGGCGATTAAGCCCGACTCCGCATCGGCACTTCAAGCCTGGCTCCGCGTCAGCAACAAGCCCGAGTCTCCCCTCGGCAATTAAGCCCAAATCCGTATCGGCACTCCAAGCCTGGAGCCGCATGGACAACACTATTGGCTTCGGCCTCGCCACGGCTTCGGCCTCGCCACGGCTTCGGCCTCGTCACGGCTGTCGGCCTCGCCACGGCTGTCGGCTTTGGCCTCGCCATGATTTCTGGCTTCGGCCTCGCCACGACTGTCGGCTTTGGCATCGCCAAGGCTGTTGGCTTCGGCCTCGCCATGGCTTCCGGCTTCGGCTTCGCCACGGCTGTCGGCTTCGGTCTCGCCACAGCTTTCGACTTTGGCCTCACCATGGCTTCCAGCTTCGACCTCGTCACGGCTTCCAGCTTCGGCCTCGACACGGCTACCGGCTTCGGCCTCGCCACAACCACCGATCTTGGCCTTCCTTCCTTCTTGGTCGTTGGCTCTAGCTTCGGCCTCGTCACGACTACCAGCTTCGACTTCACCTCGACCACAATCCTTGGTTTCGGCCCCAATCGATGGCCTCGACTTCACTTTGGCCTCAGTCTGACCTCAATCCTTTGGCTTTGATGCCAGTCTCGGCTATTCCCTAAAAACGACCCTTACCTACTCGCGTTACCATATTCACCGGAACTAGCTAACTAGGGGCAAATCAAGGGAAGATTGAAGTGTTTATTAATAGCAAAATAGTCTTACAAAATTGTTGGTCAAAGCCGGACTTGATACAACCAAAAAGAAAAAGTTAAGATTCGACCGGGTTTGAGCCATTGCCCTCCTCGTCTGGCTGAAGATCCTCAATCCCTTCGAGGTTGTATAGCTTTCGGATTTTTTCTTTGCAATCCTGGAAGCCGCCATCATACACAAATGCCGTTGTCTCAGCCAATTCTCTATTGAAAGCAGCAGACTTCCTGAAATCTTCTACAGCCTCAATGGCCTTCTTCTCGGCCTCGGTGGCCCTTTTTTCGGCTTCGGCCACCGCCGCCTTTAGATTAACAATCTCAGCATCGAACCGGCGGGCGATTTCCTCAGCGTTCTTGGCTCTCTCCTTGGCCACACCGATTTCGATGGAGGCGGAGTGAAGTCGGCTCTTCAACAATACACCTCCGACTCCGCCACATTCAACTTTTCTTCCGCCTCTCTTTTCTTTTCTTCGGCCACTTGAGCATTGTCAAGCTCATTGGCCACTTGGCGCTGGGCCACCTCAAGCGCATCTTCCGCCTTTTCAGCCCTAAGCCGGGCAGCCTCGGCCTCGGCTTCGGCCTTCTGCGTTCGGGCAGTCTTCGCCTGGACCTCTTCCAGAGCCGCCTCGGTCCTCGCCTTTACTTCTTAAATCTCTTCCAGCGACTGGTCGAGAGCGGCTTGACACTGGGACCAAAGGCCCCTCATGGCGGTCAAGGAGTTCAATGCATGCGCAAATCTCACAGTTAGATGAAGAAACAGGAATAATAGAGGTTGACAGGGGGACAATATTTACCTAAAGTTGGGCCACGGATGCCTCTCGGAAGAATACAGAGGACTTTTGGTGTCGGAGGTACTTCTGCAACTCTGGCATAGAGGCTTCGATCAATGTCTGCTCGGCCCAGCCAGTGTGACGAGACAAAATTGACTGAAAGAAAACGTCGATCTCTTCCTCTTCAGTGGACTCCGTGGTGATCGGCGCAGGTTCGGCAACTGGCTGCACGGCCGGTGCCTCAGCTTGAGCAGGTCCAGCTCCTGCTCCCTCACTAGAAGGGGCAGCCTCCAGATCAGGTCCCAAAGCTGCGTCGGTTGGCTCCACCTCGGGGGCCGTTGGAGGTAAGGACAACGCCTCAGCCCTTCGCTCCAGAGGGGTGTCCGTCAGGTCAATAGGGGATGGTGTGGAAGGCAGGGAATGAGTCTGTCCTTCCTCGGCCTCGTCCCTTGCTAAAGCCTCTCTAGCTTCGGCTTCTTCGACAACCTTAGCGGCAACCTCCCTCCTAGCGGGGGCCTCCTCTTCCCGAGCTTTTCTTTTCTTCGTGGCGGCTCTCCTTATCTCACAAAGTGATGGTGCCATACCTGCAAGCCAATGAACTTTGGTCAAAAGAAGAAGAAAAAAAAAGATTAAGAGGAAAGGGCTGCACTGCTCACCGTCACCAGAAATAATACCCGTTAGCTAAAGATTCTCTTCGGCTAGCAACCGGTTGCAGCGAGGGACGTTAGTAGTAATCAACTGCCCGAATGCCTCCTGATCCCTTGGAAGAATTCTAGGGTCTTTGTTGGCCTCGGTGTCAGGTATTCCCCACTCAGTCTTCACTCCATCGATTTAGGCAAAGAAGAATCTATTTTTCCATCCCTTAACCGAAGTGGGAAGATGCAGCCTAAGAATTCTAGTGGGCCTAGGAGTAAAGGACCACCAGCCTGATTGTTTCCTAAGGGTATAGAAGTTACAAAAGAGAGAAATCCTGGCCTCTATCCCATGTATGTGGCATAGCACTAGAAAATCTTCAAGAGTCCGAATGGAATTTAGGACCAACTGAGCTAAAGCTAAAGAGTACCTATCTAAGACGTTTAATATGAAGGGATGAAGGGGAATACGAAGGCTAGCCTTGAAGTAATATTCATAAAGGGCAACCCTACCGGGACAAGAAGAGGTTATCATGTCCTCAGGAAGAGGCATGTATAGGCGGAGGTTGGTAGGAATCTGATAATGACCCGAAGATTGATAATCTCCTGGGCCGTCATTACAGAGGCAGTCCCCTCGGGGGACTCCCCGTGCGAGAGGGGCCGGCGATGGCCGGACGGTGCCGGGCGAGGGTTCATCCGGCGGTCGGGCGTCGCCGAGAGATCGTCCGACCACTTGTGGCTGCTCCGCTGGGACATCTTCCATGGAGGTGGACCAGCTGGACGCCGAAGAAGGGGCATACCATTGAGGAAGATCAGGAGAATAGCCCCCATAACCAGAAATAGAGCATGAAAGGGACGAATCGGCCATGATAGCAAAACTAACATGGAGAACTTGAGCACGAAGAATCGAAGGTGAAGGACTCGAGAAGATGGAAGATGAACATGCATGGGGAAAATCAGAGTAGGGACAAAAATAGAAGCAGCAAGGACATCTGGAGCCAGGAACACCACCCTTTATAGACTTGTCTTTTCAAAATCGTCCCGCTAATTTCATTCCGGCTATGTGCTTGCTTTCCATTGGGGGCGGCTACGGCAACCACCCAGAGCGTTGAACTCGAAGGCCACTACCAACGAAGAGTTAGCGGTGACCTCACTGTAATGATGTGTTCGCCCCATACTCGAGAGAGATCCATCTTGATCCCAATAGTCGAGGTGGGCGAGATGATGGCGTCGCAGCGTCCGATGCATATTCAAGGGCAGGGCCCTTGGCACGTGGTGTCTGAAGATTAGCCATCGGGTAATAAAACACCCCCATTCAATGGTAAGTGTGCGCTCACCCATCTCGGGGGTGGGGGGGCACCTGATGTGGCTAATCAACTGTCAGGCAGTACGATAACACCACACGATTTTTTTGGATAATTATCACTAGCTTAAGACTCAGCCGTAGCTCCAATTTCAGCGTCGGCCTCGGATTTGGCTCAGTCTCAGCTTCGGCTTCGGATTCGGCTCAGTCTCAGCTTTGGCTTCGGATTCATCTTGAACCCAGCTTGAGCCTCTGATTCAGCTCGGCCTCAGCTTCGGCCTCGGATTCGGCTTGGCCTCAGCTTCGGCCTTGGATTCGGCTTGAACTTAGCTTGGGCCTCTGATTCAGCTCGGCCTCAGCTTCAGCCTTGGATATGGCTTGGCCTCAGCTTCGGCTTCAGATTTGGCTTGGCCTTGGCTTTGGTCTCCGATTCCACTTACCTTTCTGTTCGTGCTACGTGCTCCATACATTTATGAAACCAACTCCGAGTATCAAGCTCAGTAATGTAAAACACCAACTACGACACGGCTGGCCCGCCTATCACTGCTAAATTTGCGGGAAGTTGCCAGCACATTCGACGGTCGCCGGTATTTATGGCACTCGCCCCGCAACGAGGTACCGGCCTGCCGTTCACAGGATCGATCCAGAGGGATTTGATGGCTCCAACGGAACGAGGTAAAAGGAGCCCCCTCCAGACAGGTATAAAAAGAAGACCCCGAGCTTAGGGCAGGGGATCTTCTTCTTCTTCTTCTCTCTGGAACAAATCCACGAGAGATTACTGTTCTATAAGCTCACTAACTTGAGCATCGGAGGGTCCCCGCCGGAAACACCGGCTCAGGACTTCTTACAGGTTCCCGAAGAAAGAAAGCAGCCTTTCCCTCTCCTCGAAGGCCCACGAAGATCTCAGCACACCTAGCGCTCATCACAAGTGACTTGGCAACAATAATACTATAAATTATAAAAAGATTAAGAACATAAAAATAGTGAGTAAAGACATTAGTAATGGCTTATAACGGTTCGGTTGATGTTTGATTTTCAAAAAATATATTATAAAAATATAGCAGCTGAACTCAAATGTTTTAATATTTTGTTTACCACCTTTTTGTAAATTTAATTAGCATGGCTTGGTCGTGTTGAAGACATCCACTGCATGAATGAGTAACATCTGGAACAATTTAATTGGTTTTGGTTATGGTTGCAAGCTCTAAATTGATTCATGTGCTGTAGTGTTTAATTTGGAGATATAGATTGTGATAGAATTTTGGATTAAATTATGTTGGTTGGCAGAGAATTACCTAATGAATTATATATCATTGGAAAGGTCTGTGAAACTAAATTTCAACACAAAAAAAAGGTTCATGATTCCAAATTTTTTAGTGGGAGATATTCGCATTATACTGAGCAAAGGTCATACTACCTTTGTTTGCTCAGACATTCCTTATGGTATGCATGTTAGTGATCTTATTTCCCTGAATAGTTCTGCTTGATCATCTTCTCGGGTGTCCAGGTTTTTCGAGATTGAGCTTTGTCGGCGTATCCTATCTATTCCTCTTTTCCCAGGAGCTACCACTGACACCAGGGTATAGAGGCGATCTTGCTTGTCTCATGCTTCTATGCGTGACCTCCTGTCTATTTTCAGACCCCACCCTCAGGAAGCTATGGAATTGGACTGGATTTGGCATCTATTTATTCATCCTAGAGTGAGACTTTTCATCTGAAAGCTGGCACGGGATATTCTTCCTACCTGCTCCCTTCTTTCTCATAGAGGATTGAGTATTCTGCCGACCTACCCTTTGTGTGGTATTGAGGAGGAAACGACCGATCATGCTATATTCTATTGTGATAGGGCAAGATATATTTGGCAGTTATCTGGTGCTTGTCCTTGGGTATACGGTACTGTTTCCCAACGTATTTCTTTTCTGAGTCTATTGAAGCAGGGCAGGGGAAAGGGTATTCACCAGAGAGGTCCATTGTGGGCTTATATTGCATATCAGATCTGGTTATCCCGGAATCAGATTCTGTTCTCGGACATGGTTCTTCCTCCTGGCAGGATTCTCAGGGCAGATGTTTCCCTTTATGATGAGTATACTTTCCATCACGGTGGTCTTGATTTTGGGAACCTTGGCTTTTGGGACTCCTATGCTGCTGCGGCAGCGAACCGGCGTACAGTTTTTATATCTTGGGAGCCCACTCCTCCAGGGTTTGTCAAAATAAACTTTGATGGAAGTGTCCGTGGCAGGAGCGTTGATCAGCTTATATTATTCGTGATGCGGATGGGATGATGTTGGCGGCTGGAGGGTTTGGTCTGCTTGATTCCTTAGTGCCTCTGATTGAGCTGTATGCGGCATGAGCGGGTTTATTCTATGCTATTCGGATCTTAGGCGTCCGCAGTCTTATCATTGAAGGTGACTCTATTACTGTGATTCGCTGGATCCGGCAGGAGCCCAGCTCCCATTTGCCTACTATCCCCTTATTGAGTGATATCCGCTCTCTGATTTTGGAAGCTCCTAATATCCAGATTCGCCACGTCTATCGTGAAGCCAATGCAGTTGCTGACTGGATTGCTGCCAGAGTGGCCTCTCACTCTGGTTTCTGGAGATGGAGACAGGGAGACCCTTGCCTTCTAATCCTCTCACAATTATTGTATTATGATATATCGGGTCTGACTCTATCTAGAGTGGTGTAATCATCTGTCTGTACAAAAAAAAAAAAGGTCAGACTACCTTGTTGTAGCGGAGCTTTCTATTCTAGTTGCAGTTGAAGGAGAAATGTTGTGGGTGCTGGTATTTAAGCTGAATTAATGTAAGTCCGTCAATCTAATCAAATTTTACAGCAAACGGTGAGCGATTTGCTTCAAAAACTTCCTACTTCTCCTTGGGGAAGCGAGAAATGAGAATTGGAATGATGGGATTGATTATTCAAGTTCTAATACAAATTAAGAGGTAACATCTCATGATCATTGGGCAATGGAATGGTTGGCCAGAGTTCTTGAGGGTACAGATGGTAGTATTCGAGTGTATATGCTGGATTTTGAAGGAAAACTTAGATCCAAAAGAGTATTGGATTGGATATCCTCTCTCTAAAAGCTTTCTTTAAATGAAAATTTTGGAAGATAAGGGAAGGGCGCAGTTTGTAGCCACAAAATTAAGGAGGCGTGGTGTAGTGGCAACAATACATCGCAGTGGAGATAAGGAAAGGTGTTCCAAAAGTCCCACATGGGCAGAGACGAAGTTAAAAGCTATATAAGAAATTTCTTTCCTTGGACCACTCTCGATCATTGTGTCATAAGTTTCATCAACTACTTCAAGTCGTAATGACCAATCTACGGCTGAGTTGACGTAGCAATTCTAAAAGTTAATAAGTAGCACCACTCTCGATCATTGTCCCATAAGTTTCATCAACTGCATCAAATCGTAATAATCAATCTATGGCTGATTTGACGGAGCAATTCTAAAAGTTAATGAGTTGCATTAGCCCGGGTGCTTGTAATGATCCGGGTCATGGGCCATTTCGTTACAAGAAAGCAAAATAGATAAGATTCATATCAATTTGGGTCATCACAGTCCAAAAAGGGATCCAATTGGTACCTTGTCCTTCTTGCTTTACTACATATAAACAACTCAACCAATTCCTAATTTTTCAATATGGGACTATTGGGAGGGGCATCACAATCTATTCCCTTACAGAGACGACGTCCTCGTCGTCAGGAGCAATTGATCACAACCACCAGGCAGATAGGATTCAAGATATGGCCCCCACAGGTTTAAGAGATGGCTCCCATCCCCTATGGATGTAGCACTTTGCCCTGTGTGGCACTTAGCTCCTGCACTTCCGACTGATGCATGTCTCTGATACCATATTGTAACGACCCGGGTCCATGGGCCCGTTTCGTTACAAGAAAGCAAGACGGACAAGGTCCACACCAACTTGGGCCATCACAGCCCAAAAAGGGATCCAATTGGTGCATTGTCCTTCTTACTTTACTACATATAAACCACTCAACCAATTCCTAATTTTTCAATGTTGAACTATTGGGAGGAGCATCACAGTGCTTCTCCCATAGCAACTTTGTTCTTTTAAAATATTCTTTGTTTACATAGAGTTTTAAAATTTATTAGCTTATTTTATAAGTCAAATTTAAAAAATACTTTGAAAGTTTCAAACTGAAGTAGTAAATAGGTCTCTTAAAAATTGGTGAAGAAGTTTGGTTGATGAGAATCCTAAGATATGGGAGTTCATTCTTTCTCAAGCCAAATTTGCCTAGCATAGCTCTTTCCATCAGTCAACTAAGAAGGCTCCATTCGAAGTGATTTAATGGCAGAAAACCTCGTCAAGCTTTAAATCTCTTTTCCTGGGAAAACCAACCTCGAGTTAGCATGGATGCAAAGAAGTTTGCTCCCCACAACAAAAACATTCATGATCAAGTTTGCGAGCACTTGAAGCATGCTAATGAAGTGCATAGGAAAGATTTTGAGCTGGCACTTCTAATAAGCTTAAGCAAAGGAAGTTTGGTTCTCATGGGATGCTTAAAAAATTGAGGCCAAATGCCTACCATTTAGAGCTGCGAGAAGGATCATTAGCTAGTCTTATTTTTCAATATTAGTGATTTTTATTGCTATTATGGTGATAAGGGCAACACTTCAATAAAATTTGAAGACTACAAATTTCTCAAGGAAACTGTTGAAGCCTTATACTCAACATATAATTCATTGGAGAGGAAGGCCTAACTATAAGATGCATGGATATCAGTCTCGAAAAAACGAGAAACTAACCTTTTTTTTTTTTTAAGAGCGAAAGTGATGAAATGATCGTGGAAGAAGAATATGATCAAAGCAAAGAGGTCGCTAGAAAAGAAAAGGGAGCTCTCTCTCACTCTCTATTTTTTTTGTTCTAAACAGAAGCTACATCACTTGTAAAGAGGCAGTGGATATATTGAACGCATGATCTGGCATGCAGTGATAGCTCAACCATAAGTTTAAGAATTTTAAAAATAGCTAAATAAGTCATTTTAAGAAGATTTAACTTTAAATTCCAAGCTAAATTTCTTTTTAAGCAAAGAAGAATTATCTAAAAACATGTATCACATATAGTGAAATGCTGTAGGATAGCATCAGATCTAATGATAATAATAAATAAATATATTTTTTTTATTTTTTTATGTGTTTTGAGTCATTTAATTTTATTTGCAAGCAGTAAAAGACATAGTTTGCTAGTTGTGCCTATCAAAGTGTGCTTTGACTACATTGTAAATAGTACGAGTATTTATTATAAGTTTGTATAATTCGAATAAATATCAACAAAAATGACTTTATGAAAGTATGGTTTGACTATATTGCAAGTAGTACGTGCATTGAGTATTTATTATAAGTTTATATAATTCATATAAATATCAACAAAAATGACACAAAAAGAGGTTCCTTGCTTTTGAAATTTTTTTTTTTCTAGTGATTCTTCCTATCTAATCAAGCGTGTGATTTGGTCATGTTGAAGGACATGACTTTAACTTACATATCAATAATGCTATTATGCATTTCTTGTTGGTTTTTCTTCATTAAGCGTATCAGTTAGATACGATTAAGGTGGTCCTATATTATGATATCGAGGGATTACATGAATTCAAATTCAAAATTTAAATTCATGATTAAGATAAGAATCCCTCAACCATATCGGTTTAAAGCGGCGTCCTATCTGATGGACAGATAAGGCATAAAGGATTATAAAACGGAAAGGTCCCTATGCCTGATCTCATTGAGATACTGTTGGGAATTGTATCCTAAAGCCAATCATTTGATGATTGTGCTGTAAATTGTATATAAATTGATATATTAATAAAAGTTATTTGGCAGTTTATTCATTACAAGAACATCTTCTTAATACTCCTGAAAGTAATGAAGCCCTTAGGATCTTCCTCACGATAAAGGAGGATTTATCTTAGAAGGTCCTTAAAAGAGTTCGCGACCAAATGATATACTATGACAGGGCCATAGTACTATCAATTATAGGACGTTGTATATCATATTTGTTGGTTATCCTCTTAACCAAGGAGTGTAGAGATACTGGTATGACATACAGGTGAACGTGTAGGAGTACATTTCACCGAACGTGACTCATTTCTGGATACTCTGCTGTCAAGAGTTAATCCGAGAAGATATAGGTATAAGTATCCTTCAGACCTGAAGATCACAACCAGTGGCTTACAAGCAACTTATTGTACTTAGGTGCCGGACCACCTGGATTTCTAATCCAGCTATGAAAGGTTACTGGGTGTAGTCAAGTACTTGTGGTAGTCAGTTATGGATCAAGATGGAATTTAACCTATCCCATTAAAAGGAGAAATGCTTGTGTTTCAATTTAGCAAGACCTTGGCCAAGGCACTTCATGTGAAAGTCATATGATCACTAAAGTTGAAATCACTTTATGGATTTGCTATTTAGAGTTGACAGGCTCTTAAGCCATCCTTAGCATTTGTGGTCAAGAGGATGAATTATACGGTAACTGTTTCTTAGGGTTCTTGGAGTTTGCTCGGCAACTCTTCGACCTATCCGGACATCGGGTTCCATTGCTAGATGGGCACATCGATTAGTATAGAAAGTTATTTCTATGCTACCGGCTTAGGTTCGAACCTAGAGAGTCACACGCATAGAAGTTTCCTAGGATGATCTATTTGCTGATTAACGATTGAGAATCGTATATGATTTAATTAATCAATTTGATTGATTGAATTATCTCAATTGGGTTAAGTACAATTGAATAAGATTCAATTTGGTTTAAGTCTATTAGAAGGACAAGTCAATTTCAAATATTGATTTGAAATTAGACTTGATTTGAATTTAAATAGATTCAAGACTAGCCAAATTTGATTTGGGCTTGGACCATGATCTATGTGGGTTAAGTCAAATAAATTTAGATCAGAACCCAAACCTCTCGAATATGGATCTCATATGATGAGATGGCTAAAATCTCATCTCATGAGATAGCATTTAATGCATGACATTTATTTACCGAATATCGGATTTATCCCTCGTCTCTTTGGTTTTCTCCGAACGACGGAACTAAACCAAACGCCGCGACTCCTTGGTTTTCTCCGAACGTCGGAATTAAACCAAGCGCCGCGCCTTCGGCGTCTCTTCGCTTTTGCCAAACGACGGATTCTTAAATGTCAGAATTAAATGTCAAGGCTAAATCGAGACTATAAATAGAGGGCATTCCCTCACTAGAGAACATAGAACAAAAAATAGAATAATAATACACGATTTGTTGTTGATTGTAATTCTAAATTGTCGTGGATTGTAATTCTAAAATGTTAGAATAGAAAATCTTGGTGATTCTGGTGTTAGCGGAAGCCTGGTGGATCTTGGAGGAAGATTCAAGTAAGAGGATTCAAGATCAGCAAAGCTATTTTTTCGCGAGCTAGCACTCCCGGAAATCTGATCATTCGGGGCTTCGCGTGGACGATACTAGAGGCCGAACGATTGAACGGCTGCAGAGCAATAAGGATTTACCTACTGTTCTTAAGGTAAGTGATTTGATCCCTAGATCTTAAGGCAAGCTTCAAGATAATAGTGTGACTAGTCATCTTGAAGATCAAGATATGATCTTGATGTTTTTATATGCATATTTTAGATCAAACGACCCTAAAAATATAGGCAAAGATATGATCTTGATGCATATTAGATAGATTAATATGTAATCTTTTAATTTCGTAATGATAATAGTTATCAATTTTTAAAAATATGCATGCCTCGGAGACTATTTCTCCCTACAAATGGTATCAGAGCCATGGTTTCGTTAATGATCTAATTTATTGCATGTAAATTAATATTCTCATTAATTATGTAATTATGGCTAAAACTTATCACAAGGCCATATGGTCACAGGTGGATTGAAAATCCGAATTACCCATTCAATGAAGTATTCTGTGACATATTGCCGTGCGATTGTTTTATCGTTGATGTTTTGTTTAAAGAAAATTTAAATTGTGCTTTGGCATCAAAACATAGATTACACACACTCTCAAAGATATTTTATATTTGATACATATTGATGTTGTATAAAACCATAATATTTGCATGTTTAGTATAAAAACATAGATATGATATATGATGACATGATGTCTATGTTATAAAACATACAAATATTTATGAGAGTTTTATTTGAATGTCAAATATTAGTTCATAATTTTTTTTTAGATATGATCTAAATATAGGAATTAGGAGTAGTAACATTATGCTTGATTGAAATATATGACATGTTAACATGAAATATATTTAATCATTTGGGTTAGCTAAATCGGGTCCATAAAGGGTTAGACTCTAAGGTTTAAATCAACTGGACTAAAAGAGTATTGGTTCAAATCTAATTAGATTAGGTTAAGAATGCTCTAAATCAAACAATAGTTGTAGTTGATCAAGTCCTTCTCTTTGATTAAACCAAATGGAAGTAGATTAGGCTCCGTGGTTGAGCATGAATCTATTAGATGGTCAAATCAGAATTGGTTAACCATATGATGTCAAGGTGGGATGGTAAGTTGCTCTAGGATCAATGATCGAATGGTTTTTAATTGGGAGCTACTCGTATTGATGCGTCTTTAACGAGTTAATGGCATATCCCTCCCTTCGATCTCTCTTACCTGGTCATTGTGGTGAACCATTTATGATTTAGATCATTTACCTGATTTGGGTTGACCCATGCCTGTAAGGATATCAGTATGACTGATTTAGGTGCCACTTAACCTGACTTAATCTTGTTTCATTCTACCGATTTCATAGATTCAGTGGGAGAACTTGATTAGTCAATTTATCTTCATATTGTTAAAATCCTCTAAAATTATTAGGTCCTTAAAATGAAATAGTTATATGATAACTAGATCATAGCCTCCCATTAAGGTGGGTGATAATGAGTCCTATGTCTTGATAATCATTGGAGTTACTCCATGCCTGGTGCTTGTCAACCATCAGAATTATCATTCATTATATGATAAGTCAGCGTAACTATTAAATAAACAGTCAGGTGAGCCGAGCTTCACTCGGGCTTGGTTGTCTATTGATAGGTTACACTGATTATATCATTTAATGGTTGGACCTAACCAGAACCTTCAGTGGAGGCACTTCATGCCTGCTGAAGAGGTACATGGGGCAAAACTGAACACTAAGAATTGTTTGGGGAAACAATTGGTTTTGAACCTACTCTTAGATGCATATGGATTAGCCAAGCTTCACTTGGGCCTGTATGTAGTTTATGTAGATCTTACTACCCGCTAAAGAATTAAGAATAATTCTTCGAATTAGGGTGTAGAGGCTGCCAATTTGAATAAAATAGTGGGAGAATCTTTAGACTAAAGTCCAAGTCTTTAGACTGAATCAATTTATATACTAATAAACTTTAGTTTTTCCTTATGCAGAACATGGCCACTAATTTATCATTAAGGTCCCTATTGGATAGTGACAAATTGAATGGTTCCAATTTCAATAGCTGGTTCAGAAAACTTAAGATCGTCCTTGAGCATAAGAGGATTCTATATATTCTGAATAATCCTGCACCAAAGATACCTGATGCAAACACCCAAAGTTCTGAGAGAGACACTTATCAGAAGTGGCTCAATGATAGAACTAGCGTGTGTTGTATCATGTTAGCAGCAATGAACGATGAATTCGGTCACCGGTTCAAGAATGCTCAGCCAGAAGAAATCATTCAAGCGTTGAATGAATCTTTCGGCACACCCGACGATGTTGAAAGGCACAAGACTAGTTATGCTATTTTCAATGCTCGAATGAGAGATGGATCTCCTGTCACTGATCATGTATTGTACATGATCGAGAAGATAGAACTCCTAAGCAAGCTCGACTTTCCCTTACATGAGCAGTTGGGAAAAGATGTGATCCTGAATTCCTTGCCTCCATCCTTCCGACCTTTCCTTACTCATTTTCGAATGACAAAGCCTGCAGTCAACTACCACGGTTTGTTGAGGTTGTTACAGAACTTTGAGAAGGATAACCAGCTCTCTAAGGGTTTGGTTAATGTGGTTGAAGGATCTAAGGTAGGGCGTAAACCCTTTGGGAAGGGGAAGAAGAAAAAGAATAATAAAAGGGTGCAACATGCTAGGACATCTATAAGGGGTCAGATGCAGAAGAAGAAAGTTGATAAAAGTCAAGCTGAATGCTTTCACTGCAAGATGCAAGGGCACTAGAAGAGGAACTGTCCTCTTTACATTGCTACACTTGATCCAAACAGGACAAAGAAGAAAAAGAGCAAGATGTTGCTCAACAAGGTATTTATATGATAACACCTTGTAATTTTTCTATATATGATAATCAGACCTGGGTATTGGATACCGGGAGTCCTTTTAACATTTGCAATTCATTGCAGGGACTACAGGTCACCAGAAGATTTGAGGACAATGAAAGATTCCTAAATGTCGGCGATGGAAGATTAGTTCCAGTACTGGCATTAGGAGTTCTTGAAATAATTTTCAATAGAAATGTCATTATACTAAATGATTGTCATTTCTGCCCAACATTCTTATTGAACGTAATTTCTGTAGGCCTTCTGGCCAAAAATAATTATGAAATTTCAATAAAGGATGTTACTTTGAATATCATTATGAATGGAGTCACTGTAATGACTGGGCATTTATCTAATGGCATTTATATATTATCACAGCCTATGAATGTAGTGTACCAATCAAGTAAGCGCCCTAGAACAACTGATATCACAGATATTTATCTTTGGCACCATCGGCTGGGTCATATCAACAAGAACAGATTAAACAGATTAACTCAGAAGGGCATCCTTCGAGTTGATGATTGTCAATCATTAACTACCTATGAATCATATCTTCTTGGTAAAATGACCAAGTCATCTTTTGCTGAAAAAGGTGAAAGAGCCAAAGAGCTATTGGGTCTAGTACATACTGATGTATGTGGACCAATGAGCACTTGTGCCAAAGGTGGATACTACTACTTTATTACTTTTACAGACGACCTTTCTAGGTTCGGTTATGTCTATCTTATGCGACATAAATCTGAATCATTTGAAATGTTCAAACTATATCATAAAGAAGTAGAAAAACAAACAGAAAAATGTATTAAGACCATTCGATCAGATCGAGGAGGCGAATACCTTTCCAATGAATTTGTGACATATTTAAAGGAGAATGAGATTCTCTCCCAATGGACTCCTCCTGGAACACCGCAACATAACGGTGTGTCGGAAAGAAGGAATCGAACTCTGTTAGACATGGTTCGGTCCATGATGGGTTTTACAAGCTTACCAATATCATTTTGGGGATACGCATTAGAATTGGCTTGTCATATTCTTAATAAGGTTCCAAGTAAGTCTGTTTTTAAAACTCCACATGAGATGTGGTATGGACATAAACCGGTTATTACCTATCTGAGAGTCTGAGGGTGTTCGGCTTATGTGAAACGTGCAAAATCAGACAAACTTGAACCCAAATCTGACAAATGTTTTTTCATCGGCTATCCGAAAGAAACAAAAGGATATTACTTCTACAATACTGAAGAACAAAAGTTGTTCATTAGTAATAGAGCAGTTTTTCTTGAAAAGGAGTTCCTTAGTGAAGGAATAAATAGCTCTAATGTTGAACTTGAGGAAGTTCATCAAGTAGAAGGAACAACACAAACCAGTGAACCCCTAGAATCTGAGTTGATTAGATCAAACTCAAAACCCATTTTAGATGCACCATTAAGGCGATCTGGTAGAGTACCACATCAACCGGACATATACTTGGGTTTCTTGGTCCAGAACGATGATCCTGTTGAACTCGATGAGAACAACGAGGATCCGATCACCTATATGGATGCTATGCAAAGGACTGACTCTAATAAATGGCTTGATGCCATGAAATCCGAACTTGATTCCATGAAGGACAATAATGTATGGACATTAGTTAACCCACCCGAAGGGATAAAACCCATAGGGTGTAAATGGGTTTTTAAGAGGAAAAGAGGCACAGACGGAAAGGTAGAGACCTATAAAGCACGTCTGGTTGCCAAGGGATATCGTCAACGTTATGGTATTAACTATGACGAAACATTTTCTCCTGTGGCAATGCTGAAATCCATTCGGATTATGCTAGCTATAGCAGCACACTTCGATTATGAGATTTGGCAGATGGATGTTAAAACCGCTTTTCTAAATGGTGATTTAGAAGAACAGGTGTATATGATACAGCCTGAAGGTTTTATATCTGAAGACGAGTCTAAAGTGTGCAGGCTATAAAAGTCTTATGGACTTAAGCAAGCATCAAGGAGTTGGAACATATGATTTGATAAAGTGATCAAATCTTATGGCTTTATTAAGAATAAAAAAGAACCTTGCATTTATAAATGGGCTAACAATTCTGTTATTGTATTTCTTATATTATATGTGGATGATATTCTCTTAATCGAGAATGATATCCCTGCATTACAAGGAATAAAGACATGGTTATCATCACAATTCTCCATGAAAGATCTGGGAGAAGCATCATACATCCTAGGGATGAAGATCTATAGAGATAGATCTAAGAGGATGCTAGGTTTATCCCAATCTACGTACATTGACACAGTGCTAAAGAGGTTTAGCATGGAGAATTCCAAGAAAGGTTATCTTCCGATAGGCCATGGAATTCATCTTTCTAAGAAGGATTGTCCGACAACTCCTAATGAAAGAGAACATATAAGTCGAATTCCATATGCTTCGGCAGTAGGATCGATTATGTACACCATGACATGTACAAGATCAGATGTGGCATACTCACTAGGAGTAGTGAGTAGATACCAATCTGATCCAGGAGAAAAACACTGGCAAGTTGTTAAGACAATCCTTAAGTATTTGAGAAATACTAAGGACCAGTGGTTAGTCTATGGAGAGTCTGATTTGAAACTTGTTGGATATACTGATTCCAGTTTTCAATCAGATCATGATGATACCAAAAGTGTATCGGGTTTCGTGTTTATCCTAAATGGTGGAGCTATTTGCTGGAAAAGTTCTAAGCAACATACAGTGGCAGATTTGGTGTGCGAGGCAGAGTATATCGCTGCATTAGATGCTGCGAAAGAAGCTGTGTGGCTGCGAAAGTTCATCTCCAAGCTTGGAGTGACACCTTCCATAGATGAACCAGTCCTGTTATACAGTGACAGCACTGGTGCCATAGCTCAAGCAAAAGAACCACGAGCACATCAGCACACCAAGCACATACTGCGCCGATTTTATCTTATTCGAGAGATAGTAGACCGAGGTGACATAAATCTTCAGAAGATTGATGGAAAGAAAAACCTAGGTGACCCATTTACTAAAGCACTCAGCATCAAGGAGTTTTACAACTATAAGTTGAAGATGGGTATTAGATACTGTAATGAGTGGCTTTAGGCTAAGTGGGAGTTTATTGGGAATTGTATCCTAAAGCCAATCATTTGATGATTGTGCTGATGTAAATTGTATATAAATTGATATATTAATAAAAGTTATTTGGCAGTTTATTCATTACAAGAACATCTTCTTAATACTCCTGAAAGTAATGAAGCCCTTAGGATCTTCCTCACGATAAAGGAGGATTTATCTTAGAAGGTCCTTAAAAGAGTTCGCGACCAAATGATATACTATGACAGGGCCATAGTACTATCAATTATAGGATGTTGTATATCATATTTGTTGGTTATCCTCTTAACCAAGGAGTGTAGAGACACTGATATGACATACAGGTGAAAGTGTAGGAGTACATTTCACCGAACGTGACTCATTTCCGGATACTCTGCTGTCAAGAGTTAATCCGAGAAGATATAGGTATAAGTATCCTTCAGACCTGAAGATCACAACCATGGCTTACAAGCAACTCATTGTACTTAGGTGCCAGACCACCTGGATTTCTAATTCAGCTACGAAAGGTTACTGGGTGCAGTCAAGTAATTGTGGTAGTCAGTTGTGGATCAAGATGGAATTTGACCTATCACATTAAAAGGAGAAATGCTTGTGTTTCAATTTAGCAAGACTTTGGCCAAGGCACTTCATGTGAAAGTCACATGATCACTAAAGTTGAAATCACTTTATGGATTTGCTATTTAGAGTTGACAGGCTCTTAAGCCATCCTTAGCATTTGTGGTCAAGAGGATGAATTATACGGTAACTGTTTCTTAGGGTTCTTGGAGTTTGCTCGGCAACTCTTTGACCTATTCGGACGTCGGGTTCCATTGCTAGATGGGCACATCGATTAGTATAAAAAGTTGTTTCTATGCTACCGGCTTAGGTTCGAACCTAGAGAGTCACACGCATAGAAGTTTCCTAGGATGATCTATTTGCTGATCAACGATTGAGAATCGTATATGATTTAATTAATCAATTTGATTGATTGAATTATCTCAATTGGGTTAAGTACAATTGAATAAGATTCAATTTGGTTTAAGTCTATTAGAAGGACAAGTCAATTTCAAATATTGATTTGAAATTAGACTTGATTTGAATTTAAATAGATTCAGGACAAGCCAAATTTGATTTTGGCTTGGACCATGATCTATGTGGGTTAAGTCAAATATATTCAGATCAGAACCCAAACCTCTCGAATATGGATATCATATGATGAGATGGCTAAAATCTCATCTCATGAGATAGAATTTAATGCATGACATTTATTTACCGAACGTCGGATTTATCCCTCATCTCTTTGGTTTTCTCCGAACGACGGAACTAAACCAAACGCCGCGACTCCTTGGTTTTCTCCGAACGTCGGAATTAAACCAAGCGCCGCGCCTTCGGCATTTCTTCGCTTTTGCTAAACGATGGATTCTTAAATGTCAGAATTAAATGTCAAGGCTAAATCGAGACTATAAATAGAGGGCATTTCCTCACCAGAGAACACATAACAAAAAATAGAATAACAATACACGATTTGTTGTGGATTGTAATTCTAAATTATCGTGGATTGTAATTCTAAAATGTTAGAATAGAAAATCCTGGTGATTCTGGTGTTAGCGGAAGCCTAGTGGATCTTGGAGGAAGATTCAAGTGAGAGGATTCAAGATCAGCAAAGCTATTTTTCCGCGAGCTAGTACTCCCGAAAATCTGATCATTCGGGGCTTCGCGTGGACGATACTAGAGGCCAGACGATTGAACGGCTGCAGAGCAATAAGGATTTACCTACTGTTCTTAAGGTAAGTGATTTGATCCCTAGATCTTAAGGCAGACTTCAAGATAATAGTGTGACTAGTCATCTTGAAGATCAAGATATGATCTTGATGTTTTTATATGCATATTTTAGATCAAACGACCCTGAAAATATAGGCAAAGATATGATCTTGATGCATATTAGATAGATTAATATGTAATCTTTTAATTTCCGCAATGATAATAGTTATCAATTTTTAAAAATATGCATGCCTCGGAGACTATTTCTCCCTACAGATACACCATCGCTGAGAGAGACCGCAAGGTGTAGAAGATCCTTACCCTCATCTGGATCGTGGAGCAATGGCTGGAGGTATTTATTGATCTTGACTTGCTTTATTTTCATGATAAATATATTGGTCCCATATTTCCGCATATCTGATAGGGATCAATATATTTAAATTAAGTCTATCATTTGGTATCATAGCGTATAAAAATACCTCTATCTTTGATTATTAGGATTGTTTCCATTAATATACGGATCTGATAAAATCCCTGTGAAACAATCTTTATATGATTTATTTGATAAAGATGGACAAGGTATTATTGATCTCTATTTCTCTCATTTAGGGATAGTCCAAAGGAGAGGCTACTGGTAGTACCCTGGATTATTTCATCCAACGGGCTTACGATAGGGATATTAGGGACATACTAATAAGGAAGGCTGCTGTAGTACCTTGGTGCGTTTGACCCAACTACCTACGTACCAGGAGAGTTAATAGGTCATCAAGAATTATCTGAAAGGGCATTAGATCGATAAAATCTTAATATTCAGTTTATTTTATTTAGTTTTATTTAAGAGATGCATCAGTAAGATTTATGCCATGAAGCATGCACTTATATGTTCTCTCACCCTTTTGGACATAGTTTAAATAAAAGATAAATTCAAATATCTCGCGATTAAATCACCATGAGATGAGGAAGCGTGGGTTTCCTTGCTTCGGATATGTGCACGGAATGAGGACGAATGAAAAATGCCTCTTACGGAAAACGTGTTGACCATACAGAATAAAAAAAAAACATGTGGCATCTAGGATTTTTTTTTAAAAAAAAATGCCAGCGCAAGGCGCTGGCTGGCCCAGTGCCTGGGCCAGGCGCTGGCCAGTAGCAGGCTAGCCCAGCGCATGGGCCAGGCGCTAGCTGGCCCAGCGGCCTAGGCCAGCGCCCAGGCACTACCAGCGCTTGGACCAAGCGCTGGCCAGGCCTGGGCCCAGCGCCTGGGCCAGGCTGGCCCATTGCCTGGCCCAGCGGTCAGACTGGCCAGCTGCAGGCAAGCTGGGCTGTGGGTCCAATATGGTTTGCATCAGATTGGGCTACGCATTCAGTCTGAATTGTGTGACAGTTTTGGTCATACTATTTTTTGAGGTGATTGAGAGATTTTTTGGTTAAATTAAACTATTGGAATTGGGTGAAGATGACGGGCTGCTGGCTCGTCCATCAAGTGGTTGGGCCATTGGCCTGACCTATTTATATTCAATTATATTTAGAATTTATATGTATAAATTTTTAAATTATACATGTATCTTAAGTGACATAATTGAGCATAAAATTTAAATAATGTCTAAGTGATAAATACAATTGAATAATTGAGGAGTAGCCACAATATCCTTAATTATAAAATTGTATAATAAAGTTAAATCACATAAATAATAGACATTAATTGTAATTAATTATGTAAATATAATAAAATTTATCCCACAAGAAATTTTGTTATATTTATATAATTAATTAGGATAAAATGTCAAATTATATTTTTCTAATCTACCCACAGGAATTAAAAAGAAGGAACATAATTGATAGTTTTATCATACAGATTTAAGTGAATCTAATTGAATTAAAGCTTTAGCCCACAGACAAGTTTTATGTCAGCAGATTCACTATTTATATAATTAATTAAGATAAAATATTAAATTATATTTTTTAATCTACCCATTAGAAAGAAGGAACATAATTTGATAGTTTTATCATACAAATTTAAGTGAATCTAATTGAATTAAAGCTTTAGCCCATAGGTAAGTTTTATGTCAGCAGATTTACTATTTATATAATTAATTAAGATAAAATTTTAAATTATATTTTTCTAATCTATCCACAGGAATTAGAAAGAAGGAACATAATTTGATAGTTTTATCATACAAACTTAAGTGAATCTAATTGAATTAAAGCTTTAGCCTACATGCAAGTTTTATGTCAGCAGATTTACTATTTATATAATTAATTAAGATAAATATCAAATTATATATTTCTAATCTACTCACAGGAATTAGAAAGAAAGAACATACTTTGATAGTTTTATCATACAGATTTAAGTGAATCTAATTGAATTAGAGCTTTAGCCCACATGCAAGTTTTATGTTAGTAGATTCACTGGTTTCTAAATGCATGATTTACATTGGTAAAGCATTTTATTAGCCTCAATTTTTGATAATAAGCAAGTATGTTTAAATTTCTCTGATATAAAGTGTGACATACCTGAATTAAGGGGTGATAACTATAAGGTTTGGAAGGACAAAATTCTTCTTCATCTGGGCTGGATGGACATTGATTATGCTATAAGGAAGGATGAACCACCTTCAGTAACTTAGACCAGCACTCTAGTGAGATTGCGATTTATGAACGTTTGGAGCGATCTAATCGATTGAGTGTAATGTTTATAAAGACAAAAATCTCTGTTGGTATACGTGGTTCAGTCGATAAGCATGAGAATGTCAGGAAGCTACTAAAAGCCATTGATGAGCAATTCAGAACTTCAGTCAAAGCTCTTGTTAATTATGAATCTAATATGGCTGATGTTATTTATAACACATGGTGGATTGATTCCGGTTCTACGATCCACATTTGCAATACTTTGTAGAGTATGCAAAACCTAAGGAAGCCAGTAGAAATTGAGTTGTATATCTCTTCAGGAAACAAGATGCGCTCACATGTAGAAACTATAGGGACATGCACTTTAGTTCTTAGTAGTGGTTTTATTTTAAATTTGGAAAGGACCTTTTATGTACCTAGTTTTTCTAGGAATTTAATTTTAGTTTCAAGACTTGTACCTTTGGGTTATTCCTTCAACTTTTTAGATACTTCTTTCAATTTATATTATAAATCCAAACTTGTTGGGAATGGTACTTTGTATGATGGTCTTTTCTATATTAATTTGTAAAATAATACCACTCATGATGTGATGCATGTTAGGGCTGGCATAAAAAGATGTGTTATAAATGATAACTCTTCTATGTTGTGGCATCAGAGATTGGGACATATCTCCATAGACAAAATCAAGAGGTTAGTGAATGAAGGAGTACTCAATACTTTGAACTTCACTGACTTTGATACTTGTGTGGACTGCATTAAGGGCAAGCAGACCAATAAGTCAAAGAAATGTGCCAAGAGGAGTTCAGACCTATTAGAGATCATACACACGGACATTTGTTGTCCGGATATGGATTTTCATGGTCTGAAATACTTTATCTGCTTCATTGATGACTACTCACGATTTATGTATCTCTACTTGCTTCATAATAAGAACAAAGCATTAGATGCCTTTAAGGTGTTCAAGGCAGAAGTAGAGACACAATGTGGAAAACAAATCAAAATTATGAGATCAGATAGAGGAGGTAAGTATTATGGGAGATACACAGAGGATGGACAAATGCCTGGTCCATTTGCGAAGTTCCTTCAAGAACATGGGATTGTTGCCCAATACAGTTTACCTGGCTCACATGATCAAAATGGTGTAGCAGAAAGAAGGAACCGAACATTGATGGACATGGTGAGGAGCATGATTAGCAGCTCCAAGCTACCTAAGTCCTTGTGGATAGAAGCTCTCAAAACGGCCGTGTACATATTGAATCGGATTTCAACTAAGGCTATTTCTAAAATGCCATTTGAGTTATTTAAAGGTTGGAAACCAAGTTTGCGACATATACGCGTATGGGGATGTCCATGTGAAGTGAGAGTATACAATCATAAGAGAAAAAGCTGGACTCTAGGACCATTAGTGGGTATTTTGTTGGATATGCCAAGAGGTCCAAGGGATATAGATTTTACTGTCCATCTCACATAATTAGGATTGTGGAATCAAGAAATGCCAAATTTCTTGAGAATGACTTGATCAGTGGGAATGATCAATTGCAGAGCATGATTCCTGAAAGGGAACATTCTGATGCTCAACCTTCCACTTCAAGTGACAGACTGATTATCGTTCATAGTGACCCTCAAGCTCAAACGGGCATTATACAACCAGTCGTTGAAATTCCATAATTTGCTGATAATGAACTAGTAGATCCAGTCTCTCATGAGTTACCAGAGATAGTTGAACAATCAACTCCTCCAGAGGAGGTTGTTACAACATTAAGAAGATCTACAAGAAAAAAGAAATCAGTAATTTCTAGTGACTATATTGTGTATCTTCAAGAGTCGAACTATAATATTGGAGCTGAAAATGATCCTGAAACGTTTTCACAAGTCATGAATTGTAAGGAATCCAATTTATGGTATGATGCTATGAAAGATGAGATGAATTCTATGGCAGTTAATGGAGTCTGGGATCTTGTTGAGTTGCCTGATGGAGCAAAAGCCGTTGGCTGTAAATGGGTTTTTAAGACCAAGAAAGACTCGTTAGGCAACATTGAGCAATATAAGGCAATACTCATTGCTAAGGGATTCACTCAAAGGAAGGGAATTGATTACAAGGAGACATTTTCTCCTGTATCTAAGAAAGATTCCTTTCGCATTATCATGGCACTTGTTGCGCATTTTGATTTAGAGTTGCAACAAATGGATGTGAAAACTGCATTTCTCAATGGAGATCTAGAGGAAGAGGTTTATATGAAACAACCTAAAGGTTTTTCCTCTAGTGATAATGAGCAATTAGTATGCAAGCTTAAGAGATCTATATATGAATTGAAACAAGCCTCTCGACAATGGTACTTAAAATTTTATGATGTGATTTCTTCATTTGGATTTGTAGAAAACATCATGGATCAATGTATATACCAGAAAGTCAGTGGGAGCAAAATTTGTTTTCTAATCCTATATGTAGACGATATTTTACTTGCAACCAATGATAAAGGTATGTTACATGAGGTGAAACAATTTCTCTTTAAGAATTTTGACATGAAAGATATGGGTGATGCCTCTTATGTCATTGGCATTAAAATTCAGGGAGACAGACTTCGATGTGTTTTTGGTCTATCTCAAGAAACCTATATCAACAAAATTTTAGAGAGGTTTCGGATGAAAAATTGTTCACCGAGTATAGCTCCCATAGTCAAAGGTGATAGATTCAATTTGAATTAGTGCCCAAGGAATGACTTTGAGAGGGAGGAAATGAAGAACACTCCATATGCTTCAGCTGTTGGTAGCTTGATGTATGCTCATGTCTGTATAGGGCCTGACATAGCATTTGCAGTTGAGATGTTGGGAAATATCAGAGTAATCCAGGTTTAGACCACTTGAGAGCTGCTAAAAGGTTATGAGGTACATAGCTTACTGCTACCTCTATTATGCAAGCTTATTTTGAGGCTATATCACATGGTGTATGATTGAAGAGTTTCATCTCAGGGCTTAGAATTGTTGATTCTATTGTTGGGCCAATTAAATTGTACTATAACAATTCAGTTGCTATATTTTTTTTTGGCTAAAAACCACAAGAATGGTAGTCAAAGTAAACACATCGACATTAAGTATTTAGCTATAAGAGAACATGTTAAAGAAAACAAAGTGGTCATAGAATATGTTAGCACTGAATTGATGATAGCTGATCCTTGATTAAAGGCATGCCAATTAAGAATTTTAAGGATCATGTGGTATGAATGGGCTGATCCTTGACTAAAGGCATGCTAATTAAGAATTTTAAGGATCATGTGGTATGAATGGGAGTTGGTCCCATGATATAATTTAGTTGCATGGACAACTACTTGTACAATGAAACTCTTTTATGGTTGTGATGTTTTTTCACATTCAGTTATTTAGTGTACACATTTATTTGTGATAAGCATCATTAAGTTGGACCTAGAATAAACATGGGGTTTATTCATTAAGTTATATGGGTTTATGTTTGGGAAATATAATACATTGTGATACATGGTAAATAATACTCGATTTTAAGAGGACCTATCGCCATGATTCATGTATTCTGTTTCTTACTATAGTAATAGAATATACGGATCAAGTGGGAGAATGTTGGTTTTTCTCCATTAAGCGTATCGGTTAGATACGATTAAGGTGGTCCTATATTCTGATATCGAGGGATTACGTGAATTCAAATTCAAAATTTGAATTCATGATTAAGATAAGAATCCCTCAACCATATCTGTTTAAAGCGGCGCCCTCTATGATGGACAGATAAAACATAAAGGATTATAAAACAGAAAGGTCCCTGCGCCTGATCTCATTGAGATACACCATCACTGAGAGAGATCGCAAGGTATAGAGGATCCTTACCCTCTTCTGGATCATGGAGCAATAGTTGGATGTATTTATCGACCTTGACTTGCTTTATTTTTATGATAAATATATTGATCTCATATTTTTACATATCTAATAGGGATCAATATATTTAAATTAAGTCTATATTTCTACTATGAATCTACGTTAGATTTAATCTTTCATGCCTATCCTCATCCTTAATTTGAAAAAAAAAAAAAAAAAAAAAAGTAAAACTCATACCATTAAGATTGAGTTGGGTTTGGAACGTGGTAGGTGGGTCCAAATTGCTCTTCGTTGTCCGGTAATTTATTTTCTTTATGGACACCGGCGAGAGGTTTATGAACAAATACAACGATTTTTCAGGGTGCAGAGCGCAAAGCCGCACCCATGGCCACAACCAGGGCACTCTCGTAGTTAGGTTTCAAAACGCAGGGTGGTCATGTCCTCAAAAGATCAGCCAACGGACTTTGACTGTGGGAAAAATCCACGCCATCGTCAACACCCCGCCGAAGCCGGATCCATAATCGACAAGGCCCCCCTACGCCCTACCTTACCTTGCCTTCCTTTCCTTCTCGTCCACGTCTGCTGGGCCCCACTTCATCAGGTAAGCCACGTCATCCTGTCGGAAGTGTGGGGAGCGCCAAGATCTCTCCTCCGCAACAGCAGACAGCCATGCACGGGCATCTGACTGGAGCCAAGTACATAACTGTCCATAAAGTTTTCACATGTACTGCCAAGTCATCTTAAAAAGGCACGAATGCTGTTACGATCCAAACAGCTTCCGGTGGTGGGAGGGCTAAACAACAAGGTCAGAGAAAATTAATCACCTCCCATCATCCGTCTTTTTCGCAGTTTCCCCTCATCCAACGGCTGCAGTTTCGCGATGATGTGGACCCGGCGTAGATGACGTCAACGCGCACTAGGTTTCCCTGTCGCGTCTCGCTTTTAATATTGGCAGCTCCGGCGTAACCTCACCTGGTCGAGGACGAAACGAGCCAATCCAAATCAGACACGTACAGCTCACCATGTGAAGCACCGCAGCGCCACGACGGCAGCCCGGAAAAGTCCGTTGGGTGTGGGGCGGTTGGGTTGGCGCGTGAGGCGTGAGCTGGCGGCGAATCCCCCGGGGATCCTCGTGGCGGGGCCCACGGGGTTTCGAGGCCACGATGGTGCTCCTCGCGTGGGGCCCGCCGCGCACCGACAGGACCCCGGGTGGGGACCAGCTATCGGCTACGTGTGGAGGACGCCAGCTCGCGGTACGGACACCCTGGCACCGCCCTGGACCGCGGAGCGATCTGGTCCGTCGATGCGTAGAGTGATGATGGCCCGTTGGATTTCGTTGCGGGGCCCGCGAGACGACACGTGGATCGACGAAGGTCCTAGAGGACGGGATCGGGCGGCGGAGATGGGTGCGGTCGGACGCGTCAGAGTCCACCCGGAAACGGGAGATCAAATTACGCGTATGCCAGGGCCGCTGGGTTCTTTTCCGTGGTTTCGCGTTTTATTGCCTGGATTAAGTAGCTGCGATTATAACTTAAAAGCGTGTATAGTGTCTGACAGCCATATTCAATCAGCACATTCTTCATTTCTTTGAATTGAATCCTATATTAGGAGAGTAATTAACGTCTCTACATCAACAAGGCTTATGCGTCGCACATTATGCACAATTAAACGAAATTGTGTGCCTTTGTATTGGTTATATTTACCACCGTACTGTTTCCAAGTGTCTATAGACTTTTTCTAGCATCGATATATTTTTATAGTTATACAAAAAATTTACCATCATGACTTCTTTACAAGATGATTGTTGGGTATCTAAAATGTTCTAATGTCTTCAAGACCATGATCATCAATCTTACAACAAGATCATTTTCCCTTCTGCTATAAGTTCCATGGCAAATATACAACGATTGATGAGTTAGAAATATATCATGATGTTTGAAAGGCTTAGCGGGGCGGCCTAATGCGCTATACAAATGCTACATGTTAGAGCACCAAATATCAACTTTAATGATAAAAATTTAATGAAGATGATGCGGATAAATAACCGGTGATGAGCGCCGAGCATGCTGAGATCTTTTGTGGGCCTCCAAATTAGGGTGAAGAGGTCATCTTCCTCCTTCGAAAACCTGCAAGAAGTCCCTGGGCCGGTATTCCTGGCGAGGACCCTCCGACGCTCAAGTTAGTAAACTTATCACTCAGTAGTGTAGTAGAGAGAGAGATTCAGAGCCCCTCGCGTTGAGCTTGGGTCCTCTTCTTATACCTGTCTTGGGGGTCACGTTTATCTCGTTCCGTTGGAACCGTCGAATCTTCTCATTTGGATAAGCTCCTTTGAACGGCGAGTGGTTAAGCCGTTGCTGGATAAGGGCCGTTTGTAGCGGTAACTGCCAGGCGTGCTAGCACCTACCCGTGATTTCGGCGAGCGAAGTATACGGTAACAGATCTCGAATCTCGGGATCTGTTGCCTGAGGCGGGTCATTGTGTATGCAAGAAAGGCACCAAGTTAGGGCCGGAGCCAAAGGTCGGAGCCGTCGCTGGAGGCCGGAACCGAAGGCCGGAGCCGTCGCTGGAGGCCGGAGCCAAAGGCCAGAGCCAAAGGCCGGGCTAGAGGCGAGCCAAAGGCCTGAGCCAAAGGCTGGAGCCAAAGGCCTGAGCCAAAGGTGCTGGAGGCTGGAGCCAAAGGCCGGAGCCAAAGGCCGAAGCTAAGATTCCATCTCTGGGATTAGCTGTCACATCATTATTTTCAGAAATTGTGCAAAAGATTATAACACCACTCAGAGGAGATGGTCAGCCGTATTAGATGCCCCCCGCCCCTGAGATGAGTGAGCGCACAATCACCAGCGAAAGGGGTGTTAATATCCACTGGGCGGCTGACTTTCGCGCCATCATGTCGTCTGTTCGGGCTGTTGGGATTAGAGAAGATTTTCCTCGAGTAATGAGTCGTAAAAAGGCAAGCGTCATCATTGCGGTAAGGCCACCGCCATCTCTCTATTGGTGGAGCTTTTCGTGTTTTTTGCGCCGGTAGGCGCCGAAGCGCCTTCCATTTGAAGGTGAACACATGGCCAGACCGGACGGCCATGGGATGATTTGAAATGGGGCTATAAAAAGAAAAAATCATCCTTATCTTCCCATTCTCCCTTCTCGCCACTGCTTCCTCTCGAGTCTGCAAGCGTCCGTCCGCCTCTCGTGTTTGTTCTCTCCTCGTGCTCCTTCGATCTTAGCTCAAGTTTTTCAGGTTAATCTCCATGGCTTCCTCGCCCTCTTATTCTATTTCCGATTCTGGGGGTCGTTCCCCCACTCCTTCTCAGCCTTCTGCTTTCCTACCAAGCCAATGGTCTACCCCATCCTCCGACCACTCCATGCCGGAGCAGCGGCCGGTCAGACGCCCCGCAGCCGGGAGTCATCTGACCGGTGGGCAGACCTTCGCCCGGAGCCGTCCGACAGCTGCTGGTCTTCCAGCGCTGTCAAGGAGTCCCCCGAGGGGACTGCTTCCACTATGTCTGCTCAAGACATAGTAAACTTACGAGCCAAGTATAGTTTTTTGCCAAACCTACGTCTGTCCTACCCTGCTCCTGATGACAGGGTAACCTCTTCCCGTCCTGGAAGAGTTGCCTTGTACGGAGCCTTTTTTAAGGCAGGACTTCGACTACCTATCCACCCTTTCATCCTTAACCTTTGGACCGATATTCTCTAACACCTTCCCAGCTAGTCCCTAACTCGATCCGAACCATCGTTGGCTTTCTGGTTCTCTGTCACCTGCAAGGCATAGAGGCCAGCATCTCCTTATTCCGCAATTTTTATACCCTTCGCAAGTAGTCAGGTTGGTGGTCCTTTACTCCTAGACCCACTAGGATCCTTAAGTTGTACCTTCCACCTCTGTTAAAGGGTGGAAGGATAAGTTCTTTTTTGCTGATATCGAAGGGGTGAGTGGAAGCTGGGAGACTCCCAACATTGACGCCAATAGGGATTCTTCTATCCTTCCAAGGGATTGAATGACATTCGGACAGCTTCTGACTGCCAATGTCCCTCGATGCAATAAGCTTCTGGTCGATGAAAACCTTCGTCTCGCCGGCCTAATCTCTTCTGGTGGTGAGCACTTGATTACTCACCCTTTTCCTTTTTTCTTTCCCCCTCTTTTTTTTTTACTCATCTTGTTTTTATAGGGATGACGCCATCGCTTCGCGAGCTTAGGCAGGCGGTTACTAAGAAGAGGAAGGCAACGGGGAATGAGTCCCTCGCTGAAAGGAGGGCCATCGCCAAAATTCCAAGGAGGGCCGATGCGGGGAGGGCCGACACTGGAGGGGCCAGAGTTGTAAAACCCATGCATGCTAAGATTTTGAAGAAGGCCGATACTGGAAGGGCCGACGCTGGGGGGCCGATGCTAAAAAGGCCAAAGTTGTGGATCCCCCGCGCGTGTGTGAGGCGGCAAGAGCCCAAGTTGACGAGCCCGCCAGGAAAGACACGGTAAGGGCCGAGGCCAGCGAGGAAGTCGGGCGGAGCCAAGTAGGAGAAAGAAGATCACCTTCAGTTCCGGCTCCCCCTCCTGTCATTCTGCTCGATCCTTCTCCAGAGCAGGTCGCAAAAGCACCGTCACCCCTGCCCGAAGCCATGGAGACTGAGCAGGTCCCTACAACAATAAGGCCAACTCCAGCAGTTATCATGCCCCCCATAGGGGCAACAACCGAAGCGCCTCCACTAGCCAAGGGGCTGGAAGCAGTAGAGTCGGAGGCGGAATCCTCCCCCGCGGCCCCTGTGCCAGTGGAAAGGAGGAGCGTCGATCCTTCCTTCCAATCACTTTTGGCGAACCACAGCCGTTGGGCCGAGCGGGCGCTGGACGAAGCGTCTGTGGTAGAGGTGCAGGAGTTTCTCCGGCATCAGGGGAGGGCCACCTTCTTCCGCGAGGCGTCTGTGGCACATCTTTGGGTGAGCTTTGCCCTATTATCCTTTTCGCCTTTGTTCTGTTTGTTTTGTTTTTTAACATTGACATTCCGTCTAGGCACTGAACTCTCTGATCGCCATGAGGGACCTTTGGACCCTGAGCGATGCTGCCCTCGACCAGTCGCAGGAGGAGATGCTATCACTCCATACTAGGGCAGAAAAGGCAGAGATGGCCTTGAAGGATACTCGGGCCACCTTAAAGGGCGAAGTCGAAGCCATCCGGCTAAGAGCTGAGAAGGCAGAGTACGCGCTGGAAGTTTCCCAGCGTCGTGCGGCCAACGAGTTGGATAACGCCAAGGCGGCCAAAGAGAAACAAAGAATGGCCGAGGAAAGGCTGGAGGCAGCGGAATCAGAAATATGCATTTTGAAGAACCGATTGCGCCTCCATTGAAATAGATGCAGTCAAAGAGGTCGCCCGCCAGTCCGGCGCCAAGATTGCCAACTTGGAGGCGGCGGTGACTAAAGCCAAGAGGGGGGACGTCGAGGCCGATAAAAAGGTCAAGAAGGCCGAGCGAAAAACCCTCGAGGTGGAGAAAAGAGCTACAGAGGCCGTAGAGGATTTTAGGAAGTCTAAAGCCTTTAGTAAGGAACTAGCCGAATCAATGGCATTCGCTTACGAGGATAGCTTCCAAGACTGCAAGGAAAAAATCCAAGAACACTACGACGTCGAGGGGATTGAAGAGTTGGAGCCAGATGAAGTCCCTGAAGATGACGATCTGGCCCCAAATGACCCTTAGTTTTTTTTTTGTATTGCTCCAAGCCCGACTCAGATCGGCAATTTTGTAGACTTTTAGCCATCAATGAATATTTTAATTCTCAACAATTGTCTTTGGTTATAATTAGCTTTGGTTGTGTGAGTTGTCGCGGATCAACAACCAATGGCTGAAGAGCATGACTCCTATCTGCTAGGAAACTGATGCGGTATCGATTTCGGTTGTAGAGACAAAAGTTGAGAATTGTAGGTAGTATAAGACCCAAGTGCCAACGCGGGGCCAGGCCTAATTGCCGACGCGAAGCCGGTCTTTGGTGCCGACGCAGAGCCGGCACGCGGGGCACCGGTCTTAATTGCCGATGCGAGGCACCTGTCTTAATTGCCGACGCGGAGCCGGTCTTTGGTACCGACGCGGAGCTGGTCTTAATTGCCGATGCGGAGCCGGTCTTTGGTGCCGACGCGGAGCCGGTCTTAATTGCCGATGCGGAGCCGGTCTTTGGTGCCGACGCAGAGCCGATCTTTGGTGCCGATGCGGAGCCGGTCTTAATTGCCAACGCGGAGCCAGTCTTTGGTGCCGACGCAGAGCCTGTCTTAATTGCTGACACGGAGCCAGTCTTTAGTGCCGACGCGGAGCCGATCTTTGGTGCCGACGCAAGCCGGTCTTTGATGCCGACGCGGAGCCGGTCTTAATTGCCGATGCGGAGCCGGTCTTTGGTGCCGACACGGAGCCGGTCTTAATTGCTGACACGGAGCCGGTCTTTAGTGCTGACGCGGAGCCGATCTTTGGTGCCGACGCGGAGCCGGTCTTAATTGCCGACGCGGAGCCGGTCTTTGGTGCCGACGTGGAGCCGGTCTTAATTGCCGATGCGGAGCCGATCTTTGGCGCAAAGCGTGATTACTCAAAAAATAATGCAAACATTTCGAACAGCAATCTATCAAGTAGATTCAAATTAATGAAGTTAGCATATTACTGATAATACTGACATAAATTGTCGGAGTTCCAGGTGCGAGGAAGCGGTTTCCCATCCAGCTCTTCAACTTTGTATGCCCCGTGTGAAGTACCTCCTTGACACGGTATGGTCCTTCCCATTTTGGTGCCAGCTTGCCCCCTTCCGTTGGCTTCGATACTTCAGCTCTTCGTAGGACCAGGTCTCCAGGCGGAATGTCTTGGGCCGCACCCGAGAGTTGTAGTGTTTGGCCACTCGCTGACGGAATGCTGCCATGCGAAGATGCGCTTGATCTCGCAATTCTTCCACCAAATCCAGATCAGCCCGCAGCTGGTTGGAGTTGCTTTCTTCGTGGTATAACTCCGTCCGGGGACTGGGGACCCTATCTCCACGGGGATGACCGCCTCGGTCCCAAAGACCAGGCTGAAAGGAGTTTCCCCTGTGGGTGCTCGCGGCGTCGTGTGGTAGGCCCACAACACACTGGAAAGTTCTTCCACCCAGCGCCCTTTGCAGCTATCTAGCCGAGCCCTGAGCCCTTGGAGGATGATGCGATTGGTCACCTCAGCTGCGCCGTTGGTTGGGGATGCCCTACGGAGGTGAATCGTGATGGATGCCTAGGCCTCGCAGAATTCTCGGAAGGCCGTGTTATCAAACTGTCGGCCGTTGTCTGTAACAGGGTGTGTGGTAAGCCCGAACCGGCACACCACAGATTTCCAGAAGAAAGACCTTACTTTGGCTTCCGTGATCTTAGCAAGAGCTTCCGCCTCGATCCACTTAGTGAAATGATCGACGGCCACCACTAGGAACTTACGTTGTCCGGAGGCAGGAGGGAAGGTCCCAGGATGTCCATGCCCCACTGTGCGAAGGGCCACGGTGCAGCCAGGGGGGTCAGCTGGGACGCCGGTTGATGTTGAATGTTGGCATGACGCTGGCAGCTGTCACACCTTTAACAAGTTCAGATGCATCTTCTTTCATTGTCAACCAGTAATACCCTGACGTAGAGCTTTGTATGCAAGAGCCCTGCCCCCCAGATGGCTTCCACATATCCCCTCGTGTATCTCTCGCAAAATATAATTGGCGTCGGTGGGACCGACACACCTGAGGATGGGTATGAGAATGACCTTCGGTAGAGCTTTCCCTCCATAAGGAAAAACTTCGGGGCCCGTCTTTTAAGTTTCCTGGCTTCGGCAGGGTCTTCTGGGAGGATACCCTCGGTAAAGTATTGAACATAGGCGTCCATCCAGGAAGGCTCCTGCTCCACTGGTAAGTTTCTCTTGGTGCGTCAATGCTGGGGCTTCTAAGTGCTCCACATAAGCTTTCCCAACATCCCATCAGCTGAGGTGGCGAGATGGGATAGGGCGTCGGCTCTAGCATTCTCTTGTCGAGGAATGTAGCTGACGCTGAAGTGAGTAAGGAGAAGCTAGCGACTGCACCATAAGTAACGGGCCATGATGGGATCCTTTGCCTCGTACTCCCTTGTGATCTGGCCAGCAACCAGTTGGGAGTCGGTGAAGCCCTAAGGCGTTTCACCCCAAGCTCCGAGCCAATCTTATCCCGGATAACAAAGCTTCATATTCCGCCTGGTTATTAGTGGCTGGAAAGAGGAAGCGAGTGCACACTCAGTTACAACCCATCCGAGTTGGCCAAGATGAGGCCTGCTCCGCTCCCTTGAGAGTTTGACGCCCCGTCTACATGAAGGACCCACTCATCATCACTGGTTCCAAGGGGGGGGCCGTGGAAGGTTCTTTGGATTGCTCCTTCCCCAAGTACATTCGACCAAAAATCTGCCAAGACTTGAGACTTCATGGCCGACCGAGGGCGGAAAGATAATCGAACTCCCCCAGCTTGAGGGCCCACCTTGCCAGCCGGCCGGAAGTATCCGGGCGAGCTAGAATTGTCTTTAGAGGCTGGTCTGTGATCACCGCGATCGGGTGGGCTTGGAAGTATGGCCGCAGACGCTGGGCAGACACGATCAATGCAAAGATAATCTTTTCCATGTTTGAGTATCTGGTCTCCGCATCATGAAGCACCTTACTTGTATAATACACTGGATTTTTGCATGCCATTGGTGTCCACGCGGACCAGCACAGAACTAATGGCTTCGGGAGAAGGATAAGAATTCTTTAACCCTTCGAACGCCTCCTGGCATTCTTTGGTCCATTCGAACCATTGATTTGCGAAGCGCCTTGAAGAAAGGTAGGCACCTTTCAGCGGACTTGGATAGGAAGCGGCTTAAGGCGGCTACCCTTCCCGTCAGGCGTTGTACTTCCTTCTTATTGGTGGGAGGCCTCATGTCCAAGATGGCTTGGACTTTGTCCGGGTTTGCTTCGATCCCCTCCGGGTCACCATGAAACCCAAGAACTTTCCAGCTGTCACCCCGAATGCACACTTGCGAGGGTTCAGCTTCATCTGATACCGACGAAGGTTGTCAAAAGTTTCTGTTAAGTCCGCGATGTGGTCGGTGGCGTGAACGCTTTTTGTCAGCATGTCATCCACGTACACTTCCATATTACGTCCTATCTGGCCTTCAAAGACTTTGTTCATCAGCCTCTGGTAAGTAGCTCCCGCGTTTTTTAACCCAAAGGCATTACCTTGTAGCAATACAACCCCTTTTCGGTTATGAAGGAGGTAGCTTCCTCATCCACCGGGTTCATCCGGATCTGGTTGTATCCAGAGAAAGCATCCATGAAGCTAAGGACCTCATGGCCGGATGTAGCGTCCACCAGTTGATCGATTCGAGGCAGGGAAAGCTCTTTGGGGCATGCCTTGTTGAGGTCGGTGAAATCCACGCACATTCTCCAGCTTCCATTGGCCTTGCGGACCACACCACATTAGCCAACCATTCGGGTAGTGGACTTCCCGAATATGGCCTGCAGCCATAACTTGCGAACTTCCTCGTCGATAGCTTTCTGTCTGTCCGGAGCGAAGTTTCTTTTCTTCTGTCGGACCGGCCGACACTCTGGCTGAGGTTGAGCCGATGGGTGATTACTTCTTCAGGGACGCCTGGCATGTCTGAGGAGACCATGCAAAGACGTCGGTGTTGGCCGCAGGAAAGCGAGAAGTTGATCGACGTGCCTCCTCGGGAGCAATGCCCCCACCTGAACAGTCCTTGCGGGTCATCCCCCAAGGGGAGGGTTAGAGGTGCTCTGCCGGCTCTCCCCTTCTTCCCAACTCCCTAGGATCGAGCGACTCAGAGGCTATTGCCGACGCCGCTTCAGCGGGCTGGGCGACAGATGATAGCAAAGCGGTGGCGGGCTTTGCTCCCCTTCATTTCTCCGATCCTTCATTGGTAGGGAACCTTACCAATAATCTCTTAGTGGAGATCACGGCATCCAGCAAATTCAGCCCCGGTCTTCCCCAAGATGGCGTTATAAGCCAGCGGGACCCGGACCACCAGAAGTTTATGACCACGGTGCTTTGACATGGAGGAGTTCCAGCCGTGACCGGGAGAGCAATTTCGCCTTCGACACTCACTGAGTCTCCGTGAAGCCCATTAGTGGTGTGCAACGGGTCGGAGCAAGACCTTGATAAGTTCATCCGAACAAAAGCCTCGTAACTCAAGACATCCACAGAGCTCCCACTATCAATTAAAATTCTTTTTACAGGGTGTTTGCTATAGTCATAGACACACGACGCTGTCGTCATGCTTATTAACTACCCCATCTAGATCCTTTCCAAAGAAAGGTATTACAGAGTCTATTCCCTCTCGCGGCCTTTTCGAACCACCACCTCCCCAAGAGATCATAGCTATGGTTTTTCAGTGGGGCATTGTCCACGCCGGCCGGAAGTGGGGGCATGGGGACCGGGGGAGATTTCCCCTTCGAACAAACTTGCCCAGGTGGCCCTGCTGAACCAGCTCCTCGATGGCCTTTTCAGATGGCGGCAGTCTTCGGTGTCGTGACCGTAGTCTCGGTGGTACCGGCAGTAAAACTCCTTGTTGCGGGGGGCCCAGACTTCAAGGGAGCCGGACGCTTGAAATATGGTTCCTCCTCGATCTCCAGTAGGATGTGAGAGATGGGAGCCATGAGGGGAGTGAATTGCTCTTTAGGAACCAGCGTTGTGGCCGGCGATCTGGGCGTCGTGGAGGCTCAGGCTTCCGGGGTTGTGCACCGGCATCAGAAGGCGGTGGTTTGTTACTGGGGTTCTTGTCGGCTTCTCTCCTGGAAGAATCTGCCTCGTCAGCACGGATGTATTTCTGTGCCCGGCTCAGAAGCTCGGCGTAGGAACGCGGAGGCTTCTTATCCAGGGAGTAGGCGAATCTGGACGGGCGAAGTCCTCTCTTCAGGGCCAAGGTGGCGACAGAGTCTTCCAGGTTGTATACCTCCAGCGCTGCTTCCTTAAATCGAGCGACGAAATCCTTTAAGGTCTCGCCACTCCTCTGCTGGACAGCAAAGAGGCTATCGGCAACTCGTGGGATCTTTCGACAGGCATCAAAATGAGCCAGGAAAGATCGCTCGAGTTGCCGAAATGAGTTGATGCTGCGTGGAGGCAGGCGGGAGTACCACGCGCGTGCCGCCTTACGGAGCGTGGCCGGGAAGGCGACGCATAATAAGGGATCCGTCGCTCCCTGGACCTGCATGAGGACCTTGTAGCTTCCAGATGGTCCAGGGGGTCCGTCGTTCCATCATATGGATCCAGTTGAGGGAGACGGAAACCGGGGGGGACCGGTTCCTCCATGATGGCGAGAAAGCGGGGGGCGTGCTCATACTCCCGTGAGGGTTAGCGATCTGCGGCTAAGCTCCTCCAACCGTCGATGATACTCGTCGAGCCTTTGCTCGGCCCGACGGGTAGTCTTCCTGAGGGTGCCGTCTTGAGATGAATCAGAAGAGGAAGAAGAAGATCGCCGGCGTAAGAAGCGCCCGTTTGGATCCTCTCTCGTTCGGCGGTTGGTGAGAACGACCAGAGTGGCGGGAGGGGGACCGCCGTCATTTCGAGGCCCTCGGCGATGAGGTTTAGGAGGTGAGTGACGAGAGACCTCAGGTGGGGTCCCGCCTTGGTGAGACTGAACTGTCCCCCGCACCCCTTCACCAGGCGCAGGGGGTTGAGGTGCAGCCAAAGCATGCTCTTGCAGCCCCGGACCATTGTCGTCAGATCCTGGACCTGGTGAGCCAGAACATCAAGCCGGTCAGGTTGGCTCATCTGTGCAGGGGGCGGAACATGAAGGTTGGCCTCCGATGCTCAGCCCGGGATGGCGCCGGCGGCCTGGCTGGAGGAAGCCTCCTGTGCTCGTGTGGTCACCATCGCTTCCTTGCAAATCGGAGGGTCACAGGGAGAACTTTCGCCTTCCCGCGTGTGGCCCCCCTACCTGGCGCGCCAATCTGTTGCGGATAAATCACGGTGATGAACGTCGGGCATGCTGAGATCTGGGCCTCCAGGGTGGAGAGGTCGTCTTCCTCCTTCGGAAACCTGCAAAAGTCCGGGCCGGTATTCCGGCGGGACCCTCCGACGCCCAAGTTAGTAAACTTGTCGCTCAGTAGTATAGTAGAGAGAGATTCAGAGCCCCTCGCATTGAGCTCGGGTCCTCTTTTATACCTGTCTGGGGGGTCCGTTTACCTCGTTCCGTTGGAACCGTCGAATCTTCCTCGTTGGGATAAGTCCTTTGAACGGCGAGTGGTTAAGCCATTGCTGGATAAGGGCCGCTTGTAGCGGTAACTGCCAGGCGCGCTAGCGCCTGCCTGTGATTTCTGCGAGCGAGGTATACGGTAACAGATCTCGAATCTCGAGATCTGTTGCCTGAGGCGGGTCATTGTGTATGCAAGAAAGGCACCAAGTTAGGGCCGGAGCCAAAGGTCGGAGCCGTCGCTGGAGGCCGGAACCGAAGGCCAGAGCCGTCGCTGGAGGCCGGAGCCAAAGGTCGGAGCTAAGATTCCATCTCTGGGATTAGCTGTCACATCATTATTTCTGAAAATCGTGCAAAAAATTATAAAATATGGATGAAGCAAATTTAAGTAAAGTAAATCGCTGCTATATCATAATGCCTAAATCCACAATGATAGCTAGAGGGAGACTTAATAGAAATAATTTAGAGAGTAAGAGCGAGACACTTGCTCAGAAAAAAACAACTTTCTCACCCATAAAATGCTAGTACAAAGATCACACATTCCTTGTAAGTAGCTCTTTTATTCATGAGAGCATGAGTTTATGGCGAGTGTAGCAATTGGCAAGTTGTGATTGTTGATGATGATGCAGTACAAAAAAGGAGCTGATTTTATATGGATAAAAGACATAGGAAGAGATACGAGGATGACATCATATTCTCAAGATAGTGCGACCCACGCTTTTAATTATTTATTTTAAAAATGGGAGGAAAAAAACCATGATTGAGGAGGGACGCCAAGACAACCATGATGGAGGAATTATAATAAATTTACTTACGTGTAAGAAATTTACCTCGTTGCTGATAATGATGCAAATTTTGACTTTGTTCCTTGACCAATTGCTTTTAGGTGCGATCGCACAGGAAACACAACCATTAGCAACCACTAGCTAGGTGGCATAAGCTAAATGACAACCAAACAAGGTTCATCTGGCGGACAATCACTTTGATATGATCCAATACATCAAACATCAAAGCTACTGAGCTATACATGTACTTGAATGCAACCGATGGATTAACTCCATTGCACATGATTCCTTTTAGTCTCCACGGTTAAAACTCACAGACGATCATTTTTTTTTTTCTCTTTCGTAATCATCTAAACCTTCATTGAAGTCTCATATAATAGTAAACAAAAATAAATAAATAAATGATTTGTACTTAATAAATTACATTTAAATTTCATCCTATAAATTATTTTGAAATTGGATACTTAAAACCAATCAAAATATCAGTAGAATAGAGTTATTTTTGGGTATATATATCTGATCTATCGTACCGCTCATAAATTAGATTAATTAATAAAACATATTAATAAATGTTATAATAGTTTGTAGATGCCCTGCGGCAAGGTTAAAAGGGCACTAAGTTTTGTGCAAAATAAAATTAATGAGAACTAGAGGAGGCAAGGCCTTTTTGGTCTTTTCACCAATGCCTTGAGATTCCCGTAATTTCCCCAATGTTGAAGGGTGTTTCAAAGCCATGCAAGAGAGGTCATCATCTTTCAGCCGTCCGCTTTTTTATTCCGAAAGCACGCGGTGGATCCTGAGATCGAGTAGCTCGTCCTCCGTCGGGCGTGAGACGCAACTCCAATCGAATTTAATCCAATAACAATACACAACAACAAATTACGCAACGCAAATTTGTCACCAATGCAAACCGGTCAAGATGCGTCACGTGGCTTACAGTGGTCCCGGCTCTCCGTCGTGACAAGTGTCCGCTGGGAGCAAAAGCGACGTCATGCGTTAAGACACGTTGTGGTCGTGATGCGCAGCGTTCCAAGTTTGGGGACGCCTTGGCACCGCCTGGCCGGACCAGGTCAGCCACATGACGGGGATATTAGCTGGACCTCGAGAGCCGCGACTCCGCGACGCGTAGATCGCTCTGGAGGCCGACACGTATGATAATGAGGAATAAAATATTCCCCCGCACCCACACCGACGGCCAACGCAACCACCACCGTCCCCGCTAACCACAACTCACGCTCCCCAACCCAACCCAACGCCCCAAATCAAGCCCCAAAAACAACCCATCCGTCTTATCGAAGGATTTCATTGGGACCCATGGAATCGGACCGGTTGGGTCTGACGGGGTTTCCATTTTCCGGTCCGTATATTTATGATGTATAGGACGCATGCCGGGTTCGAGGGATAGACACGTGTATCATGACGTGGAAGCCGGCTTGGCGCCCGGTTCATCCCTTTTGGCTACCCGGCCTCCTTCTCCCTCGCCTCTTCCCTTCTCTTTCTCTCTCTCTCTCGGCCTCACTTTTCTTGGCCTCGTCCACTCCGGTTTGAATTAATGGCGGAAGAATAGAAGTCAGGGTTTCGTTAAGGGTTTGGTTTTTATTGGGACGGTTGGAACTCGCGAGTTCTGTGGATAGGTTTGTTTTTTGTCCTCCGGAGGCGAGCGAGTAGCGATTTGGTGGGTGCGGTGAAGGATTCTTGGCGGAAAGCTTCAGGTATGAGGAATTTTTTTTTGTTTAATTCGTTAGGTTCCTTTTATAAATGGTGGATTTTGGTTTTCGTAGACAAAACCGGTTCAAGATCCTCGAAATTTTGATGTTTTGGTGGTTCTTGGACTGGATTTTGAACTGCTTATTCTTTTTGTTTGGATGATCGTATTTGCATGGGATCGATTTCAATTCTTGTTGCTCTTTTGGCTTCCGATGATCACATTTGGACGGCAATTTGATTGGTGTGCTGGAACACTAATCCGAAAATTTGAATTTTTTCTGTTGAAATTTGATTTTCATGGGAGCAAAAGAATTATTTCACGGGGGGGGGGAGAGAGAGAGAGAGAGAGAGAGAGAGAGAGAGATTATCTTTTTGAGGAAACTGGATTCCCGGAGAAACAGAAAACAAGATGAGGGAAAAGAACCCGAAAGATTAGAAAAAGAACAAGCGGATACCGTAGAAATTTCAAAGGTGGTCGTCGCTCGAGCGGAGAGAAACTCGCTCCGAGTTCGAAACAAGTAGGGAGCCTCGGTTTCCCAAATCGACGCTCGTCTTTCCCTTTTGGATCTGGGGTATTTTTGTCGTTTCGCCTACTAATTACCATTATGAAGCGATTAATGACCTTCCAAGGTTTTTGACCATGAAGTCTTACGGTCCAATCTGTTGTTTTCCCTGGTTAAATGGCACTTCTGCCCCTCTTATGAATCTAAAATCAGGTTCCAGGTCCCATTACTTTAAAAAGAGGAAAAAATTTATGGGGATCAGAAGTTCTGTTTCACGTCTCTTCAAATTTAGTTTAGAACAGTACAATATGAGCAGATTTATACATTTTACTTATCTAGACATTTTTCTGATCCTTTTTTTCTGCCTTTTTTTCGTTTATGTGGTGGGATTTGATTCGTGTTTTGAAATTGCTGGTTATGAAAAGCAGAAACTCGCAAGCATGTTGGGTTTCCTGCTACTGTATGAAACCTTGTATTTTTTTTTTTTGGTCAAAAAAGTCTTGTATTTTTTTTATTGATTGATTAATTGAATGACTGTAGCAGAAGAATTTATCACTTCAACCAGTTGTGGTGGTTGCTTCTTGTTAGTTATGCAGTTGCTTGATGGTGTTCAAAATGGTTAAGATGAATTACAATTGACATGGGGGTCATTAATTCTATGGTATTGATAATTCGTGAAATAATTAAGACTTAATATTTCAGTTTATCTTTTTAAAACCCACTTTGTCCTTCCATCTGAATAATCATGATAAGCCAGCCATGCCAGCCACATAGTGTGAATGGAGTGCAAAATAATGGTTAGAGATAAAATGGATTCGAAAATCTCATTGACAAAAGAAAAGGTTACAGAAACGCATGCACTCATCAAGCTTAATGTACCTTCACTGTCACCATAGAAAATATAGGATTCTTCTTCTTCTGCAAGTTGTGAGCTGTAATCTCTTAAGTCTTGAGATTTTTGGCCAATTCTTCTTCTTCTTCTTCTTTTTAAAATCTGCAAGTTGTGAGCTGCAATCTCTTAAGTCTTGAGATTTTTGGCCAATTCTTAATTCTTTCCATGTTTCATTTTGCCACATTTTCATCATTTTAATCACCAAAGCTTTGAGATATTATTAACTTGTGACAGCCAAAATAGATGTATTTACAGTTGATTTTGATATTTCCTTAAACTAATCTCCTATTCTATTAATCCCATTAAAAAATCAATGTTATGGGATAAAATAACACTAAGCCATGTGATTATTATTTTTCTGAGGAATATTTACATCTTTTGTGTAATCTTTTGATAGAAGGTACAAAAACAAAAGTGGCATATATGAATTTAGTGAGCTTTAATATTTTGGATGTTTCAAATAACCTGTCAAACAGATTTAGCACTTGTTGGGGTCATGTACTATATGAACTCGATTTACAATAGTTAGTTGTATAAAAAGTTTTAGTTATTTGGTGGCATATATTGGTTTATATGGCAATTTTGTTTTGTTTTCTAACTTTATTGTGATTCACTACAACATGTTGCTATTTTTAAAATGATTCCATTTCATGATCTTAGTTCTTAAGAACATGATAATCCTTGCATAATGTTAGGAAAATATGACCTTTCCAATGGAATATATGTAGCACAATATTATGCAGCTTAATATCATTTTTTATTTGATAAAGCAAATGAAGTATACTATAATGCAAAAAAACTGGTATAGAATGTTCTATTCCTCTGGTGCGTCTTATATTCTTCTATATATTTCTGAATGAAATTTTCTTGCTGTATTTTTCTGTTTGAGCTGCTATACGCTTGTTTTAGCATTATGTACACTCTCTATACCTGTTAAACTTCATGTTTTATTTGTATCATTATAATATGTGATGATGGATGCAACTTTCTAAAGCATGAATGTCATCTGGATAGCTGAGGATATTATGACTTTATAATGATATTGCGATATGATTTTGGTAAGTCTTATGGCTCATAATCTGCTGTTTAGCACCATCATATGTGGAATTGCTTCATTCCCTTTTTGCTGTCAAAAGATTCATACATCTCCACAGATATCCTACTTTCGTTTGTCCTCTTGTAGAACTTGCTTTTGTTATTTAAATATTTTACATTATCATGCCGAAGGAAGCTGAGTAACACTAAAAATTTCAAACAAAGTTATTCTTTAATACTTATATACCATATTCAGGTGACCTACCATTTGGACTCCATGGGGAATAATGAAACTGGGACTCCTCCAAAGTCTGACAAAACGTCTTCATCTGTGCAGGTTAGCAGAAATTATTTTAAGACATGGATAGACTGTCTTGGGAGAATAAATTATGCCAATATCTTAGAAAGTTATATATGCTCTTCCGCGACTGAACTGTCAAGGAATTTATTCTGAGTTTAGAGCACATATTACACAAATTCTTTCATATATGCATCATGCTGCTTGTAAACATTACCTAAATAAGCAATCTATGCTATGTTGATAGTTCATAAAAATAACTGTCTTCAAGTTAGCTTAATGGAGGAAGAAAATGAAAGTGAATCATCATCAAAATGGTTTGTCTAACAAGTACGAATTATCTTGACATTTTCACTTTGTACCACTATGTATTGTGGCATAAGATGGGTGATGTCATATAGGTAGATGGCCTCTGATGTTAGATCGACACAATATGTACATAGAATGAAATATACTGTGATAATAAATGAAGAAACAAGTATCTATAGTGCTAGCTTGACAAGCACTTAAAGACTATGTTTTGTAAACCAGACAAACATAAACACCCCCATTTATGCTATTCTATTGTTTATGTAATATGAGGCAGAGGTTACCTTATTTTCCTTTATTTCCTATTGCAGGAGAAACCGGCCATTCGTCCATATCCTGATTGGGCAGCTATGCAGGTTGATTACTACCAAGGATTTCACCTTTGCTCCAGTGCACTAAAGTTATTAAAATAATTCATTTTAATGAAATATTAACCAAACAAGGCCTTTTTCTTCTCTTTCCAGGCATATTACGGCCCTGGAGTGGCCATGCCATCTCCATTTTTGGCACTTCGGTTGCACCTGGTCATCCACCTCATCCATATATGTGGGGGCCGCAGGTAGTTGATTTTTGTTATTGTATATATATATATATGCTTTTACCAGTTTTCCGATTCGCAGGTGTTGTAGAAAAATCCTTGTAAAACCAACTTTAAATTGCTATATATAAGCAAGAAAATGCCATAATTCCATTTGCTGGTGTTTTAGATAGACATTTGGAATTGTATTCTTTGGTTACAGGATATAAGTGATGCATCTTGCATGGAAGCCTTTCTTGTACTGGGAGAAGGAATGACCATATTATGTGTATCTTCCAGCCATGCATAATAATGTACCAGAATGTTTTGGCTTGCAATTTGATTCGACACCAACTGATGTGAGTCATTGTGAAACATTTAGGTGAACAAAAGTAATGAAATGTTGCAAATAGCTTCTTTGACTTAAGGCACAAAATTCCAAGAGCCTTTTGGCTTATACTTTGATTATCACCTAGTGGTGCAAATATGTGTGAGATAGCTACATGAACAAGCGAAATAAAACATTTCAACTAGCTTCTTGGCATGAGGCAATGTTGCAGAATTGCTTTCTGAAGCAAAAAGACTAAGCAACATATTGGATCATTTAGAGCATGCATGTGGTCCTTTTTAATAGAGATAGGCATGATAACAGTGTACCTTATTCATGCCAGTTATTTTAAACTTCCATAGACAAAGTGACAAACTTCTGAGCTGGAAGCAGTGACAGGGGTGGAGTCACGTCTGAGATGTTTCTTCTTGGACAACAACAGGAACCTTAATGCTGGTGTGTGATGCCCTTGTTGGGAGGCCAGATGGTTCCTTGTACCATGTTATTGAGGCCTCTCAAACCACTTTATCTCAGGCCCTATTGCAGCACTCTTTCATTGACCACTTAAATGGCTCTATATAGTTTATTGACCTTGTGTTGATGAAAGCCCTGTTAGGTTGGGTTTAGACCAGTGTTTTAGGTTTTCGGCTGCATTTTTGTCTCTTGAGTTTATTCAAGGTTATTGACACTGGGAAAAGACAACAGTTGTAAGGAAATGAAGATGCAATCATAGGCTGAACTAAATGAAGCTAGGCATATTCTGTTTGATATGGTGGTCACCTAGTAAAACCCTTTCCAACGGTTCAGCACCTATAATGGCCTAATGAGAAAGATGATTTCGCTATCACTCATTAGAACTAAGAAGATCTAACAAAGAACCATGTACTCTTATCACTTAGCTGATCCAAATTTCTGACTGCATTTCTGAAATGATGGGTTAAACCCAAAGTAAAACCTTATTATTTATTGGATTCCTGTATTCTTTTTGTTAGCCTAAGAAGGATAAATCATTGGAATCCAACAGGAATCCGGAAAAAAAATCTCAATGGTGATAATGGATGGATAATGACTTGATTTTCTAATCTTATAGAGACAACCCTCCTAAAAAATAAAAAGAAAGTGAAAAAATAGGGTTGATATCATATGTTAGGTACCTAAAACTATGAATAGCTTACCATTTCTTTAATACGTGCAAATAAATAGAAAGTATTGACAACTTTCCATTTATGCAATTTGTACCATATTGTATTTGGAATTGAATGTTAGTCTTGCTTGGCTCTTCCTACTCACTCCTAATTGATGTTTTGGAACTATTGGGCTTAGACTGTCATTTTTTTTTTAGTCTTCCACTTCATTAGAAGGAGAGAGGCTTGCGAGTGAATTCTCTTATCTTGCAAATCTATTACGATGTCACCAAAAAGTAGTGGATCACAATGCAAATGGCCTAGTACAAAGAATAAGATAGAAGGATGACTATTGGAAACTAGATTGGAAGATACGTATTCACAAAGTTTGCTTCCTTCTTTTAGTAGCATTGGACTCGCATCAAAAAGTTTGGCTTTTCTATCTTGCAATCGAGTCCTTACCTCAATAGGAGATGGTCAAAGTTTCTTTGCATAGCCACTATGTCTTGGTTAGGTACTGATTGCCTCAATGATATACCACTCTTCTGTTCAGAGCTTGACATAGGATAATCGGCTCTGTCTTAGAGAAAGACTAAAATGAAAGTAATAAACACCATCTTAAATAGTTAAATGATCGAGTGCTTTCTTGGATGATATCACCACTTGCTACTTGGACAAGGGATAGGGGCACAATTTCGGTTGGAGTTGGCTACTTGAGTGTGCGGTGGGTATAAGATAGAAAAGGGTTGGGATTAGTCCCTCCTGATTTGAAAGAAAAATAAGGTATGCTTAAGGTTCATCGTTTTGATACCAAACCCTATACCAATACCACAATGGTGCAATGTTGGTATGTCTGGTTCATGGATTGGTTCAATGCACTAGACTTGGTATGCACGAAGACTAAGATTTGATTCGATAACGATACGGTGTAGTATGCCAAGTATGGGCTTTATATGCATCGGTATGGCATCTAATGGGTATGCTATTATAAAAAAGGTCCATAAAGCTACATTCATACATTGGGAAAGGTTATCTATAATTAGCATGAACTACGAACAACCTCTTAATGTGAACCTTGAATCTCTTTTCTTTCTTTCTTTTTTTTTTTTTTTTGGGGGGGGGGGGGGGGGGTTGTTGCGGTTATGAGCTTTGCATCTCCCACATGTAGGCCCATGATTTATGAGGGGCCTAGGTATAGGACATGTAATGTGAAATGGTTTTCACCATAGTTTTGGTTTGTTGACCTATCTTAGCCCATCCCAACTAGCAAGTATTATGCTCATCCAATATTGCCTTCCAACATTAGGTTAATGTTGGAAAATAAGATATGTTAGTCGGTATCTACCTTTACTAATTTGGCATAATTCTGTATGGTTGGTATTGCTTAGCACCAAGTTAAATGTTTCCTTTTCAATGCAGCATGCTAAGTACTATGCTACGTATCGGCTAGCATTCCCCATGATGATGATGCTTAAATTCTTGTTTTTGCTAATGTGCTCATCTTGTTTAAAGAATTTTGTATTATAAACTAGAATTTTGTATTATAAACTAACTTCTGATTTGCGTAATGAAAAGTCATATGATGCTTGAAATCATGAAATTGGCCATCCTTTAGATTGTCCAAATACCCAACTATGTTTCTAAAATTATGAGTTTAAACCAAATAGAGACCCTACATTTTGTTGGGTGCTACTAGTTTCTTTGACACAAGGGTGTCTTGACGCTCTTGTTGAAGAGGATATGCCACTGTCTTGCTCTGTCCTAATATTTGGATTGGAGCATGTTTTCAGATGCATCAATTGGGACATTGAGATGATAGTGGGACAATCCCATCCTAACATGGAATGATACCCTATCCTAGTGTCTTGTGGGATGCCCCATTAGGTTTTAAAACCATGCCAATAACAATCCCACAAAAATCGGTGGCTTTGATGATGTTGGATAGAGATTTCTTGAATTTTTAATTTTAAAGCGATCAAGGGGAATAAAGGGGAAAAGTCGATATCACATATAACCGAGTTGAGATTATTATTAATAGCTTGATATTCAAATATTTTGCTTTGATACATGCAAAGACAAATATAGGCAACTTTCTAAATATGCAATGCATATCCTGATTCATTGCATGCACCACAAGGTCATAGTAGTTTTTCTTGAGCAAATAAGATCATGATATAATTTGGTATCCTTTTTTGGAATATTGCAAGTTATGATACTATAGAGGAAAGTTGCGAGACCTACAAGTAAAGCTCACATCTGAGAATTGGTACTGTTTTGGTATCGGACTGGTACGGTTCGATATAGAGCATAAATGCCAAATTGATGGCGAACAAGTTACACCGAACCAAACCAACAACATACCGGTTAGGTAAATTGGAAGGTTTTAATCCATAAACCACCCCATAGTGAGCCGAACTTGGGGGGTTTGGTAAAGTACTGGGCAATTCGGTATGATACGAGATTAGTGTGAAGTTGGTATAAGGTAGTTCTAGGCTATATATAGAGTGGTTCATAACGGTACTAATCTTGTACTATTTCACAATGGTAAATCGTATCGATTCCATACTTGTACGGTTCGGTATGCCTTCTATCAACTGGTTCAGTACGGTTCGGCATACCTTGCCTACAAGTATATATAGACAAAGACCATGTAGACCCGGTCTAAACAACATACAACCCTATCGTGATGCAGGTCGTGCTTGAGATCCCATGATTATAGGGGCAGGGTGTAGGACATTTAAGATGGTCTTCACCAGGGATACGAATTAGTTTGTATTGATTCATGCTGTTTGACACATACCATGTTAAGTTAGTATCAAGCACTGCACATCTCAGATCTCATTAATCCATGCCAATTTGGCATGGATCAATACAAATTATTGCTTGGTATCAAGCCAAAAAGTCTTTTTTCCTATTTCTTTGTTTCTTGGGTATAGTATGATATGGCATGCGTGTGCTAGCTGCAAGCTGTCTTGTTTGGTGTTGAATATTTTTTCATTCTTGGTCTTTGCTTACTTGCCCATTTAGGTTTATAAATTTAATATTATAAATTGGTTATTTGTTTGTGGACTAAAAGTATGATTCCATATAATCATGGAATTGGAAACTTTTGCTCCACATTCAATCTTTCAGGTTCATGATCTATTTCCTCATCCTATCATTTTATAAGCTTATGATCTTGTTCCCATTTTATCATTTTATGCTTTTCCATGTTTGAAGTTGCTTCTTTTAACAACCAACATGTTCTGAGATAAAATATCAACTCTTAATGTGAAAAAGGGAAATCACAGAAAAGGATCGGATTATATTTTTAAATTGGAATTGTTTATAGGTTGAGCCTCTAAATTGAGCCTAAAGTTTGCAGCAATTCAGTACATGCAATTAAAATGTCATGCACATCAGATATCTCACTGCAAGAATGCACAAATATATGGTGCATGTTTGTATAGAACTACAGAAAGACAACATCACAACACAATACAATTACATGCAACTCTTATTTCTATATTGATATTGGAATAAATTTAAACTCCACTATGCATGCAGTGTCGTAGTGCAGATCACTTTACCAAAATTGTCTCTTTTTTTGGTTACTGTATTTGTATGTTGGCTATTGGAATCCTATTGAACATTTCAAGGACACTGTAGAACCTCAAAATAAAAGTGGCACCTATGATTGTTGAGCCTCACACCTGCCATGCAGTGCTTGATTGGCATGTGGCATGACTTAGCATGTGTGCATGTCAAGAATTGGCATGGCAAACATGGCATTGTGCCAGTGCCAGGATGGAAAGGCACCAGCAACCTTGGGTGGTACTTTGTAGCAGCACCATCTACTAGCATACGTATGACCGCAGTCTGACATGGTTAGTCATTGATTATACTGTCATTCAAACTCATAATTCTGATGAGAATATTTTTGTATCAGCCTTTGATACCACCACCTTTTGGAACACCGTATGCTGCAATCTATCCTCCTGGAGGAGTTTACTCTCATCCCCCAATGCCCCTTGTGAGTATAGATAATATTTTGTGCTATTTCCTTTTATTGGCTACTGGTATCCGCTGAGATGGTTCTGATTTTAAGTGATTCTTTACGTGAGCATTCAAGATAGCAACACTTTTAGTAGATAAATATAGAAAAGGCTGTACAAACTGAAATGCTGTAAGTTTGCTGTAAAGTGTTCTCTAATTCATAGTGATCTATTATGCTTCCAGGGATCTCACATGCAATGTCCAGGAATCGCACCATCTCCAACTATCAGTGAAGCGGTAGTGGTAGGTGCTATTTGCCTAGGAAGTCTGAAATTACATTTATCGTTTCTAGTGCTCTAGCAACTCAAGCACTGATAGACACTGCATATTTTATCTTATTTTTCTATTTATGCAAATTATTCTCCTGGTTTAGCTTTTATTGCTACTGCTGCTGTGCAGATGGCTACTCCTTTAAGCATGGAGATGCCTGCTAAATCACCAAGCAACAAGGATAAAGGGCTCATGAAAAAGCTTAAAGGGTTCGATGGGCTTGCTGTGTCAATGGGCAATGGCAATCCTGAAAATGGAGGAGGTGATGTGAATGGGTCATCACAGAGGTTTGTTCACATTCAACATTGCTTGCTACTTGCTTATTTTTCTGTAGCTTCTTAATGAAGCTGGTTTTAGTTCATTCTGAAATTGAGTGCTTTGGTGGATAATTTTTGTTAAAACAATAATGGTACCACAGGGATGATATTGTGGAAGGCTCAAGTGATGGAAGCGATGGAAATAATGCAGGGGTAATTCTTTTTGACTCTTTAATTTTTGGGTCAACCAATTTAGTTTTTAAAAATTGCATCTGGAGCTACACTGCTGTAAGTTTAATCAGCGGTTCCTTTCTTTTTCAGGGGAACAAAACTCATAGAAAGCGAAGTCCAGGTATTGCCATTCAGGCCTGCCTGCCACAGATATATTATCTTAATCAAACTAATAAGGTCCTGTATTTTTTGACGTTGCCACCTTTCATCATTCATTTAAGAGGACTTAAGCATAACTTTTTTGTTTGCAGAGGTTTTGGTTCATTTAGTTAACATATTTGGCTGCAATGGTATATGTTTTCTGTTGGCGGATTAATTCTCATTATGGCTGCAAAACTGTGGTTATGTTTGTCAACATGAATATCCTGTCAACTTTCAAATTATAGTATTTGCTTGTATCACTAGTCTTTTCTTCCTTACCATGTATTGCAGATAATTTAAAACATGAAATTTTGTTTGCATATATTTTAGTTTATGTACATATTTGGCTGCAATGGTCTATGTGTTCTGCTGGTGGATTAATTCTCATTATGGCTGGAAAACGGTGGTTATGTTCATTGACGATGACAGCCTGCCAACTCTCAAATTGCAGCATTTGCTTGTATCACTAGCCTTTTCTTTGCAACATTGATTGTGAATCTTTCTTGTGGGATCCATACCAGTCGTGCCTGAAGGTACGTTTGTTGAATATGTATAGGCAATGGTAAGGTTGACACGCAGGCCAATGCTGCTCATGGTGGGGAAACAAGTTCATCCTCAAAAATGTCTCTAGGGGTTACTGTTGCACCTGCGAATATCTCAGGAAAACCAGTAGGCACTTTGCCTTCATCTAGTTCAACTCCAGGAATGGAATTCAGGGTTGCTAGTATTGGAAAAGTGCAAGCTAGTGGGACACCTATTTCACCGGCAGCTGGTGCTATGATGCCGGGTCGTAATGGAGCACCTTCTGAACTGTGGATACAGGCATGTGCATTCTGCAAATGTTTGTTCCCCTGCTATTTGATTTTTGTTTCTGCAATTGTTCCCAGATTATAACTTTCTACCCGTTTGCAGAAATTACACTGGCTTACTTTGTACCCATTTTTTAATATATTCCTCACCTTGCTCCTAGACCTTTAACTGTTTCCTCATCTATCATCCTTTTTGGAGGATTGAAGTTCTTATATGCTTTCAACTGGTTTTGTGCATCTTAATGGACTGATACCCCAGGTTTTTTCCTCCTGCCTCCCATCCTGGATTAAAGCTTATCCATGCTTGATAGTCTTTCTATTCCTGCATTGAACCCTAAATTTAGTAAACGTATTGTCAAAACATCTTCCTGTTGAAGGTTTTCCAACAGGTGTGTGTCAGTATTTCTGAAGTTATGAGGCTTTAGCGACTTCTGTGGTGAACCTTATGTTGTTTATATCAATATATTTTCCCAGGAATTCTTTTTCTTTTGTTGTTCTAGATTCAGCTTTTAGGCTTACTTTTATTTAATGGTATATTTTCCCCAGGATGAGAGGGAACTCAAACGTGAAAGGAGGAAGCAATCCAACAGGGAGTCTGCTAGGAGGTCAAGGCTGAGGAAGCAGGTGCACTAGAGCAGAATCTTGACTCTTGACTTCTGCTTTGCTTCCATGAGTTGTCTCTCTAGTATCCTTTTTCTTCTTCCTTCTCTTCATTTCTGAAATCTTCATATTGTGCTTCAGGCTGAAACTGAAGAACTTGCTATAAAGTTGAGACACTGAGTGCCGAGAACATGGCTTTGAGATCTGAAATCAGTCGTCTATCAGAGAACTCAGATAAACTCAGATTAGAAAATTCGACCCTAATGGTACTTTCAGATCCTCCTTCCACAAGTTTTATTGAACTGCAGTTCTCTGTAGGACGAGCTCTCATCTTGCTTAATGACTAACATGTGAAACATACCTGAACTTGAATCTGAAACGTAATATCTGAGGATTAGATCTTGCATTTGTTGAATGTAGATTCCTTGCAATCAGCCAGTAAAAATGTCCGCTTGTTTTTGCATGGTGAGGTTGAACTAGTTTGTTTGTTTTATATTTTGGTTTACAGGAGAAACTGAAGAATCCACCATCAAGCCAAACAGAAGAGATATCTACTGCTAAAATGGAGACTGAGGGAACCCCATCTGTTGTTGCAGAGAACTTCTTGTCAATGATAGATAACTCAAGCTCAGTTAGTAGAAACGTGCAGCAGGAGGATGAGGCTCATGAGAACACCAGTGGCAAGCTCCACCAGCTTCTAGACTCCAATCCTAGGACAGATGCTGTGGCTGCAAGCTAATCTGCAACTGACCTCACTAATCCATATTTTGGGTCCAATTATAGCTCAAAGGTATTGCTGACATTCACATTATGGTAGGCATTGAGTAACATAAGCAATGATAAAAGACTGAACTTGAGAAAATGAACTTAAGACTCCAGAAATTAGCAGGCCTATTAAGGGCTTCAGGCTGGGGGGAAAATCAAACTTTTACTTCTGTATAAATTTGTGCTAATTGTGTATGATCCATGCGGCTTGTATGATCCAATCATGGTGTTGGAAATTGTTAGAACTGGATGTTGCTGTTAGAGAAGCATATATGTATATTTTAAGATATTTAAAGAAAAATGTGCTCTTCTTGTCGCTGTGGTTTACTGGTGGGCCGTGTTTGGTTTTCTTGAGCAGGCTGTTATATTTATATTTTTGGAAAGTCTTTGTATACATCTCCGGTGCAAGATGGCCTGGTGATTTGTCCGCGCATCTACGGTGCAGAACTCATGGGCCTCTCGGCATGGTTCATGCATGGGCGAATTATACCGCCTGCATCGGAGGCATTGTACAAAGAGTTTTCTTACATTTATTTACTGCTGCCTCAACTTTAGGCTGCTTTTGGTCTGGGCCAATTGTCTGTGCTAGTGCGTCATGTAAGTTTTGGTGTTGCCTGAAAATTTTGGCTGCGCCTTCATAATCGAGACATGCCTAGCAAAGCCAGGTTACACGTTCTGATTTTGTGATTTAAACGTTCGTAAAGTCATTGGTTTAAAAGCCTGATAATGTCTTCATTCTGATGTGGGTCGGACTCTGTGTTTTCTAGTTCTTAAATAAGGAAAAAAAAAAAACGGTTTATTTATTTGAGAGAGCATCATATTGCTGGGTGATGCTGATAGACCCTCGGTTTTCGTTCTCTCTCTTTCACACAATTTAGCTGTGGAGATTCTCATCAAGGTATATTGAACATTTGTATAATTGTGTATACAAATTTTTTCCATTCCCTACATTTGTTTTACCAGACATTCTTATGCTGTCCGTATGTTGAACATTTGTATAATTGTGGTTGATATTCATCTCCAACCTTTGGTCACGATTCATTAGAAAATAATCGCTAAAACAGAGCGTTGTTGGATAGATCAAAAAAAAAAAAAAAAAAAGATTCAACCGACATGATTCTAAGTGGCAATATTTATGGAGGCAAAAGATGTAGGCTCTCTTCTAGAGAGATTTGCAAAACCTTTTTTTTTTCAATGTGACTTGTATTTTCAAATCTCGGAGAGACAGAGGCCTTAGACCTTCATTAAAATGAACAAGCCATCACATGAGAAAGCTTTCCTATTAGTCCATGAACCTTGAAGCCTGCATGAGGACATTGCCTGAGTATGCCCCAATAAAGCCAAACGGCATAAGTCCAATGTCATCATGCATGTTATCATCTTGAACAAGATCCATCAACTAGTTCAATTTTATATGATATTTTTTCTTTGATGCAGTGAAAATTCTTTTGTATGGAGCCTTTGTGCCTCTGATGGTTTGAATTGTCATCTTTCCTAAGGCCGTCACATAGCAGACAAATTTGCAAGCCAGCATCAGTTTAGCTCTCTTAATTAGCAAATGAGGCAGGCTATAGTTAAACTTAGTTCGCTCAAGATTGTGTTGATTTAATTTGAAATATAAATATAAATATATGCTATTTATATATTATATGCTATATTTATTTATTATCTACATAAATTTATTTTTAATTAACACTAATTATATATAATAAACATATTGTAACCTATAATTAAAATTATTTATTTAAATTATAAAAATAAAAATAAAAAATAAATACTGATCTTTTCAACAAGCTACTCACGAACATCCTTACATAAGTTGGCTTGATCTTTATTTATTATAAAATGAATAAACTCAAGCTAAAGGTGGCATGCTTATGTTCTACTCATTTATGCTCCTCATCTCTCACCTTACCCCTTCCCCCAATCTGGTTTATTTCTCAAGGGCATCATTTTGTTGTAAAGATTTGGTAAATCTTGATATAAAGCATAATTGATAGAAATAAAGGTCTTGAGTGCTTTTGTCAATGCCGATAACCCACGTGCCACCACTATTTTTTTAAAAAATAATAATACCTTTATACTATATGTAATTATGTATTATGAAATTATATTTTTTAAAGAAAACTTTATCTAATATAAGGTTTAAAATAATGACATCGCCAAGCCTATGTGCCAATCCAATTACTCGTTAGCGGGTTATGAATTGAAACTACATGGTCTAAAAATTCGAATGGATAGTAGATAAACCTGAATTATAAGTACTTAAACCTTTTATTTTTCATTCGATATGAAATTTATTGCTGCTAAATCACTTCTCAAGAGCACCGGATGAGAAAGGAGCTTTACGATCTTCCGGAAGATGACAAGACTGCTTCCTTTAGCCGAAAACCTGCAAGAAAAGTTCCGGACAGGTGGTTCCGATGGGGACACTCCGACACTCAAGTTAGTGATTTGAAAACAACAGTAGATATGAGGTAGTAGAAGTCGAGTCCCCCTCATCGTTGTGAGTCAGGGTCTTTATATACCTGCTTGGAGGTCCCTTTTACCTTTCATAGATAACCGTCGAATCCTATCTTCCGCCAAGATCGGCTCCGTAAACGGTAGATGGGCATATGGCCACTAAGCGCGTGCCGTAAATATCGATAACGGCCCATAGTATATCAGTAACCGCCCGTGATCTTGTCAAAAAGGGTTGGCGGGCTACGTGGCCATCTTAGGCGCTTTAAATCATTGGGCATTATTCGAAATTGGTTTCACCACCGAAACTATCAGCTGAGAGCATGCCAAGGCGAGACTCGAGGCCGAAGCCGAAGCGATGCTCGAGGCCAGGGCTAAAAATATGTCGAGGCCGAGGCCGAGGCGGGGCTCGAGGCTAATGTTGAGGCTAATATGGTCCGTGACCGAGGCCGAAGCCAAGACTGATGCTGGGACTAGCTGCCAAATTATTACTTGGCTCCTAGAACTGTGCGGACTGTTACTCTACCGCCTGGGGGCATGATCAGCCACATCATATGCCCCCCACCCCTGAGATGGGTGGGTGTACAATCACCAGTGAAAGGGGCGTTACATCACCTGGCGATTGATTTGTGCACCAGCGGCTGCTAAGAGGACACGTGTCCCCAAGGGCTATGCTTCTTTGATGAGGCGTCGGATGCAACAATACCAGCGCCTCGTCCATTCTGACCGCTGAGATCAAGGGGATTGACCTCGGTTACGGAATTGCAAAAAGGGGGGCACCATCATTGCGGTGAGGTCACTATCGTCCCGTCATTGGCAGTGCCCCTTGCATTCTGTGCTCTGGGTGGTTGCCGCAATGATCGCCAGTGGCGAGCGGGCATGTGGCCAAATCGAACCGGGGGACGATTTGAAACGACGAGACTATAAAATGGGGTTGTCCCTGACCTAAGCCGCTTTCATTGCCTTTGCTTTCTTTCTTCTCTCAACCATGCTCGAGTTTGTTCATCTTCTACCATCCGAGCTCTTTGTCCCCGATTCTTAGTTCCCAAATCCTTCAGGTTAGTTCCATTTCCCTTTCCATGGCTGTTTCATCTCTTTCATGTTCGATCTCCGATTCCAGGGGTTATTCCCCCAATCCTTCATGACCTTCTTCTTCCCCTCCACCGAGTTGGTCTTCCTCCTCTATCGATAGGGTCCCACTGGAGCAGCGGCGAGCGCTGTCCAGCCATCACCAGCTCATCGTCCACCATGGGGGGACTGCCTCAAGTATGACCGCCCAAGAGATCATAAACCTTAGAGCTAAGTATGGTCTCCCCACCAATCTTCGCCTATACCGACCTCTTCCCAAAGATAGGATAACCTCCTCTTCTCCTGGTAGGGTGGCCTTGTACGAGACTTATTTCAAAGCTGGCCTTCGTCTTCCTATCCACCCTTTCATACTTAACCTTTTAGACAAATATTCCTTAGCTCCGGCACAATTGGTTCTGAACTCCATTCGGACCATTATCGGTTTCCTAGTACTTTGTCATATTCGGGATAGAGGCTAGGATTTCTCTCTTCCGTAGTTTCTATACCCTTAGGAAATAATCGGGGTGGTGGTCCTTTGCTCCTAGGCCAACCAGAACCCTTAAGTTGTATCTTCCCACGTCCATCAAGGGGTAGAAAGATAGGTTTTTCTTTGCCCAAGTTGAGGGGGTAAGGACAGAGTAGGGGATTCCAAACATCGAGCCCAACAAGGACCCAACAGTACTCCCAAGGGACCATGAGGCGTTCGGGCAGTTGATAACTACCGACGTCCCCCGATGCAACCAGCTACTAGCCGAGGAGAATCTTTGGCTGGCAGGCCTTATTCCTAGTAACGATGAGCAGACATAACTCTTCCCCCCTATTAATAGTCTTTATTAAGAATTTTCCTTCACTTGATAAGTAATCTACTTGCGCAGGCGATGAATTCCTTGGCTGCTATCAGATGCATCCTATTCCAGGCCGAGGCCACCCTAGACTAGTCGCAGGAAGATGCCAACCAAGCCCAGGCCAGAGCAATAAAGGCCGAAGCGGCTTTGGAGGCAGCCCAAGCTGAAGTGGCCCGGGCACAAAGGGCCGAGGCCGAAGCCGATTCAAGTGTTTAGCCTGGGTGGAAAGGGCAGAAGAGGCGCTTGAGGTAGCTCAACGACATGCAGCCAATGAGCTCGATAATGCTCAGGTGGCGGAGGAGAAGCAGAAGGTGACTGAGGCAGAGGTGTTCATGTTGAAGAATCGACTACACTCCGCCACCATCGAAATAAAAGTGGCCGTGGAGCGGGCAGAATTTGCTGAAGAGATCGCCCGCCGATCCAACGCCGAAATTGCGGAGCTGAGGGCGGCGGTGACTGTGGCCGAGAAGAAGGCCGCCGAGGCCGTAGAGAATTTCAGGAAGTCCGACATTTATGATGAGGAGCTGGCTGAGACTACTACCTTCGCATACAACGAAGGCTTCTAGGACTGCAAAGACAAGGTATGAAGACTCTACGGCCTCGAGGGAATTGAGGAGCTGGAGCCAGACGAAGCCCCTGATGATGACGGTCTAGCATGGGCTGTGCCCTGAGCGTCTTCTTTTTCTTTTTCTTTTTAATGAGGCCCGACAAGAGTCGGCAATTTTGTAAGACTTAACAATCAATGAAAAACAACTTTTGAAATCTTCGAGATTCTGTTTGCTCATTCTAGAACCGGGGCCGAGGCTGATCGTAGATCCTACTTAGGAATCGAAGCCGTAGCTAGGGTTAGGTAAGGCAGAGACAAGATAGGAACCCTGACCATAGCTAGGACATGGTCGTAGCTGAGATGATACTCGACATCGGTATCGAGGCCAAAGTCAAGATGCAGAAGAGGTCGAAACCAGAGCCTTGAGGCTGAAGTTGAGACCGAAATGAATCAAACACTGATCCAACCTTATGCTTATGTACCGACACAAAACCGGACTGGAACGCTGACGTTTAATTGAGCTTGAGCACCGACGCTGAGTCAGGCTTGAGTACCGATGCCGAGTCTGATGTGAATGCTGACATTGAGTCGGGGTTAGGTGCTGATGCGAAGTTGGGCTTGAGTGCCGACGCGGAGTTGGGCTTGAGTGCCGATGCTGAGTCGGGCTTGAGTGCCGACACGGAGTTGGGCTTGAGTGCCGATGCTGAGTCGGGCTTGAATGCCGATGCGGGGTCGGGCTTGAGTACCGACGCTGAGTCGGGCTTGGGCTGAAGAAGCAAGATTGCTTGAAGAGACTTTCGTTGGTGAAAAACAAATATTATTTTATAAACATGCTCAAGTTTACGATAGCAATATACTTTACTGATAATAACTGACGGAGGTTGTCCGCGTTCCAAGTGTGAGGAAGAGGCTTCCCATCCAGTTCTTTGATTTGGTATGCTCCACGATGAAGTGCATCGATGATTCGGTAAGGTCCTTCCCAATTAGGAGGCAGCTTTCCCCCCTCCATGGTTTGGAGACTTCGGCTCGTCTAAGGACTAAGTCTCCAGGAAGGAATGTTTTGGGGCAAATTTGGGCATTGTAATACCTTGCGATCCTTTGTCGGTAGGAAACCTGTTGGTCCAGATAGCAACCCAAGAGGGGGGGGAGGGTGAATTGGGTTTTTCAAAAATTTAAACTCTTTTGAGAAATAACCCCAGCGGAAATAAAGACTTAGATTCACACAAATTAAAACTGAACAAGCACAAATAGAGAGTTGAAGATAAAGAGACAATCACGGCAAACACAGGAGATTTTATAGTGGTTCGGTGTACCTACACCTACGTCCACTCCCAAGTACCTCTTGGGTCCACACTATAATCAAACTGATTACAGCATAGTTGTTTTGCAAGCTCACAACTCAAACTTGTTGTTTTCCCGGGTGCACAACGAACCCAGTTGTTTTCAAGGTTCACCAGCACAAAACCTATCACCATAAGCTAATGCTTGCACAAGGCTAACAGCCTCAACTGAATCAATCACCAGATTGACCCAGCAAACAATATTTGTTTTTACAAGATAAACAGCTCCTCCAATGAGCAAATATACAATAATGAAACAATAATAAGAGGATAAGAATCAAAGCCTGATTCGCAGATCTTGGTGGCTTCTTCCTTCTCTTCCTTTGAATGGATCTTCCTTCAAGATGCTCTTGAGACTCAGAAGATCAGAAAACTAGGGCTTCTTTCTTCTCTTGAGATTTCTTCGAAATAGAACAGCAAAAGCTTGGAATCTCTCTCTCTTCTTTTGGGGAATCAGTATGATCTTTCCTTACAAGTTTTCCCTCTTTTCTTTTCTGATAGATCTCAAAGATTTATCTCTATTCTTTTCTTTTTGCCTTTCTTGTCACTTCTTTTGGGATGCAACAAACCCTCTTCTTATAGATCCCGATTAATCCATAAATAGTTTGAAACTATCCGTTAGAAACAAGTGTAAGAAGGATTAGATCCATAAATAACAATAGCCGTTGGGATTAAAATAGATAAAGATAAAGTTTAGAGTCGTTCTGACAGTTCTGGAGCCGTGTCTGACATTCTGGAGTCGGCTCTAACTTTTCTGGAGTCGGCTCTAACTCGAAATTCTTTAATCCGCTCGATCTGGAGTCGTCTCTGACTTTTCTGGGGTCGACACAAAATTCTTCTGGAGTCGACTCTAACAGTCTGGGAGTCGACTCTAAGTCGTGGCCTGAAAAACCATCGTTCTGTCTTTTCTGTTGGAGTCGGCTCTAACAGTCTCGGAGTCGACTCTAAGTCTGTGCCGTTTTCGGAGTCGACTCTGTGATTCCATGTGTCGACTCTAATGTCTGCAATCTTACCTTGACATTAGATTCGAACCAGAACTTGATTTGACTCTTGATTTTGATTATCAAATCGACTTATAATCTGAAAAACTTAATCAAAATCATTAGTAACTTCAAATGTTATACTCAAATAGTTTTGTTAATCATCAAAATCCTCAATTGGGTCAACAATCTCCCCTTTTTGATGATGACAAAAACTTTGAGTATATGCATTAAAAAATTTATTTGATTGAAGAATTATAGATATTATTAAAGCTTTGAGACTTCCTAACAGAGAATTTGATGCCAATATTCAAAATGAACTTTAAAACATACTTGAGTTCTGAGTTCAATTATAAACATCAATCAAGATGATTTAACTTTTATATGGAGAAATTATTAAGCTCCCCCTGCATTGAATAACTCCCCCTTAAATTAATTGATCATTTTTGATACAAAGTGATTAGAATTTATAAATCTCAAAATTTCTCTCCCCCTGTTTAGATATGCCAATCTTATATTCCTTTAATCTTATATTCTTCCATTTTTATTTTCTTTATGCATATACAGTTTTCTCTCCCCCTTTTTGTTATCAGCAATAAGGTGAATTTAAGAGCAATAAAGAATGTTATCAGAGCGGGGTTGTTGGTTCAATTAAACATAAAGATAGTAAACTCATTCATTGAGATTCATCAATCAATCATAGACAAATTTGAAATAAAAGTGTAATTGCATTCCAAAGCAAGATTCATTATGTGTTTAAAGGTTTATATGTAAATTCTAGATACATGCTAAGAAAGCAAGAAAGCAAGAAATCCTAAGATACAACCTAGGATAGGATATCAAAATCAAATATGCTTATACATAATTTTCTTTAAATGTCCAATCATTTCCATAATATCATCTTTTTGAGTCTTCTTAAAACTTTCAAGACAAGCTTCAATTTGAGAGACGGCGAGGTCGATATCTTTCTTTAGTTGACTGGTAGCATGAAGATAAGTTCCAGAACCATCTGCAATGCCTTCCATCCTTTCAAAAATCTTATGAAGATCAGTGCTAAAGGATTCTACGGAATTGCTAATAGAAAAAGAAATCATGTCCAGCCTTGAATTGATCTCATCCTTCAACTGATTGAACTCCTCTCTCAATTTACACATATCATTTGTCCTTTGGCTATCATACTCAGCCAGTAAAGCTCTGAGCTGACCTATTTGCTCCTCAGAAAATCTTTCAGATGCCAATGCTGACTGATGTGGAGGGTGAGAGCTAGGTCAGCCTCTGAGGGTCCAGCAGATGGTCCAGCAGAAGAAGGTCAGCAAATGGTTCAGGAATATCCTCTCCTCTGACCTCCTCAACTCTAACCTCTTCAGCTCTGGCCTCATGTCCTCTTTTTATCCAATTTCCATTTTCTTTTCTGAAGCCCATCGGTGAATTGTAGAGACACTATAGTAATCTGTATGCCTTAATTTTCTTAGTGGCTCATTATCCATTATAAGTACACCTTGGCTTCTGAATACCAATGTCAAAATCATACCATATGGCAATGTAGATCTCTTCTTAGTTGCTGCTTCCACCATATAGCCTATCATCATACCAGCAAGATTGATAGGTCTTCCAGTGAGAATGCAGTCCATCAATAAGATGTCTCGCTCCGAGACATATTCAAACCTTTCGATTTTAGGAAATAAAATTCTTCCACAAATATTGTGAAGTAATCTGAGTTCCAAATTAAGTTGATTGGCCAAGATTTCTTCAAACTCAGAAACTTCTCTCCCTAACATCCTTGATAGGGCACCTCCTCTATCTTCATGTTGATATTCAACTAAGCCAATGGTAGGCATCTCCAATAGATTTCCAAGGGTTTCAGCCGTGATGATTACTTTAGTTCCTCTTACAACACTCACTAAGCCTCCCTCTCCTCTACATAAATCATTATAAAATTCTCTCACTAGGGCAGGGTAAGTAGGGATATCCAAAGAACAGACCTTCTTCCATCCCATTTCTTTCAACAAGCGCCCAATAGCAAAGCCTTCCGAAACAAAAAAGTCAAATCTACTTTTCTTCCGGTAGTAATGGCCTTACCCGCTAATTGGTCAACTCGTGGAGAAGATGGTGAGGGTGGAGAGTCATCCTGAGTGGCAGATGAAGAAGATGACGAAGGTTGCCTTCGATTTGAACGGTGCTTCATGGAACAGTTGAACCACCAATGATAGCATGCCTTTTGGGAGCCATGGGATTCGATTGGAATGAGTTATTGAGAGATTTGGAGGATTTGGAGGGATTGAACTCGGTTTGGAACGGTTTGGAAAAGGTTTAGGAGACGATAGGTTTCGTTTGGGGTCGACTCCGCCCTTTTTATTTTGACCTAGTTCCACTTAGAGTCGACTCCCGAAAATGAGGTGTCGGCTCCGAACCAGAGAATCTGTCAGTGCCCGAATTAGAGTCGGCTCTACAGAAGCCAGAGTCGGCTCTAATTGCCAGACAGAACATCAAAATATGAAGGTGTCGACTCCACAAACTGCAGGTGTCGACTCCACAATAGTTTCAGAGAAAAATTCAAATTTCAAGGATCTGAAACTAATCAAATTAATCATCAAACTCTAGATAAGTGTTCCTTAACAATTGGGGAAACAATGAATCAAATTTCTAGATAAATTTCCTTATTGGTCATAGAGGATTTTCAAGAAATTAATGAAGTCTAGATAGTTGTTGTCCTTAAGAGTTTCAGAAAATCATTCTAAAGGATCACAAACTCCTAATTCTCCTCTAAGATAACAAATCTTTCCTCACTCAAAGGTTTGGTAAAAATATCAGCTAATTGATCATTAGTATTAACATATTCAAGACAAACATCTTTGTTAGTTACATGTTCTCTAATAAAGTGATGTCTAATTTCAATGTGTTTAGTTCTTGAATGTTGAATTGGATTCTTAGTTAGATTAATAGCACTAGTATTATCACATTTAATAGGAATTTTATCAAGTGTGATACCATAATCTTCAAGTTGTCGCTTAATCCAAAGGATTTGAGCACAGCAACTTCCAGCTGCAACATACTCTGCCTCAGCAGTGGATAATGCAACCGAATTTTGCTTCTTGCTAAACCAAGAGATTAAGTTACTTCCTAAAAGTTGGCATGCCCCACTTGTACTCTTTCTATCTAATTTACAACCAGCATAGTCAGAATCAGAATAAGCAATCAATTTTAGGTTGAGTCTCTAGAATACCATAATCCTACATTTTTAGTTCCATTTAAGTATCTAAAGATTCTTTTAACAGCAAATAAATGTGATTCCTTAGGATTAGATTGATATCTTGCACATAAGCAACAAAAAACATGATATCTGGCCTACTTGCAGTTAGGTAAAGAAGTGATCCAATCATACCTCTGTAATGCTTCTGATCTACTTTCTTACCTTCTTCATCCTTGTCCAGCTTGCATGAGGGACTCATTGGCGTACCAAGAGGTTTAGCAGATTCCATACCAAATTTCTTAAGTATTTCTTTGTGTACTTTGTTTGGTTAATGAAAATTTCGCTTTCTCTTGTTTGATTTGAAGTCCAAGGAAGAAGTTTAGTTCTCCCATCATGCTCATCTCGAATTCTCCTGCATTAGCTTAGCAAATTCTTGACAAAGGAGATTGTTAGTAGCACCAAATATAATGTCATCAACATAAATTTGAACGATTAATAAATCCTTTTCTTTTCTTTTCAAAAATAAGGTTTTATCAACATTTCCTCTAGAAAAGTCATTTTCAATTAAAAATTTACTTAATCTATCATACCAAGCTCTAGGTGCTTGCTTTAAACCATAAAGTGCTTTGTGTAGTTTGAAGACGTGGTTTGGAAATTCATGATCTTCAAAACCAGGAGGTTGTTCAACATAAACTTCCTCATTTATAAAACCATTTAGAAATGCACTTTTAACATCCATTTGAAATAAGTTAAAATTCATATGACATGCAAATGCAAGTAGTAGCCTAATGGCTTCTAATCTAGCAACAGGTGCAAAGTTTCATCAAAATCTATACCTTCCTCTTGATTATATCCTTTTGCAACTAATCTAGCCTTATTTCTAATTACCAATCCATTTTCATCCAATTTATTTCTAAAAACCCATTTAGATCCTATTATAGGGTGGTTTTTAGGTCTATCTACTAGGGTCCAGACTTGGTTCCTAGTGAATTGGTTTAACTCTTCTTGCATTGCTAACATCCAATAACTATCTTTCTCAGCTTCCTCTATAGTTTTAGGTTCTATATGAGATACAAATGCAAGATGATTATTGATATCTCTTATTGATGATCTAGTCCTCACACCTTAAGATGGATCACCTATGATTAGGTCCTTAGGATGACCATAAGCATATCTCCAATCTCTAGGTAGATCTTTATCATTCTGAGCAATATCAATACCATCATCCTTAGGTGAGTCATCATCCTTAACTTCAGGTTCTTGATCTGAAGATACATTTAATTTTTTAATATCTCTTTCAATCAAAGATGTATCTTCCTCATCATCAATTTTATCTGAACTTGATGCTAAAGACTCATCAAACACTATATGAATGGATTCTTCTACAACTAAGCTCTTCTTATTAAACACTCTATATGCCTTGCTAGATGTAGAATATCCTAGAAAAATACCTTCATCAGACTTTGCATCAAACTTTCCAAGATTATCCTTACCATTGTTATGAATAAAACATTTACAACCAAATGCATGAAAATAACTTAAATTTGGTTTCCTATTGTGCCATAGTTCATAGGGAGTTTTCTTAAGGATAGGTCTAATCAGGGCTCTATTTAGGATGTAACATGCTGTGTTTATAGCTTCCACCCAAAAATATTTTGGAAGTTGGCTTTCACATAGCATGGTACGGGCCATGTCTTCTAAAGTCCTATTCTTTCTTTCTACAACTCTATTTTGTTGCGGTGTTCTAGGTGCAGAAAAGTTATGATATATGCCTTTTTCAAAACAGAATTTTTCAAATAAGTGATTTTCAAATTCAGTTCCATGATCACTTCTAATAGACACTATGGTAGTGTTTTTCTCATTAGTGACTTTCTTAACAAATTTCATGAATATTGAGAAAGTCTCATCTTTGTGAGCCAAAAACATTACCCAAGTGAATCTAGAGTAATCATCTACTATCACTAGACCATATTTCTTTCCTCCTAGACTTGTAGTTCTAGTAGGTCCAAAAAGGTCCATGTGTAGTAGCTCTAGTGGCCTAGTAGTTGAAACAACATTCTTAGATTTGAAAGAAGTTCTTGTTTGTTTTCCAAATTGACATGCATCACATATTCGATTATTTTCAAAATTTAAGCTAGGAATACCTTTAACTAAATCCATTTTCAATAATTTAGAAATTAGGTGTGTGCTTGCATGACCTAATCTACGGTGCCATAGCCAACCAATCTCATTCATCTTAGCATTATTAGCAACTAAGCAATGATTACTTGGAGATAAATTACTCAAATCTATTAAGTACACATTGCCATATCGTTTACCAACAAGAATAATGTTGTTATCAATGAGATTAGTAACAGTGCAAATAGAAGCTTCAAAGGAAACCTTGAAACCTTTGTTACACAGTTGGCTAATACTTATCAGATTATGTTTAAGTCCATCGACATATAAGACATTATCAATATGAGTAGATGGAGTAGTTTGAATCTTACCAATACCCATGATATGGCCTTGACCATTATCACCAAAAGTAACTACTCCACCTCTTTTTGATTCAAGGGTGATGAATTGATCTTTGTCACCCGTCATGTGTCTTGAGCAACCACTATCCAGGTACCATTTTTTTTAGTCTGATGGCTGCAAGACACTCCTGCAAAACATTCATGTCTTAATTTTAGGTACCCAAGCCTTCTTGGGTCCTTCATGGTTAGATGCATTAAATATTGTTCCTTTGGGAACCCAAATCATCTTTTTCTTATTATGTGGAGATTTATACATATATGATTTATGTCCTTTGTTTCCACATTTAAAACAAGTAATATTTGATGATTTTTCAGCATGTATAAAAATATTCTTCAAAGATTTTTTCTTTTTAAGCGGATTATATCCTAATCCAGCTTTATCAAAAATAGCTTTTTGATTATTCAAAATCATATTAAGTTTGATAGAGCTTAGAGTGAATTTATCAACTATAGGCTTAAGTCTATCAACTTCATTTTTCAAACTTTCTTTTTCTTTTATCAAAAGTTCTTTATCTACAACATGCTTTTCATTTTCTAAGGATAATTTTTGCATTTGAGTTTTCAAATCTTTGTTCTTTAAACTTAGGTTCGCAAAATCATCCATTAATTCATAAAAAGCACTATGCAATTCATCGAAAGTGAAGTCATCAAGAAAACTAGGACTTACCTCATCATTATCCGCCATGAAGCATAGATTTGCCATTTCACTCTTTTCTTCTTCTTCGGAACTTGAGCTTTCCGAATCGCTCCATGTGGCCATCATTGCCTTCTTTTTGAACTTCCGGATGCCTTTCTTTAGTTGAGGGCATTCAAATTTAAAATGACCCAGCTATTTACATTCAAAGCAAATAACTTCTTTCTCTTTGCCCTTGTCCTCATCTTTTCTTGCAAAGGGCTTTTTCCTTTCAAACTTCTTCTTCTTCATAAATCTTTTAAATTTTCTTGTGATGAGTGCCATGTCCTCATCATCACTTTCATCTTCAGATTCATGAGGCTCTTCCATATATTCAGAAATCTTAAGAGCCATAGTTCTCTTCTTCTTTGACTCATCATCATCAACATGTTGCTTAATTTAAAGCTCATGAGTCATCAAGGATCCCAATAATTCTTCTAGGGGTAGGGTACTTAGATCCTTTGCCTCTTGTATAGCAGTCACTTTAGCTTCCCAAGTCCTAGGCAAGGAACGCAAAACCTTTCTCACAAGATCAGAATTATCATAAGATTTACCAAGACTTTTTAAACCATTAACTATATCAGTAAATCTTGTAAACATATCAGCAATAGATTCACATGCATCCATTTTAAACAATTCATACTTATGAACTAGCATGTTAATCTTGGATTCCTTGACTTGATTTGTTCCCTCATGGGTAACCTCAAGTCTATCCCAGATTTCCTTAGCAGAAATGCAAATAGATATGCGATTGAATTCATTTGCATCTAATGAGCAGTACAAAACATTCATTGCTTTGGCATTGAGTTGTGCCAATTTTTTATCATGTTCATCCCATTCCGTTTCCGATTTAGGAATCTCCATGCCATTAACTCTAGCAGTGGGTGTGTGTGGTCCATTGACTATAATACTCCAAAGATCATAGTCAAGTGCTTGAATAAAAATTTTCATTCTAGCCTTCCAATAACCATAGTTTGAACCATTAAATAAGGGTGGTCTATTAGTAGATTGGCCTTCGGAAAAAGATGAACCAGCTTGAGTTGCCATGTGGATCTTTGACTCTTGATCGTTAGATCAAATCAAATGAGCACTAGCTCTGATACCAATTGTTGGTCCAGATAGCAACCCAAGAGGGGGGGGTGAATTGGGTCTTTCAAAAATTTAAACTCTTTTGAGAAATAACCCCCAGCGGAAATAAAGACTTAGATTCACACAAATTAAAACTGAACAAGCACAAATAGAGAGTTGAAGATAAAGAGACAATCACGGCAAACAAAGGAGATTTTATAGTGGTTCGGTGTACCTACACCTACGTCCACTCCCAAGTACCTCTTGGGTCCACACTATAATCAAACTGATTACATCAGAGTTGTTTTGCAAGCTCACAACTCAAACTTGTTGTTTTCCCGGGTGCACAACGAACCCAGCTGGTTTTCAAGGTTCACCAGTACAAAACCTATCACCACAAGCTAATGCTTGCACAAGGCTAACAGCCTCAACTGAATCAATCACCAGATTGACCAAGCAAACAATATTTATTTTTACAAGATAAACATCTCCTCCAATGAGCAAATATACAATAATGAAACAACAATAAGAGGATAAGAATCAAAGCCTGATTCGCAGATCTTGGTGGCTTCTTCCTTCTCTTCCTTTGAATGGATCTTCCTTCAAGATGCTCTTGAGACTCAGAAGATCAGAAAACTAGGGCTTCTTTCTTCTCTTGAGATTTCTTCAAATAGAACAGCAAAAGCTTAGAATCTCTCTCTCTTCTTTTTGGGGAATCAGTATGATCTTTCCTTACAAGTTTTTCCTCTTTTCTTTTCTGATAGATCTCAAAGATTTATCTCTATTCTTTTCTTTTTGCCTTTCTTGTCACTTCTTTTGGGATGCAACAAACCCTCTTCTTATAGATCCCGATTAATCCATAAATAGTTTGAAACTATTCGTTAGAAACAAGTGTAAGAAGGATTAGATCCATAAATAACAATAGCCGTTGGGATTAAAATAGATAAAGATAAAGTTTAGAGTCGTTCTGACAGTTCTGGAGCCGTGTCTGACATTCTGGAGTCGGCTCTAACTTGAAATTCTTTAATCCGCTCGATCTGGAGTCATCTCTGACATTTCTGGGGTCAACACAAAATTTTCTGGAGTCGACTCTAACAGTCTGGGAGTCGACTCTAAGTCGTGGCCTAAAAAACCATCGTTCTATCTTTTCTGTTGGAGTCGGCTCTAACAGTCTCGGAGTCGACTCTAAGTCTGTGCCATTTTTCGGAGTCGACTCTGCGATTCAATGTGTCGACTCTAATGTCTGCAATCTTACCTTGACATTAGATTCGAACCAGAACTTGATTTGACTCTTGATTTTGATTATCAAATCGACTTATAATCTGAAAAACTTAATCAAAATCATTAGTAACTTCAAATGTTATACTCAAATAGTTTTGTTAATCATCAAAATCCTCAATTGGGTCAACAAAGCCATTTTGAGTCATGCTCGATCGCGGAGTTCCTCAACGAGGTCAAGGCTGGCTTAACTGGCTGGAATTGTCCCCCTCATCATACGATTGTGTCCGGGGACTAGGGATGCCAATCTCCACCGAATGACTGCCTTCGACCTAAACACAAAGCTGAAAGGAGTTTCTTCCGTGGGGGTTTGGGGCATCGTGTGATACGCCCACAGCACGTTCGCGAGTTCCTCCACCCATCTTTCTTTGAAATCATCGAGACGCATCCTAAGCCCTTGAAGAATGGTCCGATTTTTCACTTCTGCTGCTCCGTTTGTTTGCGGATGATCGACAGAAGTGAACCTCTGACATATGCCCAATTCGGTACAAAACTCTCTGAAAGGAGTGTTGTCGAACTGTCGACCATTGTCGGTAACTAGAGTATGGGGTAGTCCGAACCGACAGATAACAGACCTCCAAAAGAAGTTTCTCACCTTGGCTTCGTGATTTTGACAAGTCTTCAGCCTCTATCCACTTAGTGAAATGATCGATGGCAACGAGTAGAAACTTCCGCTGACTAGAGGCTAGAGGGAATGGTCCCAAAATGTTTATCCCCCACTAGGTGAAGGGCCATGGAGCCGATAGGGGGCTCAGCTAAGAGGATGGCAGCCGCTGAACGTTGGCATGTCACTGACAACTTTCGCACTTCTGGACTAGCTCGGCTGCGTCTTCTCGCATGGTGGGCCAGTAGTAACCTTGACGTAGGGCCTTATGTGACAGTGCTCTGCCCCCCAAGTGGTTTTCGCAAATACCTTCATGGATCTCGCGGAGGATGTAGTTGAAGTCTACGGACCAACCCATTTGAGGAGAGGATGAGAGAAGGATCTTCAGTATAGTTGTCCATCGAGCATCACAAACTTGGGTACTCGCCACTTGAACAGCTTGGCTTCAGCGGGGTCGGCTGGGAGGGTGCCAGCGATGAAGTATCGAATATAAACATCCATCCAGGAAGGATCTTGGCAGACTGGCAGGGACTCCTCTACCGCATTGATGCTTGGGGCTTTCAGATGCTCCACATAAGTTTTTCCCAAGGTCCCATCAGCCGAGGTGGCTAGCTGGGACAAAGCATCAGCTCTAGCATTCTCTCCTCGGGGGATGTAACTTACACTGAAGTGGGCCAAGGGAGAGGCTTGTGACTGCACCATACTCAAGTAACGAGACATAGTAGGATCTCAAGCCTCGTACTCCCCTTTGATTTGACCGAGATGAGCTGGAAATCAATGAAAACTCTAAGGCATTTCACCCCAAGCTCCCGTGCCACTCTCATTCCCGATAGTAAGGCTTCATACTCAGCCTGGTTATTTGTGGTTGGGAAGAGGATACAAAGGGCGTACTTGGTCACAACTCCATCTGGACTTGCTAGAATGAGGCATGCCACGCTTCCTTGAGAGTTTGACGCCCCGTCCACGTGAAGGATCCAGTCCTCCCTCTTCCCTCGATTGCAGCATCCGAGGGGTTTGCATGGAGCTCCTTCGGCTGCTCTTCTGTCAAGGTGTACTCAACCAAGAAATCTACTACGATCTGAGACTTCATAGCCAACCTAGGTTGAAATGATAGGTTGAATTCCCCCAGCTTGAGTGCCCACTTCGCCAGTCGGCCAGAGGTATCAGGACGAGAAAGAATTTCCTTGAGTGGTTGATCCGTGACCACCACGATCGGGTGAGCTTGAAAATAGGGCCTGAAGTGCTGGGCAGAGACGATCAAGGTAAAGATAATCTTCTTGACTCTGGAATATCTAGTCTCCACATCATGAAGCACCTTACTGGTGTAGTACACTGGCTTTTGTGTTCCATCGGCGTCCATGTGAACAAGCACGGAGCTGACATCCTCAGAAGAGGCCGCAAGGTACAGAAAGAGCTCCTCCCTGCCCCTTGGTTTGGATAGCAATGGTGGAGTGGATAAGAACTCCTTCAACTCCTCGAAAGCTTTCTGACACTCTTTCGTCCATTCGATGCTATTGACTTTGCGCAGTGCCTTAAAGAAAGCCAGACACCTCTCCGCGGACTTGGACAAGAAACGGCTCAAAGCGCCACCCTTCCAGTCAAGCGTTGCACCTCCTTCTTGTTAACCGGGGACCTCATGTCCAGGATGGCTTGGATCTTATCAGGGTTTGCCTCGATCCCGTGCTGCATCACCATGAAGCCCAGGAATTTGCCCGTTGTGACCCCGAAGGCACACTTGCGGGGGTTTAGCCTCATTTGGTATCGGCGAAGATTGTCGAAGGTCTCCGCAAGGTCAACAATATGGTCAGTGGTACAGACACTCTTGGTTAGCATGTCATCCACGTATATTTCCATGTTGCGCCCGATTGGTCTTCAAAGACTTTATTCATCAGCCTCTGATAGGTAGCTCCCGCATTTTTTAATCTGAATGGCATCATCTTGTAGCAGTATATCCCCTTCTCGGTCATAAACAAGGCAGCTTCCTCGTCCACGGGTCCATCTTGATCTGGTTGTATCCTGAGAAGGCGTTCATGAAGCTGAGGGTCTCATGACTGGACATAGCATCCATCAACTGGTCAATCTGAGGCAACGGAAAGTTGTCCTTGGAGCATACTTTGTTGAGGTCAGTGAAATCTATGCACATCCTCCAGCTCCCGTTGGCCTTACGGACCATCACGACATTAGCCAGCCAGTCGGGGTAATGGACCTCTCGAATGTGGCCTACAGCCACTAGCTTTCGGATCTCCTCGTCAATGGCTTTTTGCCGGTCAGGGGTGAAGCTTCTCTTCTTTTACCGGACAGGCCGGCACCCCGGTTTGATGTTGAGTTAATGGGTAATTACCTCCTCGGGGATGCCTGGCATGTCAGACGATGACCATGCGAAGATGTCGGAGTTGGCTCTCAGGAAAGCAAGTGGCTAATCGCGCGCCTCTTCCGAAAGTAGGGCTCCAATCTGGATGGTTCTCGTAGGGTCCTCCTCCAATGGGAAAGTCAGCAGGTGCTCGGCCGGCTCTCCTCTCCTCCAAGTCTTGGGAGTCGAGCGGTTCGGGTGCTGTTGCCGACACCGCCCCCTACTGGTGGGGGCCAAATGGTAGCAGAGCGGTAATGGACTCTGCTCCCCCCTCATCTCCCCAACTCCCTCGTCGGTAGGGAGCTTTACGAGTGGTCTTTTAGTGGAGATAATAACATCCAGAAGGTTCAAACCGGGCCTCCCAAGGATGGCATTGTAGGCCAATGGGACCCGGACTACTAGAAAGTTCATGAGAACCATGCTCTGACATGGTGAAGTCCCTGCTGTGATAGGAAGAGTGATCTCCCCCTGACCCTTACAGAATCTCCAGTAAAACCCATCAAGGGCGTAGTGACGGGTCGAATGGAACTATGAGACAAATTCATCCGAACAAAGGCATCATAACTTAAAACATTAACAGAGCTCCACTGTCAACTAAAATTTGTTTTACAGGGTGCTTCGCAATCGTCATAGACACGACGACACTATCATCATGTTTGCTAACTACCCCTTCTAAATCCCTGTTAGAGAAAGGAATTACAAAATCTACCCCCTCCTCACGCTGCCTTTTAGAAGTGTTACCTGCCCCGCAGGAGATCATGGCCACCGTCTTTTCCGTCGGGGTATTGTCCACACCGATCTGAGGTGCAGAAGGTCCCGACAAGCTCGGGGCAGCAGGGTTCCCCCTCCGGATGAACTTGCCTAGGTGGCCTTGCTGAACGAGTTCCTTGATAGCTTTCTTCAGCAGGCAACAGTCTTCTGTATCGTGGCCATAGTCCCTGTAGTATCGGTAATACAGTTCTTTGCTGCGGGGGACCCTGGGCCTCATGGGAGGTGGACGTCGGAGGTAGGGCTCATCCTCAATCTCTAACAGAATGTGGGATATTGGGGCAAGAAGTGGGGTGAAGTGCTCTTTGGGAACTAGAGTCTGGGGTCGGTTATCTCGACGACGAGAAGGCTCGGATTTTCTTGACCGCGCCCCAGCAAGTTTTGGAGGTGCTGGCTTTTTGCCAGACCCCTTCTCGACATCCCTCCTGGAGAAGTCCGCTTCGTTGGTGCGGATATACTTTTGCGCCCGGCTCAACAATTCGGCGTAAGAGCTGGGAGGCTTTTTGTCTAAGGAATAGGCAAACCTAGAAGGACGGAGTCCCTGCTTCAGGGCCAGAGTGGCCCCGAAATCTTTAAGATTGTAGACCTCGAGTGCAGCCTCCTTAAACCGAGCCACGAAGTCCTTCAAGGTTTCGCCACTCCTCTGCTGAACGGCAAACAGGCTATCGGCCACCCGATGAATCTTTCGGCACGCATCAAAGTGGGCCAAGAAAGATTACTCGAGCTGCCTGAAGGAGTTGATACTACATGGTAGCAGACGGGAATACCACGCACGTGCGGCCTTCCGAAGTGTAGCTAGGAAGGCGACGCAAAGGAGAGAATCTGTTGCCCCTGGACTTGTATGAGGACCTTGTAGCTTTCCAGGTGATCCAGGGGGTCTGCAGTGCCGTCATACGGGTTCAGCTGGGGTAGACAAAACCAGGGTGGGACCGGCTCCTCTATAATACGGCGAGACATCGGGGGGGGGGGGGGGGGGGGGGGCGTGATGAGAATTATGTATACAAGATATGAATCAAATTCATATAAATATTACGGAAGATATAATATAAAATTCCCAGATGCCCAGGATCCTTAGGAACAAATTCATTATATCTCAAATAAAATCTAATTTTATTCATACCTGAGTCCTTTATCGATGTAGATGAGGATGAAGCCGGTTAATCCCTGCCACTAGCCGTCCACGTGTCCGGCCTCTAACGGTGATCCACGCAGAAAAAAGGGATGAAGACCTCCAAGGTATGAAGATGACACCACGGGAGAGAGAGAGGGTGCTAGCGCCTCTTGAATCCCCTTGCAGAAGATATCTTTGAAGAAAAGTCTAATCTTTTCCTCTTTGCTCAACTTTCTTGGTAGGAAGGAACTATATTTATAGGTTGAAAATGAGACGTTCCAAAGAGGAAGAGACCTCTCTTCATGGTAAGAAACTCCCATCATTATGGTAAGAAACTCCCATCTTCATGGTAAGAAACTCCTCCCATCTTCATGGTAAGAAACTCCCATCTTCATGGTAAGATTAATCCAAGTGTCACAATCTCAGCCTTTGAAATTAGGAGTTGGTTATCCCATAACTACATGCCCTAATTTGTACGTGTTCATCATCGAACCGTAGAGATTCATCATGCCTCATCCCATGGGCATGATTCCATCTTCACATGGCTGAGATTGGACATCCATACCTTGAATAATCAGAGCCATCCATCACATGGATCAAGTCATATCGGTATCCAATTATTTGTTCATCATATGCACAAATAATTTCTCCTTAACATTCCTTCTACTATAATGGATCATATCCATTATATTATATCTTCTTTAAATTGGGTCTCACCCAATTATTTAATTGATCATCTTATCTGAATTAAATCTAATTTAATTCTCATTTTAATTCATCCAAATTCTCCTTAATGCGTGTGACCCATTAGGCCCTTTAACATGTTGGCAATAATCATGTCCTAATCATAGACCCTAGGAATGATTGGACAACTCTTTGTCAAGTCAACAACATGATTATAGATCATGAGAGGCCTCTAGCAAAGCATCATGACCACCCAACTGCTAAAGGTTTTGTTGACGTGACCATCAACACTGTCCATGAACGGTTACCGTATGATCAAATCCTTTCGTCACATATCCTGTAATTGATCTTTGTTTACTTGATCTCAGAAAAATTGACTCATATGAATTAGAACTTCGAAACCATTTCGAATTCCAACTCAACCTTGCAAGGATTTAATCAATCAATTTAATCCATCAAGTGGCCGTGGGATATAACCCTTTCTATCAAGGGAGACGAATCCTGTCTTGATCAAACACCATCTTCATGTGCTTCATGTCATACCCAACCGACACCATATTTGCCACCCGTGGCTAGAGCGACGTTTGGATGCCGTCAAAGCATGACATTCCACACATGAGATGCAATGAAGATCTCAAGTCAAAGGATCACTCACACCACCGTCATTAGAGATCAACCATCGACACTATATAGAATATCCATATGGGATCTCTGTACGGGTCATCCAATGCATCGTTACAATAACGAGCATCCACACACCTATCCAAGTATCTTCATACTTCAGCTTGTGAAATCAGCTGCTCACCCCAAGGGTGAGGATATGCAATGTGTGCTAGTCTCACGGTGTTCGATGGTGTCCAGTCCCATCTACACATCGACTAGGGAAGTTTAAAGAATCGAACCATAACGTGCAATTTGAATCTCACAATTTGTAATCTCTATTACAAATTCCATATGCACGGTTCACATTCTTTTGGACTTTATCTCACAGACAAATATATCAAATAAAAGACATCTGGATAGATAAAGAAACCATTTTATTTGATTTGTATTCATAGAATGTATACAGCATTCAATCCAATTGGATCTAGGGCATACACTAACAATCTCCCACTTGCACTAGAGCCATTCACCCATGTATTTAATACCGAGTGACTTAACATGATTATCATGCTTCTGCTGCGGCAGGGCTTTAGTGAGCGGATCAGCTAATATTATCTCAGTGGGGACTCGTTCTATTTTTACATCATTTCTACCAATAATCTCTCTAATTACATGGTATCTCCTGAGTACATGTTTGGACCTCTGATGAGACCTTGGCTCCTTAGCTTGCGCAATAGCTCCATTGTTGTCACAATACAAGTGTACTGGATCAGCAATGCTTGGAACCACACCAAGTTCAGTGATGAACTTTTTGATCCAAACCGCTTCTTTGGCTGCATCTGATGCTGCGATGTACTCGGCTTCGGTCGTAGAGTCGGCAGTCGTCTCCTGCTTGAACTTTTCAGCTGACTGCACCGCCATTGAGTGTAAAGACATAGCCTGATTGAGATTTATAATCATCTTTATCAGACTGAAAACTAGAATCCGTATAACCCTGAACTATGAGTTCGGGTCCTCCATAAACCAAGAACATATCCTTAGTCCTTCGTAAGTACTTAAGGATATTCTTGACGGCCATCCAATGTTTCTCACCAGGGTTTGCCTGGTATCTACTAGTGATACTCAATGCATAAGAAACATCAGGTCTCGTACATAGCATCGCATACATGATGGATCCGATTGCTGAGGCATATGGAATCCTATTCATGTGCTCTCTCTCCATTTGGGTCTTAGGACTCATGTCCTTGGAGAGATGTATTCCATGCGATACCGGCAGGAATCCCTTCTTGGATTCCTCCATGCTAAACCGTTTTAGCACTTTATCTATGTACGTTGATTGGGACAATCCAAGCAACCTCCTAAATCTATCTCTATAGATCTTAATACCCAGTATGTAGGCTGCTTCTCCCAAATCTTTCATGGAGAACTTGCTGGACAACCATTCCTTCACTTCTTGCAGCAAGGATACATTGTTTCCTATCAATAATATGTCATCTACATATAATATCAGGAAAACAATAACACTCCCACTAACCTTCTTGTACACACATGGATCATCCTCATTTTTGATAAAATCAAACTTTTTGATTGTTTCATCAAAACGGATGTTCCAACTTCTAGAGGCTTGCTTAAGTCCATAAATGGACCTTTGCAGCTTGCATACCTTTTGAGAATCAATGGACTCAAAACCCTCAGGTTGTGTCATATACACATCCTCCACTAAATCACCATTTAGGAAGGCGGTCTTGACATCCATTTGCCATATCTCATAATCGTAATAGGCTGCAATCGCAAGCAAAATCCTTATGGACTTAAGCATGGCTACGGAGAAAAGGTTTCATCAAAGTCAACACCTTGCCTTTGCTTGTAACCTTTTGCAACTAGCCTCGCCTTATAGGTAATCACATTACCATCCATGTCTGTCTTCTTCTTGAAGACCCATTTGCACCCAATGGGTTTTATCCCTTCAGGTGGATCAACCAAAGTCCATACTTGGTTGTCGTACATGGAGTCCATTTCAGACTTCATGGCTTCAAGCCATCTCTTGGAGTCAATGTCACAAATTGCTTCTCGTAGTTAGTAGGCTCATCATCTTCTATAAGAAATCCATATCTCTCAGGAATATGATGTGTTCTACTAGACCTACGTAGCTGATGTGTACTTGGAGCTACCTGTGGCTCCATCATTTCTGATAGAGGCTCACGTAAATGTTGCCTGAATGTGAGTTGAGTCTCCTGCTCAACTCCCACTGCATTTGACATTTGCTCCATGTCATCTAATCGGTCTGTGTCAATTTGTGGTTCTTGAGTTTCACTAATCTCAATATTTCACTACCATTTCTTAGAAAAATCTCATTCTCTAGGAATATGGCATGCCTTGAGACAAACCTTTTGCTCGAGTGGGTGGTAGAAGTAGTATCCTTTTGTTTCTTTAGGATACCCCACAAAATTACACTTGTCGGATCTAGCTCCAGCTTGTCTGACTCATTACGCTTTACTAGACTCATTACGCTTTACATAAGCGTAGCAACCCCAAATCCTTAGATGACTAAGGGTTGGTTTCTTTCCACACCATATCTCATAGGGAGTGGAACTGACGACTTAGACGAACTCGGTTTAGAGTGTATTCGGCTGTGTGTAGGGCATAACCCCAAAACATTTTTTTGAAGATTTGCAAGGCTCATCATTGATCGCACCATATCTAATAATGTGTGATTTCTCCTTTTGATACACCATTATGCTGTGGCATACCAGGAGGAGTCCACTGAGAGAGAATCCCATTCTCCTTCAAATATTCTAAGAACTCATGGCTTAAGTATTCCCCACCTCGATCTGATCGAAGTATCTTAATACTTTTGCCACTTTGTTTTTCTACCTCGGATCTGAATTCTTTGAACTTTTCAAAGGCTTCAGATTTGTGCTTCATCAGATATACATAACCATACCTGCTATGGTCATCTATAAATGTGATGAAGTAAGAAAAACCTCCTATTGCCTGAATATTGATAGGACCACATACATCCGAATGTACTAGTCCTAAACATTCAGTTGCTCGCTCACCCTTTTTAGTAAAGGATGACTTAGTCATTTTGCCACGTAAGCACGACTCACATTCCTCAAACGATTCCCAATCGAATGAGCCCAAGTAGCCATCCTTATGTAACTTGGTTAAACGTGTTTCATTTACATGGCCTAAACGACAGTGCCATAGGAATGAGTTCTTAGAATTATTTGATTTTAATTTCTTAGTTTCTACATTGAGAATAGGGCATTGTAAATTCAAAACATAAATCCCGTTGAACATTTCAGCAGAACCAAAGAACATTTCATTTTTAAAAATTGAAATTCCTTTATTTCCAATTTCAAATGTATATCCATCATTTACAAGACATGAAACAAATAATGTTCTTTGTTATGTTTGGAACATAGTAACAATTATTAAGCTCCATTACAAGCCCAGTGGGCAAAGACAAAGAACAAGATCCTATAGCTAAAGCAGCAACCTTTGCTCCATTTCCCATGCGCAGGATCACTTCATCTTTTTCCAGCTTTCTACTGCTTCTTATCATCTGCATATTAATACAAATATGAGATCCACAACCGGTATCCAATACCCAAGTGGAATAAGAAGTAACAGAAGAAAATATCTCAATCATAAATATACCTGATGTAGAAGCATCTGTATGTTTCTTTTCTTTCAGGCTAGCCAGATAAGCTTGCAGTTTCGCTTCCAGTGCCCTTCCTTGCCACAGAAGTGACATTTTTCCTTGGCTACTTTGTTTTTCTTAATGCCCTTATTTGGTTTAGTCGCCTTGGCCTTTTGGACCTTATTCTTCTTTGGCCGCTTCTTACGAGCGCCAGAAGACTCCACGACCATAACCTGCCCCTTTTCTTTCTTAATGTTGGGCTCGGCATTCGTCAGCATATTCGCGAGCTCAGGTAGAGATGTCTCTAGCTTGTTCATGTTGAAATTAAGAACAAACTGCGAATAGCTGGGAGGTAATGACTGCAGAACCAAGTCAACACTTAGTTCATGATCCATCACAAAACCCAATCGTGCCAACTTTTCAATCAAATTGATCATTTTCAGTACGTGGGCACCCACTGATGAATCCTCAGTCATTTTGCACTGAAACAGCTCTTTAGAAGTTTGAAACCTCTCATATCGAGACTGTGCACCAAACAACTCTTGCAAGTGCATCAAAATCTCCTGAGCATTCATATGCTCATGCTGTTTCTGAAGATCAGGTGACATCGAGGCCAACATCAAACATGTGGCCATGTCTTCAGCATCTTTATACCGGTTGTATGCCACATGAACCTCAGTCGGAGCATCCGCTGGTGGGACCTCCGGTGCAACCTCATCTAGGACAAAAAGAATTTTCTCAGATCGAAGAACGATCCTTACATTCCTTAGCCAATCAGGGAAGTTGAGTCCAGTCAATTTGTTGGATTCTAAAATATTCCTTAGGTTGATGTTTACACTCATGGTTTCTCTGATAACCTACATAAAATTAAAACGAGTACTATGAATACTAATCACCAACTTAATATGGTAATTCTAGATTTTTAATTAAGTTGGTTTCTCCCACTATTTTATCAAGGTTAATAGCCCTCTCTATTAATCTTGAGAAATTGGCATTCAATTTCCTTAGTGGGCTAGGATCCTCATTTGAATTACCTTGACCTTGGCTTTGGCACAACAAATCTCGGTAAGCCAAATTTGGTAGATTATCATCAATCACATCTAATGTGACTCCTAGATCATTTAGGGGACATTGCCTTGTCAATTACATCCATATGTGATCACCCTAAAGTTTGCCTCTAGATTAGACTGACCCTGACTTTGGCCAATTATGCCAGCTAATCTAGTTAAGTCAACCCATTGTTCCACAATCAACTCCTCATAGTACACTCGACCTCGGCTTTGGCATGACAAATCTCATGACCTAATGATTTTGTATCATGTGAACAATGGAAGGCTTATGACTTAATATTCGTGGAGGGATTTAGCACATAAAGGTCCCATCTACATCTACAACATTTGTACTATGCTAGGTTACATATCCTATATGTAGATTTTAGATTAATCTCAATTAACCTTAATTTCATAAGATCCAATCTATGATTGGGACTCCTAATCAAATTAGGATCCTTATCACTATCTAATTTAGGAACCCTAATCATGTGATCAAATTAATTGCTACCATCTCAACCTTAATTGATTTAATCAATTAAGAGCTTTCCCTAACAATGGCTAGATCAGCTGATCAATGGGGTCCTATTTAGCATACCCTTCGATCCATTGAATGGGTTTTCCCAGGTAGCGAACAGAGCAATTAAAAACCATGATCAAACCTTTCTAGACACCAATGTAGTTAAGCCCAATTGATTAGATCAATTATGGGATCATAGGATCAAACAATGACATGGTTAAGTCTAAGTTTCCTAAATCTTTATCATCTATTAAATTTTATGATAACTATAGATAGTGATCTAGCTAGGTTGTTATGATAAGAGTTCTTAATTTAAATTTTAAATTTTCTTATCATTGAATTACATATTATGACATGTCGGTTTCACATCCCATGTAAATCCTAATATCTCTAATAAACCCTAAAGTTTTCAATGTTCATTATCATGAGAATATCATATCTTAATCATATCAATCATCATGCTAAAATTAAATCCTAAACATGATTTCTAGGATTTCAGCATATAGTATCTATCATGCATAAATAATAATTACTATTTTAACATGACAATGAATATGCATAAATCTAAATAATATTGTTTATCATCAAATAATAAACATTTTATTATATTTTAGATTTATTATCAACATATGAAAACTCTTCATGATTTTAAGCATCATATTATCAATCATATTGACTCAAGTATCCTATCATATTAATGAATTGTAGCCTAAGGGGCTCTGATACCACTGATGGGAATTATGTATACAAGATATGAATCAAATTCATATAAATATCGCGAAGATATAATATAAAATTTCCAGATGCCCAGGATCCTTAGGAACAAATTCATTATATCTCAAATAAAATCTAATTTTATTCATACATGAGTCCTTTATCGATGTAAATGAGGATGAAGCCGGTCCAGCCTCTAACGGTGATCCACGCAAAGAAAAAGGAATGAAGACCTCCAAGGTATGAAGATGACACCACGGGAGAGAGAGAGGGGTGCTAGTGCCTCTTGAATCCCTTTGCAGAAGACATCTTTGAAGAAAAGTATAATCTTTTCTTCTTATGCTCAACTTTCTTGGTAAGAAGGAACTATATTTATAGGTTGAAAATGAGACGTTCCAAAGAGGAAGAGACCTCTCTTCATGGTAAGAAACTCCCATCATTATGGTAAGAAACTCCCATTTTATGGTAAGAAACTCCTCCCATCTTCATGGTAAGAAACTTCCATCTTCAAGAAACTCCTCCCATCTTCATGGTAAGATTAATCCAAGTGTCACAATCTCAGCCTTTGAAATTAGAGTTGGTTATCCCATAACTATATTCCCTAATTTGTACGTGTTCATCATCGAACCATAGAGATTCATCATGCCGCATCCCATGGGCATGATTCCATCTTCACATGGCTGAGATTGGACATCCATACCTGAATAATCAGAGCCATCCATCACATGGATCAAGTCACATATCGGTATCCAATTATTTGTTCATCATATGTACAAATAATTTCTCCTTAACATTCCTTCTATTATAATGGATCATATCCATTATAATTATATCTTCTTAAAATTGGGTCTCACCCAATTATTTAATGATCATCTTATCTGAATTAAATCTAATTTAATTTTTATTTTAATTCATCTAATATTCTCCTTAATGCGTGTGACCCATTAGGCCCTTTAACATGTTGGCAATAATCATGTCCTAATCATAGACCCTAGGAATGATTGGACAACTCTTTGTCTAATTCAACAACATAATTATAGATCATGAGAGGCCTCTAGCAAAGCATCATGACCACCCAACTGCTAAAGGTTTTGTTGACGTGACCATCAACACCTGTCCATGAACGGTTACCGTATGATCAAATCTTTTCGTCATATATCCCAGATCAATCAGTGGTATGGAATGTATCAACCCTGTAATGATCTTTGTTTACTTGATCTCAGGAAAAATTGACTCATATGAATTAGAACTTCAAAACCATTTCGAATTCCAACTCAACCTTGCAAGGATTTATCAATCAATTTAATCCATCAAGTGGCCGTGGGATATAACCCTTTCTATCAAGGGAGATGAATCTTGTCTTGATCAAACACCATCTTCATGTGCTTCATATCATACCCAACCGACACCATATTTGCCACCCGTGGCTAGAGTGACGTTTGGATGCCGTCAAAGCATGACATTCCACACATGAGATGCAATGAAGATCTCAAGTCAAAGGATCACTCACACCACCGTCATTAGAGATCAACCATTGACACTATATAGAATATCTATATGGGATCTCTGTACGGGTCATCCAATGCATCGTTACAATAATGAGCATCCACACACCTATCTAAGTATCTTCATACTTCAGCTTGTGAAATCAGCTGCTCACCCCAAGGGTGAGGATATGCAATGTGTGCTAGTCTCACGGTGTTCAATGGTGTCCAGTTCCATCTACACATCGACTAGGGAAGTTTAAAGAATCGAACCATAATGTGCAATTTGAATCTCACAATTTGTAATCTCTATTACAAATTCCATATGCATGGTTCACATTCTTTTGGACTTTATCTCACAGACAAATATATCAATTAAAAGACATCTGGATAGATAAAGAAACCATTTTATTTGATTTGTATTATAGAATGTATACAACATTCAATCCAATTGGATCTAGGGCATACACTAACAGGGTGGTGGTCATAGTCCGCACCGTGAGGGTTGGTAATTCTACGGCTGAGCTCCTCCAGCCGCTGATGGTATTCGTCCAACTGTTGCTCAGCCTAGCGAGCGATCTTTCTGTTGGAGTCTTCCTTTGAGGATTCAGAAGACGAATAGAGAGAAGGTTGCCGGTGCAGGGAATGCACCTACTCGGGTTCCTTCCCACTGTGCCGCTTGGGAAGGTGGTCAGAGTGATGGGAAGGAGACCGTCGACGTTTGGAGGTCTCCCGGCGATGAGATTTCGGGGATGCATGGTGGAAGGCCTCCGGAGGGGTCATGCCACAATGAGACTGGCTAGCTCCATGACCCTCCACATGGGGCGGAGAGTGTTGAGGTGGCAATGGCATGGTGGCGGAGCACTGTTCCTATAGCCCCCGCACCACCACCATCAGGTCTTGAACCTGTTGGGTCAGGGCATCGAGCCGATCAGCTTGGCTAAATTGCGACTGTACGGGAGGCAAAACAGGGAGGTTGGCCTCCGACTGCTCAGCCCGTGGGAGGCGTCCCCCGGCCTGACTGGTGGAGGCCTCCTACACACGTGTAACTGCCATCTTCTTCCTTGCAGAGGTTATGGGGTCGCAGATGCATTGAAATGAACGTTTGTTTGCCATCCCTCTACCTAGCGCGTCAATCTGTTGCTGCTAAATCACTTCTGAAGAGCATTGGGTGAGAAAGGAGCTTTACGATCTTCCGGGAGATGACAAGACTGCCTCCTTTAGCCGAAAACCTGCAAGAAAAGTCCTGGCCAGTTGTTCCGGCGAGGACCCTCTGACACTCAAGTTAGTGGTTTGAAGAACAGCAGTAGATATGAGGTAGTAGAAGTCGAGTCCCCCTCCTCGTTGTGAGTCGGGGCTTTATATACCTGCTTGGGGCTCTTACCTTTCATAGATAACCGTCAAATCCTATCTTCCATCAAGATCGGCTCCGTAAGTGGTAGGTGGGCGCATGGCCACTAAGCGTGTACCGTAAATATTGGTAACGCCCATAGTATATCAATAACCACCCGTGATCTTGGCAAAAATGGGTTGGCGGGCTACGTGGTCATCTTAGGCGCTTTAAGTCACTGGGCATTTTTTGAAATTGCTTCCGCCACCGAAACTATCAGCCGAGAGCATGCCAAGGCGAGACTCGAGGCCGAGGCCGAAGTCGAAGCAATGCTCGAGGCCAGGGCTGAAAATATGTCGAGGCCGAGGCGGGGCTCTAGGCCGAGGCGACGCTCTAGGTCGAGGCCGAGGCGGGGCTCGAGGCCGAGGCCGAAGCGAGACTCGAGGCTAATGTTGAGGCTGATATGGTTCGAGGCCGAAGCCAAGACTGGTGCTGGGACTAGCTACCAAATTATTACTTAGCTCCTAGAATTATGCGGACTGTTACTCTACCGCCTGGTGGCGTGATCAGCCGTATCAAAATTATTTTTGGATATTATAATTTTTCTTATAATTCCCATAAGCTAGCTAGATCCAATAATTCAATTGCAAGTTAATGGGTAGCGGATGAACATAATTATAAACACTTAAATCTTTTATTTTTTTATTCGGGCATGAGCTATTATAGTTATAATGGTCATTATTTTACCTATATTTTTTAAAGTAAGATAGTATTTCTTAAAATTATTTTTCTAGGTATAATCTAAAAGTAACTTTAAGATTGATTGGAGAGCCGCAGCTCGACTTGCACCATAGGCCACGCTACAGGATGAAGAAATCCATACGTTGGAGGCTCGAAGCAGGACCATAGCTTGTAGGTCAAGCTGTAGAGCCTCTACAGTTGAGACCATTTTTGTTGCAGCTTGACTCGTCATCAAATTGGTGCCACAAAGTTGTTGGTTTATGCGGTCAAGAATGGACCACAGACTCCACTTCCTCGCTTCCTTTGTGCCCCTCCATTCTCCTTGCTTCCCACTAGACTCCTCCACACCCCTACCACCTCTTGATGGATTCGAGTGTAATTCGACGGTAGAGATGTAGTGGAAAAATGCGCACATGATTACTCTGTTTTTAATAAATTGGTAGCAATATAGATACATCACATGCATGATAAGAGAGATTACACCTATAAGGAAGATATTTGAACACAAGAAGACAAAAAAAGATGGATGAAACTTCTCTGAGCATTACTCGTTGCATTTGGTGCATAGTCAGTAATCCTAAAAAGTAATATGAATTATCTATAAGTTAGATTACAATTTGATAGATTATCAGTAATGTTTATTATTTTATTTGGTATACACAGGTAATGCAATAATAACATTGATTACTGTGTTTGATATGGCAAACAGATTACCAGTCATATAACATCAAAATTTTAAAATACTCCTAAATTAAATTTATTAAAAAATTATATATTATTATATATTTAATTTAAAAATTATATTTATAAATAATGTTTTAAAAAAATTGTATTTATAATGATATTTGAAATGAACAGTGAGGATGCTGGAGGCATCGCGGCATACCATGGGGCTACTGGGCGATGGAGATTCATGGCTCGACTCCATGGATGAGGATGTGGCTCGAGATCTTCAATATAGAGGTTGCAGTGAGATCGGTAGGATAGGATGCAAATAGAGAATGATCAAAAGAAAAAAAAAGTAATTTTGTTAAAAATAATTTATTATATTACCACATTTCTACTAATGTAGATAACCGTTTCTTAAGTAACCTAGAAATAATCTAGATTACCTCATGAGAAATAATCTAGATTACTATTGCAAGATAGGTTGCCATTCAAAATACAGTAATAGATTATCTGTTACCAAACGTCCCAAAAGTGATAACACTTAATAGCCCCTTCACAAAGTACCCTCTCGTTCCTCTTCCCTTGCCTTTTTCTAGTAGCTATGGCTCTCTCTGCCTCTCATTCCCTCAAACCCTCTGCCTCCTTTTCAGGCCTCTAGTGCCAACCCAGGAAATAACTGACAGCCAAAACCTTAGGCATAGGACCAAGTATTCTAAGGTTTATAAAAGGGTGGTTGGCCATTTAATATTAGCTTTTGGAGTCATCCACATTAGAAACCCTAATGTGGGATTGAGTTTGCATTTGATTTATAATACTAGCCCGGTTATTTGGATGTTAGCCCACATGAACCAATGTCCACAATAAAGATCTGGTTCACCCGCTCAATAAGACCATAGGAGAGTTTGATGAGAACTCAAGAGAGATTGAGAAAGGTCGTCAATGACGAATAAGTACAGAACTTGGAGAGTAGGAGTGTAAACCGGGTCAGGCCCGGCCCGACCCGCCCCTGACCCGGCTTGACCCTTGCCCCTCCTTGACCCTTGCCCCTCCTGCCCCTTCAATTTCGGGTCGGATCGGGTCGGGCCGCGGGTCATCAATACCCGCCCCTGACCCGCCCCTACTAATTTTTAATTATTTTTTAATATTTTTTTAATAAATTTTATTTTTTGAACAAAAATAAATTACAAAATAAAACTCAACCAAATACATTAAAATAATTATTGACAATGAAATTTAAGAGGGGCGGGCGGGCCGGGCCGGGGCAGGGGCAGGGGCGGGGCGGGGCGGGGCGGGGCGGATGGGGTCGAGCCGGGCGGGTCGAAGGGTCGGGCCGGGGGTGACCCAAGCCTGGACCCGAGGGTGTCTGGGGCAGCAAGGGTCGGGCCATGGAGGGTCGCGGGGCAGGGCCGGATCGGGGGCATGGCCGGGTCGGGTCGGGTCGGGCCGCGGGCCGACCCGCCCTTTTTACAACCCTATTGGAGAGCATGGATCCTTTTTTTTTTTTTTTTGGAAACAAAAAGGGGAAGGAGGGCTAGAGAGCATGGATCCTTTGTTTGCCTTGAGAACTCTATTGCACTCTCCTTGAGGTACACCCTCGCAACTCAATCCATCCATGGCTCTGTCTACCATTCTCTCTCTTTGCTTCTATATTTCTTCTCTTCTATATATATATATATATATATATATATATATATATATATATATATAGCATTGGTTGATGTGGTGTGTTGCGTTATTTATACTCCACATATTAATATTTATTTTATAAATTTATTATGATCTTTAAAATAATTAGTATTTATTTTTATTGAATTTTTTTTATTGTTTAAAACAGTTAAAATTAATGGATATTTTTTGATTTTGAGAACCATGCGAACCTAATGCTGTGATAGTGGTCAGATTGGAGGGTTGAATGTAGTGAAGTCCATCCCTCTCTGCCCCCCGTCCGTCCGTGCTTCCTTTCCGTGCTCCTACTTCCTCCAAATTCCTCTTCTACGCCCTCTACTCCGATAGTTTGATTGCTGCGAACCACCCCTCGATCTGGCTCCTCCTTGAACCCCTAACTTCGCTCGTCGCTGCTATGGAAGGCAGCAATCGATTGGTAAGAGAGTTTCGAAGAAACTCGTCAAACTCGTCCAAGAAAGTATTTTTCCTTCTTCGATTTTAATATCGGAGAAAATAGGATCCAATGGGTTGAATTGTGGGCTTTGGCGGGTTCACGGAATGTTCTCGATTTTGAATCGCAGGTTACTCTCGTCCAAATGCAGTAATCGAATTGGAAAATTTCTTGGAAAAGCAAACTTTAATTATATCCAAAGATTCGGATCAGGATCTTACGGAAACCTCTCTCATTCCCACAAAAATAGTATCGATATTGCATACCGTTGAGCTGTTGCATCGATTATTTGTACGAGAGGTGAGCTGTTGCCCTGGTGGAATAGCATTGTTGGGAAGATGCAATGGATCATAAAAAAATCACCCAAGTTTTGTGCGATGCTCTTGTTGGTCTTGTTTAATACGCTTTCTGTAATCTAGTTGTACGAGGGCGTATTCTTTAAACTTTAAAGATCGATGAGGCAAAACAGGACCGCTGCAAGGGGATAATGTCGCTATCTTGGCACTGTTAATGGAGGAAGATGGAGAGAGAAAGCCTCCGCCTTTTGAAATTTGACCGTTGGTTCCAGAGGTCCTCTGAGTCACGTCTCCACGAACGGAACAGGGAGGAAAAGTTTTGGAAACAAAGCCCGCTTTTTTGACGGTTCTCTCCGCTCTCCTCCCTCAAGCCTTTATTGGAACTTTGGACAAAACCTCAGCCTCTTATATTGAATGAATCCACCCTCTCTCTCTCTCCCCCTCCGCGCCCGTCGTGCACGTGTCATCGCTCTTGGATTTCCTTTATCCTCTTTGGATTCGGGGCTCGTTCTGGGAGCCGGCGGATGGGCTTGTAGAAGAGTTTGTGTGGCTTTAGAGCGGTTGTCTTTGGTTCTATTCGTGGGTTTTCAGGGGGCGGAATTCTGGGGATCTGCGTCGGGGGCGGTGGCTGCGATTTTGAGCGCGGGGGTGTCGTATTTTGGTGGCAGTGCGCGAGGGATGGGGAGAATTTTCGTGGAAGCACGGCCTCTCCTTCGAGCTTTTAATGCTCTCGAGAATTGAGGTCGGGTTCCTGGTGAGATTGGGTTAGGCGGTACGGGAAAAGTCACAGTCTTTTATAGCGTTTTCTGAGGTATTATGGTTCTGGACTTTGGAAAAGGTTTCAATTTTTAGCACTTTTTTTTTTCGATCTTTCTGACAGAATAGTGCTAGGTTTATTATGCTGACGGAAAAAAAATTTTTTTTGACAGCACTAAAATGCACTTCTCTTTCGAGGTTCTATGAGATTTACCCAGCCGAGTCTTCTGTTCTAAATCCGAATGTAGGGCTTTGGTGAAATCTGCTAACTTTTGATACACCGATATTTTCATGTTGCTAGTATTTTGTCGGAGTACTTTCAAAAATTTAGGATATTAGCATATAATATTACCTAGTTTCTTATTTGTATGCACTTTATGCAAATTTGAAGTGTTCTGCTGGAAGAAAAATTGGTTTTTCTTTGCATTTTATGAGGCTATGAGCATAGATTTTCAATTAAATTTGAATTTCTCTAGTTTGAGGACTGATCCATTACTGATTTGGGCTTCTCTCCATTTTAGCTCTTGACTTGAGCGTATATACTCAGTTAGATTGAGACCATCTGTGGCTTTGAGGAATCATCCATAACTGATTTGGGCTCATCTATTTTGGCAAATATTTATCAAGGTAGAGCTAGGGCAGGGGGATCAGGGCTCTTTTCTTTTTTGGCTTTTTGTCGATGGTGTTCTTTAGTGTTTGCTTGAAAGGTAGTTCTCTTGGTTCTGCAATGGGATCCAATACTTTTTTCTAGTTCTCTGATTGATGCCAGGATGTTTGGACCATTTTTTTCATATAAGTTTGAGAAGTTGGATAGGTAGACGGGGTTCTGGCTTCTGGGTCCTTGCTCACAAGAAAGTTGGGAACTGTTCACATCTCCCACTGTATGGCAATGACCGTTGTGTTTTAGCTTATTGAGCAGTAGAGCCTTCTTCTTTTGCTTATTGAGCAGTAGAGCCTTCTTCTTTTGCGTGCTTGGGGAGTAGTTTTCTGGGTTTGGGGATTCTATTGAAGAGAGGAAGCAGAATATCAGTGTTACTCCACATTGCGTTTCCAAGATGGGTCCTTCAGAAACTGCTTGGGATCAGAGATCAAAGCCTGAATTTACAAAGGAACAGAATGGAATTTATTATGTTACACTTAAAGCGCAGCGAGGAGCTTCTGCTCGAGTGAGATTCTCCCCTTTCGAGCTTTTTCTTCTTTTGTCAGCCTTGCAATAAAACTGAGATATATACATCATTTATTTTCTTTATTTGGTTTCCATTCACATTTGCTGCTTTAGATTATTTGGCTCTAAGCTTTGACTTTTAGACATGCATTTTTCTTTAATCTATTCAGGTTTTTTTTTTTCTTTTAAAAATATCTCTCTGGTTTATTCTGATAATTCTTTTGTCAGCAATCCAGGTAAGTTTGCATGGGGGGCAGGTTGTTTCATGGAAGAATGAACGGGGTGAAGAACTCTTGTTCACCAGCAGTAAGGTGCGGTTATGAGAATCTTGCAGAATTCTTTCTTCCCATTAATGGTTGAAAGTCTGTGACATGTTAAGTCAGCTTATATGCTTCTTTATTTCTTTATAATATTTCCTATTGTATATGCTTCCATTTTGGAAGCCAATTGATAATGGGAAGAACCAATGTAATGATGGATGTGAAGTTAAACTCCAGGCTTCATAGAGAATCCTGCATTTTGATTTTGCAAAGAGCTTGTATAAAAAGGTGCTGCTAATTCTAATCGAGGCTGTTATACATGACCTGACTCAATGAGACTTGTTCTTTTGGTATTATTTGAGGTGCAGCATGGATTAACTTGATACTATGCATGCCAGAGTAGGTAAACCCATAACCAATGTACATATTGGCTCAGAATCACACTGTCTGCATGGCATTTGCTGCTGCTGCAGTCACTGCCACTGCTGCTGCATCATTCAATGATGCAAATATTTTAGTATGCAAATTATAGTCTATAAATATTTTATGTTCTCTTGCAAGAGAACTTAAAAGAAGCAGTAGGATCTGGCATGCTAATGTAGGGGAATTGGATATGATCTTGGATTTCATCTGTTATTGGAGATATTGATGACTGTAGTATGTTATCAAACATCTATGCTTTAGTGTTGCTAAATATCATGGTATTGGTAATATTTTGTAATTTAGACAATCCATGAAGCTTATATATGAGAAGCATGACTATTCACTAGATATAATGTTACTGACAATATTTTGTAACTGATAAAATCCATGAAGCCAGTATGTGAGAGGCATTACCATAAATCTTTTAGAGCTGAATGCCTTGACGCACCTATTTAAGAGGCTCCAAGTTTGCCTCTTTTTGAAATGATGAGAATCAGCACTCTCAATCTAATATGCTGATATTTGCTGCACCACAAGTACCTTGGGAAATTCTTTTCCTGAAAGACAGGTCAGCCATACAGTTAAGTAATACATTTAGCTGTGCATTATTTAGAAGACTGCTGTGTCTCACGGAGGTTGCTATTTGAAATTTAACCCCATTAGGACCCTAGACCATTGTTTTCTGTCTTTTTACTTTAATTTTAAAAACAAACGTGCAGCTTTTGAGGACTTTTGTTTAAAATTGGTGTTCCCGGGTATCTTCTGTCAATGCCTAGCATTATAAATTGTTCTGGAGACTTCTGCTTGAAATATTGTATAAACGCATTCTAATGTTCTGCTGATTTCTGAACTCAGGCAATCTTTAAGCCACCAAAAGCAATGAGGGGAGGAATTCCTATATGCTTTCCGCAGGTTATCTCCATCACTCTGATAGTTTTCTACGTTGGCTTAGTCAATCATCTCTTGGTGCTTTGATATGGGGTTTTTACTTTGTAGTTTGGTAACTGTGGTTCACTGGAACGACATGGATTTGCAAGGAACAAGACATGGAGCATTGATAACGATCCTCCACCATTGCAGACCAATGATGGCCAAGGCAAAATTTCTGTAGACCTGTTGCTCAAACCATCAGAAGATGATCTGAAGTGCTGGCCACACTGGTATGGGGTTTCTACTAGTAGGCAATTTTTACAATTTTTTATATGGCGAGGACAGTAACAGTGATGTGTGGAATTTGAAGTGTCAGAGTTAAATGAGAAGATAATAGTTTAGTTGCATGGGAGAGCCCTTCCAAGCCTTTTTATCCTGTGCGTTATTGTCATGTTTCATTTACCCTGACCTCTAAAATGTTTCTATCTAAAATTTGCAAAAATTCTCTTGCTCTCATTTGTAGTAGTGTTGTCCTTCTGCAGAAGCCTTCTGTCTGTTACATATCAAAAGCTGTAATTGTGAAATCTCAGAACCAACGCTGATATTTTTAAATCAATTTATGGAACTTCTGCATCAATATCGTTTCTGGATATAAGGCTTCAAATTTTTTGAATAGGTTGATTTGGCATTTCTTGGCAATGATAAGCTAATTGATGTATTACTTAAAAACAGCTAATTTAAGAAGTTTGCAATTTTCTGAAGGTTTAAAGCATGTTTATAGGCACCACTTAAACTATTTTGCGATTTATAGCCTCAGACTTTGCCGACCCCATGTAGTTTGGAAAAGGCTTAGATGAGTTGAGTTGAGTTGAGCCTCAGACTTCTGTTGGGAGAGGATCATTTTTTAACTCAATAAGAAGTAGATGGTATTAAGAACAAGATTTTAATTCTCATCTGGCAAAATAAAGTGCAGCCTGCCTAATTGTAGTTGTCATATTTGAAACTATTTACAGAACTTGATGCATGTTGGTTGTAATCCATTAAATCCTAGGAAATATTGATACATTAATAACCACTTTTTTAATAGCTAACTTTCCATTTAGAATTGTGTTGTTACTATTGCAGTAATCATGTGCGCTTTAAATGGGCCTATCCTTTTGCCAGTAATCATGCTAAGTTGGTATTTCTATGACAAATGATCTACATCATTACATCAAACAGTTTTGTCACTATAATGTATTGTTTTCTCAGAAGGATGTTTCGTTCCCAGGAATAGATTTATCAAAGAGAATTTGAAGTGCAAATAAAATTCTGAAAACTATTTTGTAGGATAGCAAATAAAATTCTGAAAACTATTTGGTAGGATATTATATTAGTGACAACATGCTTATAAGGTGGTCATAATGGACATGAAGGAGATCAGTCTGTACTGCTTAGATAATTTTTTGAGCATATTGTTGCTGGCAATGTGAATAGCACTTAAATTGTTTGATAGTTCTTAACATAAAAACTCTAGCTTACTAATTACTGCCATCTTGCTGGAAGTTAAACCATTGGAAAGACACAATTTGGTCATATCGGAATGATGAAGTATGCCAGTTATGTAGTTCTGTAGAGGGAGAATTTATCTGCAAATTTCCCCAAGTCCTACAGAGGTCTTCTTCCAATTTATTTAGGTATTGATGACTTGAGGATGCCTCCTGTCAGACTGAAAAGGAATTGAATAGTTACTAATATATAATTATCAAAGAAGGACAAAGGAATGCTGACAAGCCCTGAAGGTGACTGCAATGAAGTGATTAAAGGTTGTGGTTGCTTCACTAAGCTTCGTAAACCATGTAGCAGGATTCTAGCAAGACAATTAATTACATGATTTGAGTGACAAATATGGGAACAAGGTTGCATATGATGGATGGGTTTGTAAACATTTTACATTATAAAGCTCTTTATGAAGATTATTTTGAAGGTTTTCTTCATGTCAAGCTGGTATAAAGGCCTTAGCCAAAGAGTGCCATGTTGCAGATAAATCATACTTTATATGGTCATGTTGAAAGTGAGGGCAAATGCATACTTTATGTGCAGCTGGCTGATCACTTGTACTTTTGCTTTCTCATACATGCATGGATGACATAAATATCAGACAAAAGATAATTGATTTTTTATACTGCAATTTTTGTGCATCAATTTTAAATTTCATACCATTTCGTTTTCATTTTTATATTATCAGTTTTCCATGTTTCTTTTATTTTAGTTCTGTCATTTTGCAAATCTATAAATAACATAAATATTATTTGGAATTTCAGTTTTGAATTTCGCCTTAGAGTATCTCTTGCAATGGATGGAGATCTCACAGTGATATCACGTATCAGAAATATTGATGGGAAGCCATTTAGCTTCTCATTTGCTTATCATACATATTTCTCTGTTTCTGATATCAGGTATATTTTTCTTATCATTATAGCATGGCTGGTTTTGTTTAGTTAGATAGAGACTACATCCTGCTTATTGAAAATTCATGACAATCATACTATCTGTGCAATTATACTATTTTTTTGTGTGAAGATGGCATCACATGTCCCTTGCTGTAAACTCCAGTGCATTTTAAGTACTGTACTGTATTTGGCTGCATGGGGTGTATAGTAGGTAGAGTATTTGGCACCAGTAAGGAGATCAGTATGCCCCCCTTACCAACACATGGTACCAGTTACTGTGTCACTCCAACAATATACCATGTGTTGGCTTTGGGAGTTTACCATAGCATATAAATAAGGTGCCAGTACAGGGACTTCAAACATTGTTCTAGCCTATTTTGAGTTTGTGATGTTAATTATTTTCTTTTTTCTCCTTCAATGAGGATTGGTGTTTGATTGCTCAGACTGAATCCAATAGTGATGGAGTTCATCATATTTTCTTGTTATGACAAGTGCATAGATAAATTTGTTATATTTTCTTGCTATGTTGAGTGCAGCTAGTCTCAAAGCTCCCATGTTGTTTCTTCTTTAACCTTGTAAAAGGAGCGAGCCACTTCAATCTTTCTGTATAGATTTCCCTGGCCAAGCATTATACATGACTGGAGCAAGCATGCTTAAAAAAAAAAAAAGAAAAAAAAATCTAATCTAAGGTATCTCAGAAAAATGCAAAAATTCATAGCTTTTGGGTTCTGTTATGTTGGTCCTTTCATCTATTTATTTACACCACAATATTTTCCTAGAGGTCCTTCACATGGTCTCAATGGATCCTTTTTGATTGCAAGACTATGTTTTAGTAATATAAGTCCAGTGAAATGAAACCTTGAACCTCAGAAAATAGGTTCCTTTTTGTGCAAATTAGCACAACATATTGTCATATAGATTTCAACTTGTGGTAGAAGGGACTAAGCATTAATACTAGAATTGCCCATGCTATTTATGGTGACCAGAAATGCTGATTATATGTAAGTATGAGTTCATGTACCATCAGTTCCTAAAACTATGTAGGAGTCATGGTCTCTTTGGTCTCATCAAATCAAAAATATTTTGTTTTTCAGTGAGAAAAAATACTGTTCAACTTTTCTGATCATTCATCATTATTCCTAAATTGCTTTGAGTGGTATATTTTATAGACTTGTAAGGTCAGGATATTCTCACTTTTCTGTGTACATAAACATTGCGTCCAGTGAGGTGAGGATAGAAGGTTTGGAGACACTTGATTATCTGGACAATCTTTGCCAGCGAGAGCGCTTTACAGAACAAGGAGATGCCATAACATTTGAGTCTGAGGTAAATGCTTTTGGTTATTGGTGTTGCTAAGATTCCTTCTTTTTTTTTTTCTTTTTTTTTTACCAAAACAAAACTTTGATCAAGGTTTACAGCTTCTGCCATACACTTAACCTATGCTATCCTGTAAGTTATAAAACATGATGTACATGCCTCTACTTTGCAAAATATTATAAATACTACTACTACTGCAACAACAACAAAACAGCAACAATAAAGCCTTAATCCCAAACTAGTTGGGGTTGACTATATAATCTTTTTTTTATTCAATTTTATTGGATTCATGTTTATAGGGTGTAACTATAATTTTACGCTGACCGTTAATTTACTGCAACCCTTCTTCTTTATCCAGGCTTGGAACCTGCTATATGCAAAATCATACATAGGCGGAGTTACAAAATAGTATGAATAGACAATTTGAATGTGATAGAAGTTAATTGGTCATTTGTGTTTTTGTTATTTAAATTTTCTGCTGATAATCTATCACTTTTCCGTTATTCCCCCTGTGACTACTACTATGCAAGAAAGTAGTATACTAAAATATGATTAAGAGTATATTATATAACTTTTAGGAACTGAACCAATCAAGAATATAATAGAGAATGTACTTTGAACCTCTCTTTAATTAAATCCTATCAGTCTCATGAATTTGCATCTATAAATTTTTGAATAATGAGGATGTTGGCTATCTGAGACTAGTTTTTCTTTTCCATCCTTGGATTATCATTGTTCTTATTTTTTTCTAAACTATTCAGACAAGCAAGGATGTCGAAAATCATTTTGTGGTTATGTTACATACATCAATTCAGAATGTTTAAAATACAAAAGCACACTTTGGTGTAACTTTATTTTTTTCCTCAACTTTTAGTTACCAGAGATCACTATTGATTGTTAAATTTGCAGGTTGATCGAGTTTATCTTGCTTCTCCAAATATAATTGCAGTACTTGATCATGAAAAGAAACGGACTTTTGTTATAAGAAAGGAAGGGCTTCCTGATGTTGGTAAGAAACTCCTTTCTTGGTAAATTGTCCAAAATCTGCACACAGGGTATGTGTATGTGTACGTGTTTAACCTCTTCTTTCTTATCTAAAGCAATTTACTGAGGCATTAACCAAGAAATGCCAGATGTACAGCAAGTTATAACATGAGAAATCAATTTAGATTTTGCATCTGATTTTCTTTACTCATTAAAAGCAATCAGCTTGCCTGATATTAGGACTGTCAGACAATCCTCTTCTCCTGCGATTAGGACTGTCAGACAATCCTTTTCTCCTGCACATATAAAAAATGTTAAGACTGATAGATGAACAAGAAGGCTAGAACTTAATATTGGATAACATTTTGGAATAAGAATTTCTGCAAATGAACGTTGACAAGAGGGTCGCTTAAGAAAACATGCCGGTCCTTCTGCAATCCTTAAATATAAAAGGCTTTTTGGGGCATGTAGAAGTTGTACACATATCAAAGTTTTTCTATATCACTTTCACTCTTGCATGGTTAAATATATAAAACAATATTTAGAAGTATTAATCAGTCTACATAATATCCCAAATACAAGGAAGAATCCAATATTCCTACCTGCTTTTACTTTCTTAGAATTCTATCCAAGAATTCTCTTGTATTGTTGAGAATATCATAGTTTCCCCCCCCCTGTGAAGAGAATTTGCATCTTGACATGGTTCCAAGCTAGCCCATTTTGTACCGCCATTTATCACAGTTGGGTAATTAAATTTTGGCACCCAACTTCTCAAGTCTAGAATTCTAATTCCATAACTTTTGGGAAGGTTCATTTAAATTATCCTCCTAGTGTTAAACCAGTACATCTTATCTGTGAACATGCTGGCAAGTTCATCAACATGCAAGCAAGCATGGAATCATTCCTTTCTGTCTGTCCACACATTTTTCCCCTTCTATCTGAAAACTAATACCATGTGGGAGATGGTATTCATTTTCAATCATCTTTTCCCACCTCTGAAGAAAACTTTGCCTAGGAAAATACCAAACGAGCACTTAATGTAAAACCAATTATGTAGGCTTTGTGTATAATTCAGCTTCATCTACATGTATGAAAATATGTGGCAGGAGTCAATGTGGTGATGTATTCAGCTTCATCTACATAAATGAAATTGTGGCAGAAAACCAATATGAGATAATAAAGAGAAGCATCTTACAGTAGTTTTAATTTACAAATGTTTTCAGCTCATGGGCTCCTTAAAGTTTTTCACACTACGTTCTTTTACAGTTGTCTGGAATCCATGGAACAAGAAATCTAAAACCATGGTTGATTTTGGAGACGAGGAGTACAAACAGATGCTCTGCGTAGACGGTGCTGTGATCGAAAAACCAATTACCTTAAAACCAGGTGAAGAATGGACAGGGCGGCTGGAGCTCTCCGTTGTTCCTTCCACCTATTGCAGCGATCATCTTGATCACATTGGAAGAATGTGAAGACACAGTAGCACCAATTTGCACCTTACTATTTATCATGTTCAGCATTTTTCTATTATATGTCAAGATATTTAACATGTAGTAAATTTTCATGACAAGCATTATATGGAAAATAACAACTCGTGCTGGGATTATGCCATAATTGTTTGTTTATGATTTGTTGCCCAGATCTAGCAACCCAAGAGGGGGCAGGGGTGAATTGGGTTTCTTAAAAATTTAATTGGCTATCAAGTATGTGCACTTATATTCTTTTATAAATGAATATCGTGTAGTGAAGTGAATCTAGTACATAATCAATCACAAAATATATCACAATCAAATACACTATTTATAGTGTTCGGTATCAATCATGCACCTACATTCATCCCTAAGAACACCTTGGGTATTCCACTAATCATCACTAGCCAAACTAGCTAGCAACATTGTTTCCGGGCATAAGCAAACCTTACAAATAAATCACCACTATTCAACCTAGGTAGCAACAATTGTTTCCGGGCACAAGCAAGCCTTACAAATACAAATTTGGGTAGACATCTACCCAAACACGTTTCACAACTGTGAAATAAATCAAAGCAAAGTAATAGAATGTTTAATACAATAAGCTCCTAGATATGAGTAGATTTAAACAATAAAATACTTATCAACTTAAGAGCTAATCCCGAAGTTGCTTCTTTCTTTAATAAACGTAGCAGCACAATAGAAGTCTTCGAGGTAGCTTTGAATGCTCTTCAATGAGGGTAGATGGAGCTTTAAGACCACTTGAAGAATCAGCAATATAATCAAGAACTCTTTTTCAAATGATTTTTCTCTCAATATTTTTTTACTGATATTTTTTTGATTTTTCTTTTTCAAAATCACTATCATATCGAAACATTGTTTATCGTCACTATTTATAACAAGAACATCAAGATATAGCCGTTGTGAAATAGAGGAGGGAGTGAGAGAGAACCGGCCAAGAGAAGGCCATGAGAAAAAAATTTCAAACGGTGGCAAGAGGTGAAGTAGAATTCCAATTCACAAAAATTGGTAGCCCAACTAATGAACAGGGAATGGAACCAGCCGATAGGAGCAAGGTGTTGGCATGCTAAAAGCACAAAAGTGGCATTCCAATATTTAGCACAAAGAAGCCAGCCGAAGACTTCAAAATGTTGGTATTCCAAAACCAAAAGTCGGTATGCTAAAATTGTTAAAGTAGCATGCCAAAATCCAAATGGTAACGTGCTGAAATTTTGGAATCAGGGAACCAACCGAAGCCTCTTAAAAATTTGCATGCCAACGATTGAAACCGGTATGCCAAATTTGTTAAAGTAGCATGCCAAAATCCAAACAGCAGCATGCTGAAAATTTGGAATTAGGGAGCCAATCGAAGCCTCTTGAAAATTGGTATGCCAACGATTGAAATCGGTATGCCAAACGTTGAAACCAGAATACCAATAGAGAGCTTCCAAGAATTAATATGCCAAAAATTCCAACTAGCATGCCAAAACGAAAAAGCCAGGGAACCAACCGTGAGCTCCAAAAGAAGAACATGCCAACTTAATAAATACCAAAGCCAGCTGTAACATGATTAAATATAAGCAAGCCATCAAGCATCCGACTGAAGGCAAACCGAAGGCAACCCGAATGCAAACCGAATGCAAACTAAAGGCAACCCGAATGCAAACCGAAGGCAAATGTAAACTGAAGGCAAACCGAATGCAAACCGAAGGCAAACCGAATGTAATAGAATCTGGTATTCCAAATCAAAGATTGGTAACCCAAGATTCAAGCATTAAGCATCCAATCCGAAGGCAATAAATATACATATAGTTTAAGAACATAATCCGGTGATGATTCAAAATACCATAGAATTATAAATAGAAATTTGTTAGATAATTGAATTCAGTTCAAGACAATACAAATATAATTAAACTTGAAAGTCATTTGGTCAAATGAACCGTATTATCTTATATTATGAATTACAATATACCTAGGATAAATAAAGTGTATTGTTCCATGATGAATAATCTGAAATTGATTGAACTTGATAGATACAATATTAGCACAATACTTAATTATTTTGCATTTCATTAAAATTAATATGGCGTCAACAATCTTTCCCTTTTTGATGATGACAAAAGCATTAAGTATTCAATAAGAAATAAGTAATTCAATCAAAGCATTCCTTGCAACGCTGAAGCATAAGACAGTGTGTGCCGAAATGTATGTGTAACATACCGAAACTTGATTTAAAAAATATATCTTGAAAAACTCTCCCTTTGGTTTTGATACAATGAAGTTTTCAAAATATTCATTTGATTTTTTAGAAAGAAAAAAAAAAAACAATAGAACATATGAAAGCTTCAAAATTGTGAAGCGTGTGCTTTCCATTTCTCTCATTTCATTTTTCAAAATAAGTTTTCGAAACATAACGTTGAAACTCCCCCATGATTATGAAGTACATTTTATTTCTAAAAAAAAATTAAAAAGCTTTTAAAATCAGAGTGTATGCTTTCCATTTCTTCCCCTTTTTGTCATTAATCAAAAAGAAGGTGAAAGAGTTTGCATCTATTACTGTATGTCTTTTTTCAATAGAATGAATGAAGTATAGCAAGTAATGATAAGCATAAAATTTTTAACATTAAGCAGATATTGTAAAGTACAGATAAAATTAAATAATTGCAAACCATACAAATCAGTCATTAATAACTTACAAGACAATACACACATTGGTCTGCAATAGTAAGTATCAGTTATACAATCCATACAAACATAATAAATAAGAAACATAGTTTCAAAACAACATAAGTCCAGAATAACAGAAGTAACATAGGCAGGAGCAGCATAAGCGAAAATCCAGAAGCAACATCAGTCTATGACATCAACGCGAGAAGATGAAGAAGATCCACGAGCACGTCTGGAAGGACGAGATGACCTCAAATGAGGGGTAGGACATCGAGTGGGGTCTTCAACATTAGGAAACAACTGAGATATAAAAGATTGAATTTCTTGTTGCATATTGTGGCACTCAGTAATGAGCCTAGAATGACTATCAAGAGCATGCTAGGCCTTGATAGTTTGCAATCTAAAGGAAGACATCTCATTACATGCAATGCCAGCACTATCCAACAAAGAGTTCACATCCTTTCTTAGCTTGCCTAACTCGGCAAAAAAATTAGAAATATCCATCATAGTACCATAATTGAAAGCTTTTCCTTTAATGATGGTCACACTGCCTTGTAAATCATATAGGCTTAATTTGATTTCACTTAGGATAGAGAACATTGAAGATATGTGGGGAATCATGGTAGTATCAGAAGAATAAGAAGATGAACTGTTAACAGATCCACCAAGAGAAACAATATCAGAGATCCTACGAACTAAAGTCTCTATATTATCAGGGTCCATTTTGGTAACCATAGGATGACTTGGTTGGAAAGGATTCTGAGCGAGTGGTGGAACATTGGGTGGATTCGGATCAGCAGTAGGATTGTTAACAAAAGAAAGATTAATATTAATAGGAGGATTGGGGTCCATAGGCATGAAACCTTGTTCAACAAACATGTAAGAGTAATTTATAGGAGGATCAGTAAACATAGAAGCAAAATTCTGAGGTACATTCGAATTAGAAGGATAATTTTGATTTTCAGCAGAAACAAAAGGGTGACTCTGATGTTCAGTGAAAAATTCTTGAGGCATAGTAGATTGCTCCCGTGGACAGGTGTATGAATTTCTTGCATTTTTCTTTGCTCCTAGTCCAAAGGCCATCTACCTTAGCAAAACCCATACGAATTAAGACACGCTCATTGTAAACATCATTATCACTAAGGTGGTAGACATTCTCACCCCTAACATCAACATCAAAATGATTAAATACATGGGTAAGAAGTAGACCATAGGATAGAGTAGCTCTAGATCTACTAATAGCCTCTCTCATCACATAAATCATTTTTCTAGGCAGGTGTAGATGAGTTTGGGTTACAACATGAAACATGAAGGTTAAGTCTCGGTCATTCACATAGTCGAAGCTACCACTTCTAGAAGTAAGACAGCGAGAAACAATACTATGAAGTAATCTCATTTTGCATTCAGATCTTTAGCAAAAACACAATCAATATTAGAAGCATCATTAATATCCAGAACAGTTTCTAATTTATACTTCCTGTCTTCAAGAGTATCATCACCAAGATCGGTACTTGAAATGTTCAAAATTTAACTCAAGAAATTTTCATCAAATTCAATTCTAACACCTTTAACAGTAGAACTCTATCATTTTCAAAACTAATATTATAATAAAAATTTTAACAAGATCGGGGTAAATGGGTAGGTTTGTCTTAAGTAAGTGTTTCAAACCTTGATATGCTAAATTTTCTCTAATAAAATTTTTTTAGAAGCTAAAAACTCAAAATCAATAATTTTTTCAAATGCTACAGATCTTCTAATCATAGATTGAAAGCTGAAAGGATTAGAAGGAGAGCACTCACTAATGCCTCGGGATGATGATCCATGCACAGATTTATCTTTGGGAGCCATTGATCCAAAGAAAACAAGGAGATATGAAGTTGGAATGAAGCTTGAAGAGAAGAGGAGGACGCTCGGCTTGGAGAAGAAGAAAGTGATGCACGGCTTGGAAAATAAATGGAATTGGAAGCAAGAAGAAATTAAGAAGTAGCCAATAATGCAAAGTTGGTATTCCAAAATAGGAAAACTAGAAGACTGGTTGACAAAAAGTGGAATACCAAAACATGAAAACTGGTAGACAATTAAAATACCAGAAAAGATTTCGTTTATTTATTATATCATCCGAAATAATTTGAAATTGATCCAATAAAAATATTAAAAATAAGGAGTATGAAGATCAAACAGTTGCGATTCATATGACATAAAATTCATGCAATCATAATGAGTATAGTGTGTATATAAATTAAATAATCATAATGACTCATTTAAATAGAAGGGTCAAGCATACTAAGCTCTCTTCTAATTTCACAAAATTTTGATTCATCAAGGGTTTTGTGAAAATATCAGCGAGCTGCAGATCAGTACAAACATGCTCAAGCACAATATTACCATTATTAACATGATCTCTAATAAAATGATGCCTAATCTCTATATGTTTTGTCCTAGAGTGCTGAATAGGATTTTTGGTTAAATTGATAGCACAATATTATCACATTTTATTGGAATATCTTTAAGTTTGATGCCATAATCTTCTAGTTATTGTTTAATCCATAAGATTTGAGGTCAACAACTTTCAATTGCAATGTACTCAGCCTCAACTATGGATAGTGCCACTGAAGTTTGTTTCTTGCTAAACCCTGAGATTAAATTAACATATAGAAATTGACAAGTTCCACTAGTAGATTTTCTGTCTAATTTACAACCTACAAAATTTGAATTAGTGTACCCTATTAAGTCTATGCTAGATTGTTTATCATACCATAATCCTAAGTTTACTGAACCACTCAAATATTTAAATATTCTCTTAACAGCTAATAAATGGGGTTCCTTAGGGTTAGCTTGATATCTAGCACACATGCATACATTGAATAATATATCTGGCTTACTAGCAGTCAAATACAATAAAGATCCTATCATTTCGCTATATAATTTTAAATCAACACTTTTATCAGTACTACAAGAGTCTAGTCAACAAGAAAGCTCATAGGTGTACCGATATACTTAGAAGTTTTCATGCCAAATTTTTTTAACATTTCTTTGATATATTTGCTTTGGCAAATGAAGATTCCATCATCACTCTGCTTGATTTGTAGTCTGAGAAAATAGTTTAGCTCACCCATCATGCTCATCTCAAACTCTCCTGCATAAGCTTTACAAAGTCTTGACATAATATTTCGTTAGTAGAACCAAAAATGATGTCATCAACATAAATTTGGACAATAAGCATATATCATTATTTTCTCTTTTAATAAAAAGTGTTGTATCAACATTTCCTCTAATGAATTTATTGCTAATCGAGAATTTGCTTAATCATTCATACCACGCTCGAGGAGCTTGCTTCAAACCATACAATGCTTTGTTCAATTTGAAAACATGATTTAGAAACAAGTGATTCTCAAATCCTAGTGGTTGCTCGACAAACACTTGTTCGGCAATATATCCATTTAGGAAAAACACTTTTAACATCCATTTGATATAATTTAAAATTCATAAAGATGCAAAAGCAAGTAACAATTTAATGGCTTCTAGTTTAGCAACAGGAGCATAAGTTTCATCAAAATCAATTCCTTCTTTCTGACAATAACCTTTAGCTACTAGTCTTGCTTTGTTTCTAACTATATTACCATGCTCATCCAACTTATTTCTAAATACCCATTTAGTCCCAATAATTGGATGATCATGTGCTCTATTAACTAGCGTCCATACATTATTTCTTTCAAATTGATTTAATTCTTTATGCATAGCATTTATCCATTTTATATCATCTTTAGCATCTTCAAAACATTCAGGTTCAATATAAGATACAAATGCTAAGTTATTATACATATCTTTAAATGAAGATCTAGTTTTAATACCATGCGAGATATCACCAATAATAAATTTCTTAGGATGATTGTGTATATACTTCCAATCCTTTTCTAGGTCATGATTACCTTGTGGTTCTTCATGATTTACCTTTTCTTGATTGGTTTGAATATTTGTGTCTTCTTTTTCTATCAAAGTAATTGCCTTCACTTGATTTTCAATTTCTCCTACATCATCCATAGCCTTTGTCTTCCTCATTGGAAGATCATTAGTTTCATCAAAAGCGACATGAATTGATTCTTCTATTACTAAAGTAATTTTGTTGAAAACTCAGTAAGCTCTACTAGAAGAAGAGTAACCAAGAGAAATACCTTCATCAGATTTTGGATCAAACTTGTCAAAATTGATTTTTCATTATTCAATATAAACATCGACATCCGAAAACACAAAAATATACAATGTTGGGTTTTCGATTTTTGTAAAGCTCATAAGGGTCTTTTTCAAAATAGGTCTAATCAAGGCTTGGTTTAAAATGTAACATGAGGTGTTAATTATTTCTGCCCAAAAGTACTTTGAAAGATTGCTCTCACACAACATGGTACGGGCCATTTCTTTCAAAGTTTGATTTTTTCTTACTACAACCCCATTTTGTTGAGGTGTCCTGGGTGCATAAAAATTATGATTAATGCCATGCTCATTACAAAACTTTCAAAGAAATGATTTTCAAATTCTTTTCCGTGATCACTCCGAATCGATAAAACCGAAACTCCCTTTTCATTTGTAATCTTTTTAAATAAGTTTTAAATGCAAAAATGCTTCATCTTTTCTAACTAAAAATAAAACCCAAGTAAATCGAGAGAAATCATCGATAATTACAAAACCGTAACGCTTACCTCCAGACTTGTAGTTCTAGTTGATCCAATAAATCCATATGCAATAATTCCAATGGTCTATTAGTTGAAATTATATTTTTAGATTTAAATGAAACTCTAGTTTGCTTTCCTAGTTGACATGCATCACAAATCTTATCTTTTTCAAATAATTTTGAGAGAAGATCAATGCTAACATGTGCAAGTCTTCGATGCCATAACCAACTTGATTCAGCAATTTTAGCATTCATAGCAACTAAACACTCAAAGTCATGGTCATTTAAATCATTCAAATTAACAGTATAAACATTTTCATGCCTATGACCAATAAGCTTCATGCAGTTATCAGCATGATTTGAAATAATGCAAACAGACGATTCAAAAATCACTTTAAAACCTTTGTCACATAATTGACTAATACTTAACAAGTTATACTTTAAACCATTAACTAACAAGACATTTTAATATATGTATGAGGTGTGACACCAATTTTATCAATGCCAATTATTTTACCTTGGCCATTATCTCCAAAGTAACTATACCTCCATCTTTAGCTTCTAAAGTGATGAACTGTGATTCATCACCAGTCATGTGCCTTGAACACCCGCTATCAAGATATTATTTTTGTTTAGATCCACGAGTTGCAAGACACACCTCTCGATGTCCGCCATAAAGCAAAGATTAGCCACTTCATTCTTTTCTTCTCCCTCGGAGCTTGAATTTTCAGAATTACTCCATGTAGCCATTATTGCCTTTTTTTTATATTTCTTGGAACCTTTCTTTAGTTGTGAACATTTTGATTTAAAGTGTCCTGACTTCTTGCATTCATAACAGCTAATTTCTTTTTCCTTTTCTTTGTTCCCATCTCCTCTTGTAAATGGTTTCCTTTTTCCTCCGAACTTTCTTCTTTTCATGAATCTCTTAAATTTTCTAGTAATGACTAATGAGGGCCATGACCTCATTATCATTGTCATCCTCAAATTCATCTGACTCTTCCTTTTGTTCAAAAATTTTAAGAGCCATAGTCCTTCTCTTTGACTCATCCTCATCATGTGTTATTTGATTTGAAGCTCATGAGTCATTAAGGATAAATGAATTATGCCCTGAAAACCAATCACAGTTGTTGTATCAGTGGCAAAAATTTATAATTTCTCTCAACTCAAGAATGATAATAGAGGCAATTTTATATTTCATCATATGATGTGTCTTATATTTTTTATGATGAACCCCATAGAATAGGGCAATGTTTTTAGGGTTACAAAGATAATAGTGAGACCTAAAACCTATAAACCCTAATCTAGAATATTCCTAGTCATAGGATCATCGATTTGGGGATCGATGAATCCGGATAGACTAGCACATCTTATGTATGCTCGATTGTGAGGGTGGTTGGTCTCACGACCACTTGTGTAGGGACACTAATACAAAGATGTGGGTGCTCATTAGGTTATGAGTTCACTGAATTGATCCGACAGGAGAACATCAAATGGAAGTTTTACTTACTTGTCATAATAGATTGTTCTATAAGTGAAAGTTGTGCAAGTAATCCTTAGACCTGAGACCACCATAGTATCTTGTGCACATGAATCCATATTTTGGTTCATATTCATTCATAACAAAAGGTTATGTACGGGGTGATGCTAGATATGAAGGATTGTGTATGAAGGTAATGAGTAGGTCAACAAGGAATCGATGACTCCTAGTAAGTGGAGTATTATCCCAAGTAATCTCATCAAATGTTGACTTAGAAAATCTTTGATCAAAGTATGATGAAATTAGAAAAGGTTTTCTTATTTATCATCGGTTGAGTCTTCATTAATGATTAGAGATTCAAATGGATTAAGTATGAGGGTTTGACATTTATCCATGCCCATCACTTAATCGGGATAAAGAAATATCGAAGGATTGAATTACACAGTAACTTGCCTTCAAAGGGTATTTTGGTAATTTCTATCAAATTCCTCATCTTCTGGATAGGCATGACACATTGCTAGATGTCAATCTTGTCTTGTAGGTTTTTATAAATCAATTAGATTAATTTTATAAGTCAATTTGAAGGTTGGTCCAGATTGACAGTTTAAGTTAGCCCGATTTGACATAGTCGGATACATAATCGGGCTAAATCAAAAACCTACTGCTGGCTAGATGAGGAACCCAGAGGGTCACACACAATAGAGAATTAATTGAAGAAGTTAAAAATATTTTTATTGGGATTTTTGGATCCTAATTGGTTGGCCAAGATCGCATACTAGCATATGTGGGCTAACCCGAGCTCCTGACTTAATCTGTTTAGGTCCATTTGCTTGCTGATTAGGCTAATAAATTTAAGTTGGATTTAAATTAACATTGGCCATGTGTTGGGCAGCCTATCTAGAGTTTAATCTAAATTTATGGGATTTTTCTAGATTTTTTTTATGATGATCAAATTCGAATTGGATTCGAATTTCAGCCTGATTTGGTTAGTTTGGGTTGACTTGGTTAGTCTGGGTTGACCCGAGGCCTTAGTCCTTTTTTGAACCATTTTATTTCGAATTTAAATGAGTTTAATTTATTAAATATTATTTAAATTTATTAATAAAATAATTTAATAAATTAAATATTTAATATGTACTTGGTGGGGTTTGAACCGAAGACCCCTTGGACCCTTGGCCCCCTCGGAGCGGATAGAAGCGCTCCTCACGTAAAATGTCTCCACCCTTTCTTCATGCCCCTTGGATGGCACCCTTTCTCTCCATCCAACGCCTCTCATTGCTGCCCCTTCGTTTCTATTTAAAGGGGGCAGCAGATGGGATTCTAAAAAAAAAAAATAAAAAGAAAGGCTATTAGAGTGTGTAAAGGCTTGTTGGAAAGCTTTTAGAAAGCTTTTGAAGAGGAGAAAGTCCAAAGAGGCATTAAAAGGCTGCATATGATAAAAAGGCTGCCAGAAGGTTCTAGCAAGCAAATAGGAGTGCTTCTTCGAATTGATTCTCGTGTGGATCACCTTTGGAGGGCATACACTTGTGTGCCTCTTGGAGATTATTGGATTTAGCAATCCAGGTATTTTTCTTACTCCTTTTATTTTAGATTTTAATTGATTTACTTTTTGAACTGCATAAAGGCGATCTTGGAAATTAGGGCTTTTGGCGATGTTTGTTTTCAAAATGATTAAAGTTTATGAAAAGCATGCCTTCAAGCATCCCAAAATTCCCATCAGTGGTATCAGAGCCTTCTTCATGCATTCAAGAAGAAATCAAATTAATCTATTATGAATGATTAAATTGATAGATCATTATATGTTTATAGCAAAATAGTAAGTTATGTTTAACCAAATTGGCATGATATGCATAATGTAATGATATGACTATATTACATTCATAAAATGGTTATTATTATGATTGTTAAAATAAGTAAATCATTATGTTCTGATGCATAATTAGCAATATATGTTATACATAATTGACTATTATGCTTTATATAATGCAATGTCCTAGTAACTACTTAGGATTGGGTTAGTCACCATAGCCATTTGGTCATAAGAGCCAAGTAGTTTTTTAAAGGCCCTCTCTTTCCATTCAATGGGATCTCCTATGATATGTAGGGGTGCCGATGTGATCTTATCCCATGAACAAGTAATGAGAACGGATGATGATTATTTTTTTTAATCATATGCTTTTGTGATGCATATTAGGGCTAATATGCGTATTAGTTGATATGATGAGATGAAGTATGTACTGATTGATTGTATGCCACAAGATTAGGGTTTCACTATAACCCTAATTAATTTAGAAATATGTTTAGAAGTATTAGTTGTCATTATGTTGTAAGATTAATGACACACTATGCACATAAATGGATATGTGATACTTAGAAACATAAGGATGTGCTCGAGACGATAAAAGCCCTCCTAAAAATTATATTTAGTTGTAGTGTTATATTATCATGAAGCAAATCCTTTTTAGGGATTAATTGATCGATTGGTGTCTAAGAAAAGTGGTTCTGGGAAGGTAAAGAGAATGTGGTTTTTAATTAGTTCCGTTACTTACCTGGCCAAATTTATTTGGTGTCTAAGGCAAGAACGGGGGACTCCCACACCTCTTCCACTTGCCTGGCCAATTCGATTAATTTAAACCTTAGAATTGGAAATGCTAATTGGTTATAAATTCACTACAAAAATGCCTTCCTTCATACAAAGCCAAAATTATATCAAAACTATAGTAGGCTTGTTGAGCAAACTCAAGGCTTACTATTAGGGTTTGATGTAAAAATTTGACTTGGTGCATATTATGCTTTATAGTATGCTTGTTAATGTTACTTTGTTGAGCAAACTCAAGGGTGACATTATTCAATCATGACTATATAGAATGAAGGGTCTGACTAAACTAAGACATTATTGTTTGTTGTGCAAACACAAGGCTATAAGTGTCTTAGAGGCAAGTGTAATGTTGATGAAATTGGAAAGGAATTTCCTACCCTTGAACTTATAAATGTTTGTTGAGCAAACTCAAGGCATTTATAAGGAATTGGGATCTCAACCCACTAAAGAAATCGGATATTGGTTTCTCGTTTAACATAGTAGAGGGTTATGGTATTCGAAGAAAATAGTGGGAGACACAATTAGATTCAAAGTCCTTGTCTAATTGTGATTATCATTTTTGAGTGGTCTGCTCATGTATTATTCTTGTTTGTTTGTAGACAATTAAATGGCTTCATCATTATCACTGCGGGGCATTTTAGATGCTAATAAACTAACCGGACCAAATTATGTCGATTGGTTGAGGAACCTAAGGATTGTATTAGCTCAGGAGAAAATTTCCTACATTCTTGATTCTCCGGATCCAGATCCGATCGGAGAAGATGCTTCCGAGAGGAAAGGGCCACATTTAGGATGTGGCAGAATGATAGTATGACTGTCAAGTGCATCATGTTGGCCTCAATGAGCAATGAGCTCCAAGGCAACATGAAAAGATGGAACTTCAGTCCATACTTCTCAACTTAAAAGAGTTGTATGGAGAGCATAGTAGGACTGCAAGATATGAGATATCTAAGCAGTTGTTTTGTGCACATATGAGTGGCGGCTCGCCTGTTCAGGTTCATGTCCTAAAGATGATTGACTTAATCACCCAATTAGGTCAATTAGGCTTCATCATGGACGAGCAGCTAAATCAGGATCTGATCTTGCAGTCACTCCCAGATTCCTTCTCACAATTTGTCATGAACTACCACATGAATAAATTGAATCTTACATTACCAGAGCTACTTAACATGCTTAAGACTGCTGAGAGCCATTTTAAGGGAGAAAAGGCTCATCTTCTTCTGATCGATGGGAAGAAGAAAGAGGTGATGAAGAAGGGTTTAAAAAGAAAATTAAACCCTAAAAGGAGCATCAAGAAGAAGAAGAAGGCAAAGAAGTCTTCAGATGATGGATCTTGTTTCTTCTGCGGTAAGAAGGACATTGGAAGAAGAATTGTAAGAAGTACCTGGCAAGTTTGAAACAGGATACTGATAAAGCATCAAAAGGTTTGTTAATGATACAAACAAACTTATCATTGAGTTTTTCAACTTCTGATTCATGGGTATTGGATACCGCATGTGGGGCTCACATATGCAAATCTTTGCAGGGGCTTCACAAAATTAGAAGGTTGGAGAAATGACTTCAAGCTTTATGGCGCGAGTGGAGAGACCTTCCATACAGAAGCTGTTGGAACCTACTTGTTATTATTGCCTACAGGCAAAATACTTGAATTAAAAGATTGTTATTTTATTCCGAATGTAGTCAGAAATATTATTTCTGTACCATTGTTATTAAAACAAGGTTATGAAATAAAAGTTGAGAGCAATGGATGCTCTATATCTTATTCAAATGACTTCTTTGGAATGGAAAAATTTGTGAATGGTCTTTTAACTCTATCACTCAATGATAATGTGTTGCTTGTTGAAAACAAAAGAGAAAGAGAGATGATACCAATGAAACATTCCTTTGGCATTGCCGATTAGGTCATATAAGTGAGTCAAGGATTAACAAGTTATACAAAGAAGATTTCTTTGGACCTTATGATTTTCAATCATTAGAAACTTGTGAATCTTGCCTCATGGGAAAAATGACCAAGTCTCCATTTACTGGACATGGAGAAAGGGCAACTGAGTTATTAGGGTTAATACATTCAGATGTATGTGGACCATGTCAACTCAAGCTATAGGAGGATACTCTTATTTCATCACATTTATAGATGATCTATCAAGGTTCGGATATGTGTATCTTATGAAACATAAATTCGAAGCCTTTGAAAAGTTTAAAGAGTATCAAAATATGGTTGAGAAACAAACTAGAAAAGGTATTAAAATCCTTCGATTGATCAAGGAGGTGAATACTTATCCAGCGAGTTTCTTAATCATCTTAAGGATAATGGTATTCTCTCTGAATGGACACCTCCATATACACCACAATTAATGGTGTAGCTGAAAGGAGGAACCGTTCCTTGTTTGATATGGTACGGTCCATGATGTGCTTCACGGATCTTCCAGTATCCTTCTGGGGTTATGCCCTAGAAACTGCTGCATATGTAATAAACAGGGTACCATCCAAATCAGTTCCTAGCACTCCATATGAATTGGAATGGCAGAAAGCCAAGTCTTAAACATCTTAAAATTTGGGGTTGCCCAGCTTATGTTAAAAAGGAATTTGTACATAAGCTAAATGCTAGGGCTGAAAAATGTAGGTTCATTGGTTATTCTCAAAAAGGTATTAGATACCTTTTCTATCATCCTACTGAACAAAAGGTATTTGTTAGTAGGCATGCTGTCTTTTTGGAAAAGGAATTTATTCAAGAAGAAAGTAATGGCAGAATAATCGAATTAAGTGAAATTCAAAATAAACAAACTCAAGTTCCTCAATCAGAAGTACAAATTGATAAGGTACAACCACAACATACACCTCCTCTTCGTAGGTCAGAAAGAGTGCGGAAGCACCTCTTAGATATGGTTTTATGATTGAAAACAATAATGAAGCCAACGTCATTGAAAATGATGATCCACTGACTATATGGAAGCAGTCGAGGTATGGAATCCGACAAATGGCTTAATGCCATGAAATCCGAGATGGACTCCATGTATGACAACCAGGTTTGGATCTTGGTTGACCCACCTAAGGGAATTGTCCCAATAGGGTGCAAATGGATCTTCAAAAGAAAGATTGGAGCAGATGGGCAAATAGAAACCTACAAGGCTAGGTTAGTGGCAAAAGGTTTTAAGCAAAGACATGGTATTGACTATGATGAAACTTTTTCGCCAGTTGACATGCTCAAGTCTATTAGGATTATGCTTGCTATTGCTGCATACTATGATTATGAAATATGGCAAATGGATGTTAAGACTGCATTCCTTAATGGAAATCTTGAGGAAGAAGTCTATATGTCACAACCAGAGGGGTTTGTCTCAAGTGAGAGACCAAACCAAGTATGCAAACTTAGAAAATCTATTTATGGATTAAAGCAAGCATCGAGGAGTTGGAACATTCGTTTTGATGAAACTATTAAGGAATTTGATTTCATCAAGAATACGGATGAACCGTGTGTATATAAGAAAATAAGTGGGAGTGCCATTGTCTTCTTGGTCTTGTATGGATGACATACTTATCATTGGAAATGATATTCCAATGATGCAATCAGTCAAGACTTGGTTGTCAAAACGGTTTTCCATGAAGGATTTGGGAGAAGCATCCTATATTTTAGGAATAAAGATCTATAGAGATAGATCTAAGAGGATGCTAGGGTTATCCCAATCCAGGTACATAGACTTAATATTGAAGAGATTCAATATGGAGGGAAGTAAGAAAGGTTATTTGCCCATGAGTCAAGGCATACACCTATCTAAAAGGATGTCTCCTAAGACTCCAGAAGAAAGAAAGAGGATAAATAAGATTCCTTATGCTTCGGCAGTATGATCAATTATGTATGCAATGTTATGTACCAGACCTGATGTTGCGTATGCTTTGGGCATAGTAAGTAGATTTCAGGCTGATCCAGGGGAGGATCATTGGAAAGCAGTAAAAAACATTCTTAAGTACCTGAGAAGGACTAAAGATGTTTTTCTCATATATGGAGGATCAGACTTAAAACTAGAAGGCTACACAGATTCTAGTTTTCAATCTGATCCAGATGACAGTAAGTCTATATCATGGTATGTCTACACTCTGAATGGAGGAGCAGTGAGTTGGAAAAGTACCAAGCAGCCAACTGTAGCTGATTCAGTCACTGAGGCAGAGTACATAGCTGCAAGTGAAGCCGCTAAGGAAGCTATCTGGATGAAGAAGTTCATCACCGAATTAGACGTAGTTCCTACTATACAATAGCCGGTGCCATTATATTGCAATAACACTAGAGCTGTGGCACAAGCGAAGGAACCAAGGTCTCACCATAAATCCAAGTACATCCTGAGACGCTTCCACCTCGTTCGAGACATCATTGAAAGACATGATGTGGTGATAGAACGAGTTGAAACAAAGAACAACATAGCAGACCCATTCACTAAGGCCCTTCCACTACAGTAGTTAGATCGCCATCTTGATTGTATGGGTATTAAATACAAGGGCGATTGGCTTTAGTGCAAGTGGGAGATTGAAAGAATTATGCCCTGAAAGCTAATCACATTTGTTGTATCAGTGGCAAAATTTATAATTTCTCTCAACTCAAGAATGATAATAGAGGCAATTTTATATTTCATCATATGTGTGTCTTATATTTTTTATGATGAACCCCATAGAATAGGGCAATGTTTTTAGGGTTACAAAGATAACAGTGAGACCTAAAACCTATAAACCCTAATCTAGAATATTCCTAGTCATAGGATCATCGATTTGGGGATCGATGAATCCGGATAGACTAGCACATCTTATGTATGCTCGATTGTGAGGGTGGTTGGTCTCACGACCACTTGTGTAGGGACACTAATACAAAGATGTGGGTGCTCATTAGGTTATGAGTTCACTGAATTGATCCGACAGGAGAACATCAAATGGAAGTTTTACTTACTTGTCATAATAGATTGTTCTCTAAGTGGAAGTTGTGCAAGTAATCCTTAGACCTGAGACCACCATAGTATCTTGTGCACATGAATCCATATTTTGGTTCATATTTATTCATAACAAAAGGTTATGTACGGGGTGATGCTAGATATGAAGGATTGTATGAAGGTAATGAGTAGGTCAACAAGGAATCGATGACTCTAGTAAGTGGAGTATTTATCCCAAGTAATCTCATCAAATGTTGACTGAGAAAATCTTTGATCAAAGTATGATGAAATTAGAAAAGGTTTTCTTATTTATCATCGGTTGAGTCTTCATTAATGATTAGAGATTCAAATGGATTAAGTATGAGGGTTTGACATTTATCCATGCTCATCACTTAATAGAGATAAAGAAATATCGAAGGATTGAATTGCACAGTAACTTGCTACCAAAGGGTATTTTGGTAATTTCTATCAAATTCCTCATCTTCTGTAGGCATGACACATTGCTAGATGTCAATCTTGTCTTGTAGGTTTTTATAAATCAATTAGATTGATTTCATAAGTCAATTTGAAGGTTGGTCCAGATTGACAGTTTAAGTTAGCCCGATTTGACCTGTTCAGATAGTCGGATACATAATCGGGCTAAATCAAAAACCTACTGCTGGCTAGATGAGGAACCCAGAGGGTCACACACAATAGAGAATTAATTGAAGAAGTTGAAAATATTTTTATTAGGATTTTTGGATCCTAATTGGTTGGCCAAGATCGCATACTAGCATATGTGGGCTAACCCGAGCTCCTGACTTAATCTGTTTAGGTCCATTTGCTTGCTATTAGGCTAATAAATTTAAGTTGGATTTAAATTAACATTGGCCATGTGTTGGGCAGCCTATCTAGAGTTTAATCTAAATTTATGGGATTTTTCTAGATTTTTTATGATGATCAAATTCGAATTGGATTCGAATTTCAGCCTGATTTGGTTAGTTTGGGTTGACTTGGTTAGTCTGGGTTGACCCGGGGCCTTAGTCCTTTTTTGAACCATTTTATTTTGAATTTAAATGAGTTTAATTTATTAAATATCATTTAAATTTATTAATAAAATAATTTAATAAATTAAATATTTAATATGTACTTGGTGGGGTTTGAACCGAAGACCCCTTGGACCCTTGGCCCCCTCGGAGCGGATAGAAGCGCTCCTCACGTAAAACGTCTCCACCCTTTCTTCATCCCCCTTGGATGATGCCCTTTCTCTCCATCCAACGCCTCTCATTGCTGCCCCTTCGTTTCTATTTAAAGGGGGAAACAGATGGGATTCTAAAAAAAAAAAGAAAGAGAAAACAGAGAGCCCGTAAGCCCTCCTCCCCTGTTCTTCTCCCCTTGTCTTAATATCACTATCATACTAAGACAAGGCCCTAAGTTGAGATAGAGAAAGGCTATTAGAGTGTGTAAAGGCTTGTTGGAAAGCTTTTAGAAAGCTTTTGAAGAGGAGAAAGTCCAAAGAGGCATTAAAAGGCTGCATATGATAAAAAGGCTGCCAGGAAGGTTCTAGCAAGCAAATAGGAGTGCTTCTTCGAATTGATTCTCGTGTGGATCACCTTTGGAGGGCATACACTTGTGTGCCTCTTGGAGATTATTGGATTTAGCAATCCAGGTATTTTTTTACTCCTTTTATTTTAGATTTTAATTGATTTACTTTTTGAACTGCATAAAGGCGATCTTGGAAATTAGGGCTTTTAGCGATGTTTGTTTTCAAAATGATTGAAGTTTATGAAAAGCATGCCTTCAAGCATCCCAAAATTCCCATCAAAGGATCCCAACAATTCTTCCAAGGGTAAAACATTAAGGTCCTTTACCTCTTGAATAGCAGTGACTTTGGCCTCCTAAGACCTAAGCAAAGATCGCAATACCTTCCTCACAAGATCAACATTGGTATATGATTTACCAAGGCTTTTAAGTTCATTTATGATGTTAGTAAATCTAGTAAACATTTTAGAAATTGATTCACTAGCAACCATCTTAAATAATTCATATTTATGGACAAGCATATTTATCTTAGATTCTTTCACTTGATTAGTACCCTCATGGGTAACTTCTAATCTATACCAAATCTCTTTAGCAGATAAATAAGTAGACATGCGATTAAATTCATTAGCATCCATTGAGCAATATAAAACATTCACGGCCTTAGCATTGAGCTGAGCCAACTTTTTATCATGTTCATCCCATTCCGTTTTCGATTTAGGAATCACCATGTTATCTAATCTAGTTGTAGGTGTGTGAGGACCATTTACTATGATACTCCATAGGTCATAGTCAAGTGCTTGAATGAAAATTTTTATTCTAGCTTTTCAATATCTATAATTTGTGCCATTAAATAATGGTGGCCTATTAGTAGATTGTCCCTCACTCAACAAGGTTGCCATAATCTTTAGCTCTAAGCTTTTTAGGGCTTAACAACAAGAGCACCTGCTCTGATACCACTTGTTGCCCAGATCTAGCATCCCAAGGAGGGGTGAATTAGGTTTCTTAAAAATTTAATCGGCTATCAAGTATGTGCACTTATAGTCTTTTACAATTGAGTATCATGTAGTGAAGTGAATCTAGTACATAATCAATCATAGAAAATATATCACAATCAAACACAATATTTATAGTGGTTCGGTGCCAACCCTGTACCTACATCCACTCCCCAAGAATACCTTGGGTATTCCACTAATCACCACTAGCCAACCTAGCTAGCAACATTGTTTCCAGGCACAAGCAAGCCTTACAAATAAATTACCACTAGCCAACCTAGCTAGCAACACTTGTTTCCAGGCACAATCAAGCCTTACAAATACAAATTCGGATAGACCTCTATCCAAACACGTTTCATAACGGTGAAACAAATCAAAGCACAAGTAATAGAATATTTAATACAATAAGCTCCTAGATATGAGCAGATTTAAACAATATAAATACTTATCAACTTGAAGACCTAATCCCGAAGTTGCTTCTTTCTTCAATAAACGCAGCAGCACAATAGAAGTCTTCGAGGTAGCTTTGAATGCTCTTCAATAAGGGTAGATGGAGCTTTAAGTCCACTTGAAGAATCAGCAATAAATGAACTCCGGTGGGTTAAAAAATAATCAAAGCAATACTCCAACAATCCTCAAACAAATCTCTCTTTCAAATGATTTTTCTCTCAATATTTTTTTTATGATATTTTTCTGATTTTTCTTTTTCAAAATCACTGTCACATCGAAACACTGTTTATCTTCACTATTTATAACAAGAACATCAAGATATAGCCGTTGTGAAATAGAGGAGGGAGTGAGTGAGAGAGAGAACCAGCCAATTAAGAGAAGGCCATCAGAAAAAAATTCCAAACGGTGGCAAGAGGTGAAGTAGAATTCCAATCCACAAAAATTGGTAGCCCAACTAATGAACAGGGAATGAAACCAGCCGATAGGAGTAAGGTATTGGCATGCTAAAAGCACAAAAGTGGCATTCCAATATTTAGCACAAAGAAGCCAGCCGAAGACTTCAAAATGTTGGCATTCCAAAAACCAAAAGTCGGTATGCTAAAATTGTTAAAGTAGCATGCTAAAATCTAAACGATAACGTGTTGAAATTTTGGAATCAGGGAACCAACCGAAGCCTCTTGAAAATTGGCATGCCAACAATTGAAACTGGTATGCCAAAATTGTTAAAGTAGCATGCCAAAATCCAAACGGTAGCATGCTGAAATTTTGGAATCAGGGAGCCAACCGAAGCCTCTTGAAAATTGGCATGCCAACGATTGAAATCGGTATGCCAAACGTTAAAACCAGAATACCAACAGAGAGCTTCCAAGAATTAACATGCCAAAAATCACAACTAGCATACCAAAACGAGAAAGCTAGGGAACCAGCCATGAGCTCCAAAAAAAGGAACATGCCAACTTAATAAATACCAAAAAGCCAGCTGTAACATAATTAAATATAAGCAAGCCAGTAAGCATCCGACTGATGCAAACCGAAGGCAATCTGAATGCAAACCGAAGCAATCCGAATGCAAACCGAAGGCAACCCGAATGCAAACCGAATGCAAACCGAAGGCAAACCGAATGTAATAGATTCTGGTATTCCAAATCAAAGATTGGTAACCTAAGATTCAAGCATTAAGCATCCAATATGAAGGCAATAGAAATGCAGATAGTTTAAGAACATAACCCGGTGATGATTCAAAATAACATAGAATTATAAATAGAAATTTGTTAGATAATTAAATCAAGTTCAAGATAATGATAATATAATTAAACTTGAAAGACATTTTGTCAAATGAACCGTATTACCTTATATTATGAATTACAATATACCTGGGATAAATGAAGTGTATTGTTCCATGATGAATAACTTAAAATTGATTGAACTCGATAATATAATATTAGCACAATACTTAATTGTTTTGCGTTTCATCAAAATTAATATGGGGTCAACATGATTGATAGAATTATTTACAATGACAACTAAATTATATGGTAGAAAGTAGAGAGTAGAAGCCCACTGCCCTTGCTTGAAGTAAAGGCTATTTAAAATATTCTGACATATTGTTATTATTACAAAACATTGATATCATCGGATGGTGTTTGGTTGCTCTGCTTTGTTTGGAATGCAAGTAGCGTCATATAAATTTGCTGCTATTATATTAAAATTACAATTGTTCTTGAGGTGATCTCGGATGGCTATTACATTATACTATATTATCATCAGTGTGCCCATTCTTATTTTCTCGGAAGCGAAATAAACGGGCACATTATACAATATCATTCTTATTTTCTTGGAAGCGAAATAAACGTGCATGAGGCGCTTTGTAGCAATTATGTGGCTGTAGGCCATTCGGCATGAGAAGTTTTTGAAATATAATCAGATTGTAGTTGCGGTACGTAAAGTACATAAATTCAACCTCTCTTCTCTCTCTTCAGAAAGGGTTGGGTCATTGGTCAATAAGACTGATTTATGATTAAAAATATTAAAAATATTTAAAAATATTAATATATATATATATATATATATATATATATATATATAATTATTTTTATTTTTTATGAAAATAATTTATTCTCTTTCTATTAAATACTATTCTTTAAAATCTACATTCTATACTTTTTTTTAAAAAAAAATCATGGTATAGACAGAAGTATTATTCATTTAATTTTTAAGAATGTCACAGAGTTGTATATAATGTAGAGAAGTCTACAATTTATTGATTTTTTTAATATAAAAATTTTAAAGTATCCAAATGTATAAAACAACATACATATATCTTGCTTTAAATTTTCAAAAAAAAAATAATTATTTTTTATTAGAAGGAATTGATTAGTAAATGGTGAGTAAATATCAACAGCATTTCCAGTTGTTAGAAAACGGCTTAGCCTTATGGTCAAATGATTAGTGTTATAATTTTCTGAAAGATAAAATATTTTGTATGGCAATGGAGAGTGAGCATCGGTGATGATACTAAATATCAGTTTGCAAAGATGTTGCGATTATTACAAGAGGCAACTTGCTAGTTGGAACAGTAGCATCCATTGGGTAGCATATGGAGTCCAGGCTCAACTTGACATTAAAAAGAAGTTAAATGAGGTTACTTGTTGAATCTCTTCAATGTCCCTGAGGAACTTCAGATTGTACAACCATCTCCCAAGCTTAGCCTATCTGAAGAGGGCCCTGTTCTTTGGTCCAGGAGGAAATTGGATGACCCGGCTGAAAATTTTTCCCAGAAGTTCAGTGAGAAACACTAGCCTCAATGGGGACTGGTGGTGTTTGTTACTACATTCTCAGATCAGCGGAAAAGCAATCATACTATTCTTGGACGTTCGTGTAAAATAGCAAAGAAGAGAAGCATATCTTATCATCATCGTCACTAGTGTCGCTGAAACCAATTCTGTACATAATTTGCCACCCATCAAACGCACCAGCGTAGTGCGTCCAGAGACTAGGGGTCTAATATGAAGAGAAATATGAAATGGATCAATTCTGGCTCAGGCTGTAATCAACCACACATACACCAGATTATTTTTCTGGTTTGAAACAACCACCAGCCTGACCTGCGTGGGGTTCATTCTCCAACCCAAGATAAATACATAATACATTACCATGTTCATCCATGCAACTCCATGGGCTGATCGAGCCTCTCGGAATATCCCTGTATACCAGGCTTCGACCACTCCATGATTGCATCTTTTTCTATTTCTAGTGCAGCCATCACTGGAGCACCTGGTGAATAATCCTCCATTTTAAGTGTCATCCCAGTATGAGAAAATGCAGAAATGGCAGGAGACGGAAACATCAGATTGTCCTTGCCTGCTGCAAACTTTTAAATCAATGCATGTGCGCAAAACCATGTTAGCAGTGTCTTTTATCAGCAGACATTAGAACGCTTAGAACGAGAGCTTTAAGGAAAAGATGGACTTTGAGAGCTTTAAAGATGCAGTTTCCTTCAGGCATTTGTTGACAACAGGCATGACCAGAAACTCTTAGTAGCGTTAATGGACTAAAAATGTTATTAGTCCATGTTTTTCACACTCAAAAACATGGAATCTTTCCTTGTTGAAGAAATAAAGGGCCTATAGTCTAACTAGATAGTGAGTGAATAATATCACATGAATAACCATCCTGGTACCAGTGGAAAGCATGATGCAAGCATTTGGCTGCTGCAATCTGAGAAGCATCATCTTCCATGAAAGTGCAATTTCATTTTTACTTGAGCCTTCAGCAGCACACGAAGCCCATCAGGCTCAGAAGACATGCTGGATCTACAATCACTCATCCCAAAGCCAAATCACCTGTAGCAACATGGTAATGACACCTCTAACCAAAAAAATTTTAGTTCCCATATTTGGATCAACTTAGAAAGATAATCAACAAAATGGGAGTATACAGAAGCTTGCAGAATAATACAAAAATGAAGTTTTTTCAGCTGCAATTAGATTGCCTGAAATTTACTTAAATAATGCAATCTTTATCCCCAACAACTGGAGATCCGGTAGTGGTTATATAATACCAAGCGATCTTCAAACTGTAAATAGCAGGTAGAAAAAAGAAACAATTAATTTTTATTACTTATATAGGCTATGGATAAGCAATTTAGTTTTTGTATAGGATAAAAGTTGATGATGTAAGGAGATATGGTTTGGCCAGGACATGTTTCTAATTATTAAATATCAAGTTGAATTTGATCCAAGTCTACAACTACCCATTTCACAACAGAACCAAAATTTCAAACAGGTATAATATCTGGCCCACTCCCAATCTTAAATCTCAGTTTCCACAATGAATTTCATAACTGAAATGACAAAAGAGAGATGAAAGATCAGAAGTTCAACAAAAAAGAGCAAGTAAAAGCAGATGGTAAGCTTAGGCTTTAGATGTAAGAAATAGAGGCAGTACCTTAACCTGATAACCTAATCTGCTATGCACCACGACGACACTCCAGCTGCTTTGTGTGCTCCAGTAGAACCTGTATCAAAACAACCATCATGAAACGAACGCAAGTCAGTAGCAGCCAGGTAACCGCTACATCTATATTTTAGCTTGTGCATTCATGTTATCTAGTTCAATCTTTTTAGAAGTAATTCAGAGCATAGTGTAACATAAAAAAGATAAGAAAGGTAATATTTACTAAAGAAACTAAAAGGAAAAAAAAAGAAAATGTGAAAAAAATAATGTAGAGTGAAATATGACATCTCTTACTTCTCGTATGTAATGAGCTATTGCTTTGCATCCTTCTATGGCAAGTTGCATTACATTTTCAAAAATATCCATCGGTAGTTTAGCATCCATCTAAGATTTAAGCAACATAACTATCAGCATCACATAAAAATAAACTGAAGAGAAACTGTGCATGAGCCAGGAAAACAATAAATCCTCACATCAAAGTAAACATTTTTATGCTCATATTATCTAGATATTCTAGATTCAGATCCCAAAGAAAGAATTTGCATTCATTACAATATTTCCAAAGTCACACATAAACATTAAAAGATGTGGAAGAATCAAAAGAATGGCACATGAAAATTCTTAGTATCATCAGTGACTTTGTGGTTAGATTCTTATGAGTTAAATGAATATAGCAAAATTGCTTTGCACCTTTTCCATTAAAACTGTCCCTCTTTTCCAAAGCCTAGACAGTTGAGATGTCAAATGGACAAGACAAAATTAATAGATATGTTTTACTGACTTGATGAAAGCAACATTTTAAATTAAATAAGAACCAATTTTACACACACAATGATTTTAGTGTTTAACTATGGGGTATTTGCACATTCCTTCCTAAACTAAAAAAAAATTGCAATCAACCCTCTACTTTCAATTTCAGTTGCAATTAACCTTTGCCGTTTAAATCTAGAGTTAAAAGTAATGGAGAAGTGGACATGTAACTATCACGTGACCACTATAGATACCATTTGGCATACCTAGAAAAGAAAAAGGCGATTGTACCCTTGATCAAGACCACTTTTCCGTTTCGTTTAATGTCCAATTTAAATGGCAGGGACCAATTGTAACTTAAATTGAAATTGGGGGGTGATTGCAAATTTTTTAAGTTTAAGGAGGAATATGCAAATACCCCATAGTTAAGAGAAGCTAAGTAGAATTAACCCATGTTTTAACAAATTCAAGGTAAGCTAGAACAAAATTTATTTAGTGAAATGGCCCAATTTATTTGGGCACCTTTTAAAATATAGCTTAGGTTTGTTGTCTTATTAGGGAAAACATGATCCATTCAGATAATAGTATCATATCTAACATTACCGTAAAGATAATATATAAATCTTAATAACGCCTGCATAGGATAAAACATTGTTTTCAGAAAATCTTTTAATTATAGATATACATGCTAAAACTAAAATTAAAGAATTTAGCATAAAAGCAATAAATATATAAATATATATTAACTCAGATCATCAAATTGTTATCAATAGTCTAAACTAAATAAATGAATAGATCAAATAACTGCCATACTAGCTACTACATATTGATACACTGCAAATATAATTTATTTATGTTTGCTCAAACAGAGAATTCCATGGAGCTAGACAAGCAGCAATGCAGGAATAGAAACACACTAGCTGAAATTTGTACTACCAATGAATTTTGAAGATCAAACTATAATTGTCTTTTAGTTATAAACCTGAAGAAGAGTGACTTTATCCATCTTTGACAGTATGCCCACCGTGACATCTGAACCTCCAGCACTATCTTCTACATAGTTTAAATCTGTCCATAAGGGAATCAAGAAATTTTAGTTTCTCATCAAAGCTGCTAACATTCTGATATGGATAATTATGCAAATACACAGAAAAGCAAATAGTCACACCGAGCAAAGGGGTAGAGCAAAGATATCCAGCACTACAGGAGGTAACTATATCACGCATTGGAATCCCAGCATCTGCAAGCGCCAATGTCGCAGCATTGATGCATGCTGATCTTGTTCCTATAGTAAAGAAGATGGTATTCAGATGATGTTTCAGTTCACTACACTAACGAGGTGTATGACAATGGGGTAAAGTGGAAATAACAGCAAGACCACAACAGCTGCTGTACAAATGTCTAAACCAGTTCATGAAAAAGTAACTTGACAAGCCCCAGAGATGACAAGAACATCTAACATACCACCATCAGCTTGAAGAACTTGGACAAATACATCAATCTATAAAACATACGAAGAAAAAACCATTAGAAAAGGAAAAAAGAGGAACTGATTCATCAAGATCTAACAAGCAATGCCCAAGGACGAGAAGATTAACCTGGGAATGTGGCATTAAATTTCTCAAGATACATGCCTCCAAGGTTTGTCGAATAACTAAAGATATTTCAGTAGACCGCCTGCCATGAAAGACAGGATCAGATACGTCACCCATAAATCAAGGTAACTACACACATCCGCTCTTCTATGCATCATATAATCATGTTCATATAAATTCAGTTATACCAATAAATTATATATTGTTAACTTTTCCATCTAGTAGAACAAAAGAAATGATAAAAAGATAAAATTAAACTGAGCTAAAATATAATCCAGATTCACCACAAGGAGAGTGTGATTTGTCAGTAGGTGACTCCTTTTTACCCTATCTGGTAAGTTTGAGCAAACTCTACTTATATGCATAATATACCAGCATCAAATATTCCGAAATTTCTTATATGCAGCTCAGCATCGCGGCAAATACAGCTCTATAATGCCAAGACCACATCAGAACTCTTCATGAACAAGAATATGAACAAAGAACTTTCTGGTGCTTTAAGGGGATGCACCTGTCACCCTTCGGCCTTCTTTTCGTATCTCCAGTGCTAAAATTAGCCATACTGTACTCACAGCGTACCTGCAATGCAATTACCAACATTCAAGGAGATGTACACCCAACTCAAAAAAGAATTTTTTGGCGCCAAGGAATGGACGATTTGAAGGGTGAGGAGTTACCAATGCTTGATTGTCCATCTGTTGGCCCTTATTCTGCACCTGAAATATTTGAAATAAAAAATAATTAGTGGAAAATCAATATCATGAAACACAAACTTTAGGGCAAAGTTCAAATCTTGGGTTGTAATCATCTCCTCTATGATTTTTTGCCTCAATTCTAAGCATCTTTCCTCTCTTCTATAGTTTCGTTCCCTTTTAAGCCTCTTTCATTTCATCGAACATATTTGATGCCATTAGAGTGGACAAGTAAAGAAATCAAGAAGAACAAACAAAAAAGCATAAATGGTATAACCATGATTAGAATAAATTTTAAGTCCATGAAAACAGACATTAAAGAGTTTTAGAAGAGAAAGGGAATGATTTGTGGGTTCAAACCTCTCTGGGTCCATAAACAGCAGCGATAACCTTGGTGTTTCCCATCTCGAACATGGCAGAGCTGCACCCATCCAAACCCAAACAGAAACAAAAACTCACTCATAATGGGAAAAGAAAGGAAAAGAACAACCAAAAAAGGGGAGCAAAAACAAGTCATACCCATCGGCCTTGGCAACCACACCAATCACTCCACGAATTTGCCTCATCTGCAATCGAACGAAAGAGAGGTGGTGATCAAAATAAAATCAAATAGAAAGATGAGAGAAATAGAGAGAGAGGCACCTCGTTGGGACGGCGTCCATCTAAGCGAAAGCCAGTCAGCGGATTCACGTACTCCATGGCCGGGATCGCTTCGCTTGTAGCGGCCGAGCGACACGAACAGGGTTTTAGCTTCAGGTTACTGGGGACCGAAACGAACTATATAGGGTACTTTATAATATAAACGCTATTGCCAAAACTCTAAAATATAACCTAATTTTTTATAATAATTATTAAGTGTAAATTTAAATTAAATTTTTAAAAATTTTATTAGATGAAATCCGAGGAGCTAATTTTTTACGGATTGAGCTTCGGCTTAATTACATTCATACCGAACATTCAATCTACAAAATATAGTTGTTAATCCAGTCGAAATCAACCCGGCCAAAAGCTCGAGTCATCACTAGGTCACTGATTGAACCGCCATATAAAATATATTTATATTAATAAAAATTATTTTTTAATAAAAATTAAGATTAATATGATAATAAAATTGTGATTACATTGGTTCAGTTGGATTAACCGATTACGGATGAACTGGATGGGTTGATCAGATTATTTTGGTCACTTATACATCCAGTTTTATTTTAGAATCGACCACTTGGCCTTCAGGTTTAGGTTCAACCAGTCAAACCGGCCAGTTCGGTCACCATGTACAAAACACATGCTTATATATAGATATGTATGTATGTATACACCTCTATGTGTGCATATACATGTACACACACACACACACATATATATATATATATATATATATATAATCATATATAAATAAAAAATTAAATTTATTTTTAAATGATAAGATTTCTTTCAAAATCAACCATCTCCTTTTTATAATGGAATATGTCATTAACGTCTGTGGTAATAGATTTTTTTTAACCTTTAAAAATTGCTAGCCTTTAGTTCGTTAGTCCATTAAAATCATGTGTTAAATTAAATATAGAAAAAACTTGAATTCAAATTTAAATATGATTATTGAAAGGGTTTGAAGACGAACTTAGAGCTCATTCATTTTAATAAATTTGTACCAAAATCTAAACTTGATAACTTAATTTTTTATTAATTTATTTTATTGATCTTTATTGCATCTGAATTCAGATGATTCGAGTTGACCTTGATTCTTCTTTATTATAATCTTACATGCAGCAATTCATTGTATCTTCAAAATAGACTATCATTAATTATAGGCTCTTGGATGAAGTAAATTCTACTTTTTTTTTTTTTTTTGTACAAGTGGGCGATCACACAAGTCTAGTATGAGTCAGCCCAGAAAGATCCGAATACATAATTAACTGTAATAGAGAAGGACAGGGGTCGCCCGGCCTCCAGCTCCACGAACCAGTATGCTGAGCCATAGAAGAAGCCACCCAGTCCGCCGAGTTGGCTTCACGATAAGTATGGCGAATCTGGGCGCAGTCAACCTCCCGCAGCAAAGACCAATATCTGAAAGAATCGGATTAGCAGGGTAAGAATGGCCTCTCTCTTTCTGCAGCCAAGAGATGACTGTCATGGAATCTCCCTCAATAAAAATCTCTGAGCATGAAGAGTCCGAACAGCATAAGAAATGCCCGCCCAAGCCGCATAAAGCTCGGACATTGGGACAGAGGAGTCTAGAGAACCAAAGCCTCCAGCTCCCAGCAATTCACCATGAGGACCACGGATGACGAAAGCAGACCCAACAGTTCTATCACGACACTCCCGTCAAAGTTGATTTTGACGAACCCTGGAGGGGGGCTCCCAGGAGATGAAAACCGTATGCCGTTCGCTGCCGAGGCAGCAGGGATCCCCAGAGGCCAGAGCCGTCAGTACCAACACGAGAACAGTCCGCGACCAATGAACGAATCTTCCTAACAGTCCTGAGAGAAGAAATAGAATTATCGTGAAAAGAAGCTGGTTCCTCGAGAGCCAAATTTGATAAGCCGTGGCGGCCCAAAGACAACTATGCTGCAGAGATCCTCTACGAAGCTCAAGAAGGAAAGTGGAGCGAGGGGATCCCAACTCGTCCTCCCTGTCAGGATAGCCCACCATTTGCCATATCAGTCTAGCTCTGGGGCAGTGAATATAGCATGCTCAGGAGACTCCTCCTCCAACCTGCAAAAAGGACAAAACGGCTGAATTGGCAGACCCCTTCGAGAGAGAAGGGCATAGGTTGGGAGAGTCCTACAGAACCTTCCAAATGAAAAGTTGCACCCTGGGAAGGGTAGGGAGCTTCCAGATCCACGCAGCATCCACCGAGCGCTGCGAAACCGGCCTAAACATCTTCATCAAGTCTCTGATAGGAACCCTAGAAAGACAAGATCTCTGCCAGAGTCTGGTGTCAGATAAGCGGCCAGAATAAGAGGAATCAAAAGAATACGCCTAGAAAGCTCCAGCCCGAAGAACCGGGTCACCGAAGGGATATGCCAGGCAGGGGGATCAAGGGAAATCAAATCCTTAACCCTTAAGCGGGAAGGGATATCAATACTGATAAATGATGGCCAACGAGAGAGAGGAAGCTCAGAAATCAGGTATCATGGATAACATCTATCGATGATCTATCTCCAATCATCCAAGAAATATTCCCCAGGATAGCCTGACCGAACCGACATACCTCCTTCCAAAAGAAGAGCCTCCCCGAGACAACCTGATATGTAAATCCGACGTCCAAGCACCATACCTAGCTCGCATCAGGGTACTCCATAGACAATGTGGCTCCAAGAGAAATTTAGATGCATGTCTAGCGAGAAGGGCATCCCTTCTAACAATCAGAGACTGGATTCCAAGACCGCCATCTTGGATGGGCATACAGACCAAATCCCAAGATAGCATATCAGTACCATATCCTTCCTGCATAGAAGCCAAAGAAAATCTCGGAAACATCTTTCAATCCTCTTAAGGCATGTGATCGGAACGACAATGTTCGACAGAAGGTACAGGGAAGAGAGAAAAGAACCGAACGAATAATAATGACCCTGGCCATCATCGAGAGGCCAGTGACATGCCACCCCTCCATACGCTGACGAACCCTCCTCTCAAGCTCATCATAGTCAGAACAACGGGGACGTCGCCCCGTGATAGGGATCCCCAAATACATAAACTGTCAGTCTGAGTAGAGATGCCCGACAAATTAATAATGGCTTCCTTGGTAGTCCTAGAAGTCTTCGGGCTGAAGCATATAGAAGACTTGAGAAAGTTAACTTCTGTCCTGAGGCCTGACAATACCGCTGAATGATGGAGTAGAAAGAATCTGCATTTTCTCTAGAGGCCTGGCCCAGAAGAATGCAATCATCCGCGAAGAGGAGGTGAGAGACCAGAGGGCCATCAGTACCAGCCATAAAAGGGACAATCCGCCGATCTAACTGAGCCTGATGGAAAGCACGTGAAAGATCATTCATAGCCAGAATAAACAACAAAGGGGATAGAGGACATCCCTGCCTAATCCCCATAGAAGAGTGAAAAAACTCGATCGGGCTACCGTTGATGATCAGAGAAAATGACGGCCTCTGTATGCAAGCCATAATCCACTCAATAATAAATCATCAAACCCAAACTCCTGTAGAGAGCGGAGTAAGAATGCCCAGCTCAGTCTATCGTAAGCTCTCTCCATATCAAGCTTAATAGCCATAAGACATCGGCTGGTCGGAGCTCTCTGAAGATCATGCATAAACTCCTGGGCGATGAGGACATTGTCAGAGATGGAACACCCTCTAATAAATGCCCCCTGTTCAGCCGAGATGAGGCGAGGAATCACCAAACTAAGGTGGCGAGCAAGAATTCGAGCACAGACCTTATATAGAGTAGTGCAAAGACTAATAGATCGAAAGTGTTGCGGAAGGGAAGCATCAGAGCGCTTGGGCACTAAAGCAATATAGGTCTGATTCCATTCGGCAGGGATGAGTTTAGATTGGAACACTGACTGAATCACCTGAACCACCTCGTACCCAACAATGTCCCAGTAATGGCGAAAGAAGAAAGGTGGAAAGCCGTTAGGCCCAGGGGCCTTGTTCGGACCGAGCTCCCAAAGAGCCGCCCTAATCTCTTCCACTGAAATAGATCTGGAAAGCATGGTATTATCCAAGGAAGAGACCTTCCCTGAAATAGGAACCTGAATAACCGGATCCCCCTCACCAGAGGACTCAGCCCACCTGGACTGGAAAAAGTGAAAAAGCATGCTCCTAATAGAGTGGGAGTCCTCCTGTATAATCCCCTCATCATCAACCAATCTCCGGATCCTGTTAGCAACACGCCGCTTCAGAGTTGCCTGATGGAAGAACCTGGTGTTGCGGTCGCCGTCACGGATCCACTGAAACCTAGACCTCTGCCACCAATACACCTCCTGCTGCCGCAGAAGTGAGTGATGCCGAGCAAGCTTTCCCCTGAGGGTAGAGAGATCAGAGTCCAACAGAAAACCGTCCAGGTCTTCCTTAGTCTGAATGGCACAAATATCGTTTTCAACCTGTTCAATTTGTCTAACCAAATCCCCAGCTCCAATCTATTCCATCTGGATAATCTGTGCCTGCCATCTTAAGACGGCGAGATATGCGGTAAATAGCATTGCCCCTGACAGGAAGGTGCTAGATCTGCAAAATGATAGAATGCTGATCAACCTCCGTGGATATAAGAATAGGGCAATGATCAGAAGCGATCCTGGATAGATGGGAAACAGTAGCCGCTGGGAATAAGTGAAGCCACTGAGTCGTTGCCATAGCTCTGTCAAGCCTTTCCCAAACACGAGCCGACCCCTGACGATTATTGCACCAGGAAAATTGGGGTCCCGAATACCCTAAATCCAGCAACCCAGCAGTAGCAATGAAAGATCTAAATTCGCTGATATCAGCTGAGCCAGTAACACGTCTGCCCCCTTGTTTCTCACTAGCCTCAGTAATGCAGTTGAAATCCCCAGCAATGATAGTAGGAATACCTTGAGTTAGAAGGGAGATAAGTTCAGCCCAAAGAACCCTTCTCTCCCTATAGTCCGTGCTAGCGTAGACCGCCGATAAGAGCCAAGGGTTAGAAGATCCCTCAGAGACGACCAGAGTGACCTGCTGACTACACTGATGAAAAGCATCTATCATTACAGCAGAGGTACGCCAAATGGCCAGAATACCACCAGACAGGCCATCAGCCTCCACTGCATAAGAGGCCCACGAGCGAGTAATATGTCTACGGAACCGAGCCAGACTATCACCCGCCAATCTGGTTTCCAAAATGATACATATGTCAAACTTATATAACTGTAACAACCTGCCAAAGGAAGATCGAAATGATGGTTTTCGAGCTCCTCTCACATTCCAAACTAATAACTTCATTTTACAAGTTGGGGGGAACTGGGACCCCTACCAGGTCCTCTATCATGATACTATCAGCAATACAGCCTTTAACTGAGAGGCTTCAACAGCCATCTCTACTGAACAGGCCGACGGTCCTCCCGCACCAACAGCAGGCACTTCCACTTGGGAGGACTGCACCAGAGGCAAAGCTCCTGAACCAGAACCAATAGAATCTTCAGGTACAGTCTCGACAGAAGATCCAGCACCCTGAGCAGGATATGACCTTATTAACACCTGGCCACCTTCCGACCGACAAGGATTAGGATCAGACCTAACAGTCAATGATGATTTGATCCCTCCTTTTTTCAACAAAGGAGCCTTGCCTTTCTCCTTCCGATTCACCGATTTGGGAAACGACCTGGGAGACATAGAATCCTCCGGTCTAGCCCGTTTCAATGGACCCGGACTACCATCCATATAGCCCAATTGACCCTGTACATCCAGATCCAAACCAAGTGAGGAGAAAGGATTATGTGTCTCCACTGAATTCTTCAGACTCAGATCCCTGGAGCTCTCCTTACCAGCTGCCAACTGCTCCTCCTCAACAGCCTTAAAATTGAAACGGCCACGCAAAACCGGCACACCCTTCAGATTAGAAGACGACCTTTCCACCTTCCTCCCAGAGAGGTTCTGCACATCTCCCAAGTCAGGCACCACCTTATTTGATGACGAGGACCTTCGGCGAGCCACCTTTGCCGGAAACACCCATCCATCTTTTGATCCATCGACCGTCAAGCTAAACCCACCCTTAGCAATCGGGGGATCAGAAACATTAGCTGATGAAGGCTTCCCCTTCCCTGCAACCTTAGGATCGGAACCAAGCCTCCTCTGTCTGACTGATGTTAGCCATGGCCCGAAAATAGGGGCTGGAACAGAGCCATCCTCGCCAGCCTGCGTCGGAGTGGAGCATGGACCATTCAGATGCATCGATCCACAGTCCATGCAGAGCCCCTGCATATTCTCATATGCAAACTGCTGCCAGAACCTCTGATGAGTTCCCTGAACTCGAGCATCGGGCCGAAGGGGACGTCGGAGATCAACTCGGATACAAACCCTTGCGAAGGCTCCCTGTTCTTTGCCAGAGTTGCAGCATCAGCACACCAGTAATCACCCGTAGCTACCAGGATTAATTTGAGGAAGTCCTCCTTCCAAAACTCAAGTGGAAGGTTCAGCAGTCTCACCCAGATCAAGCCAACGAGATTGAATCCTCTGCCGACGTGAAATCCGGCCGCCACACCTCAACCCCAATCACCTGACCGTTTATCACCCACGGTCGCTGCAACACCAAATTTTGGGCTTCAGGAGTTTCGAAACGGAAAACATGGCAACGAAATGCCATGCTAATAGGGGAAATGTTACCAGGAACTCCAGCGCGCTGGAATTTCTGATAAACGCTTCAGCCGGAACCCATTTCTGATAGGAACGGGCCAAGATGGCCATCTGCTGCCATCCAACGACCTCCGCTTCAAGCTCCTTCGCCGGAATGGTCACAATCTCAGGGAACGAAGACTCAAGCCTCGCCACCTCATCCGACGAGGGAGAGGAAGCCACCCAGCAAAAGCCCGCATCCGCCGCCCTCCACCGGAATCTCGGCCAATAGGAGCCGCATCCGACGCCATGGGAGCACAGGGGCCAGCAGAAAGAATAAGCTGAGCAGAATCGGAGAGAAGGCAACTAGGGATCACCGAAGAATCAAAGAAGATGACCTCCGAACACTAGTCTTTAAGCACGGTTCTGGAACAGAACCAGGGAGGAAGGCACACGATTCTCAAAGCACTCTCTAAATCAATTCTACTTTAAAGAAAGCATCAATCAAAATATGTTTAATAACATTATTTTTTAACATTTATTTATTTTGTGTATGCTAGAAAATTACTTCAATTAAATGAAAATTTTTTTCCCAATAAGGATTACACTAATGCAACACTCTATCACCATTTTTATTTATTCAAGCAAAAGGAATAATATGTTATGTATTATAATAATTAATATTATATAATAAATATATATTATATATTATTATTATACATTAATAATAGAGTTAGACTTAATTACACTCGTATGTATTGATAAGTCTATTTATTATCCCAATTTAACTATTAAAATAAATATTAATTACTTTACATTTATTAAGAATTGATATTTTTGGATGTTTGCAGAAAAAGAGTCTATATATGGAAAGAACTCGATTTTTAGAGTCCAATGATGCAAATGATACTCAAATCAAGACTCGATTTGTCCAAAAAGGAAAAAAAAGATGATTTCGCATGATTCCCTGTGCAAACTAAAGCAGGTGATGTTGAACGGATGGCTAAAAAAATTTCTCATAATATTTGAACGATCTTGAACGACGAGCTCTATAAAAGGAGGACCTCATGCAGTAGTTGGGAGGAGTTTCTATAAAGCTCTTTTTATTCTTCTTTTACCTTCAACTTGGGATGATGATGAAGCATGTAGGTTTTATCTTTCTTTTTATTCTTAATTTCTATGCAATAAAAGTTATGCTCTTCTTTATTATATCTTTTGAGTTATTTTTCTAATCAAGGTTTTAATCTGGCATACACAGCCTGTACCCTCTATCGACGTACCATGATCTCAAGATACGGTACGTGCCTAAGAGAGACAGATCGAATATGATAGATTAGACCCTTAACCTTGCAATTATTAGATAGTTTATACTCTAAGCGGATGTACCATGATCTCCTAATACGGTTCGTGTTTGATAAGAGATAAATTATTTTAATTTTAAATTTGTAAAAATTATTACTATTGCAACATTAAAAAAAGAAGATAAAACCTATTTGCATGATGGATTCGAATTCCTGGGTTGCTTCTCATGCTATTTGAATTTTGTTAATTAATTAGTTGTTATCTTTTAATAACCACTATTCTTAATATAATCCTCTATAGATAATTTTTTTTTCTTTCGTAAAATAATTGTCCTTGATCCCCGAGGATACGATTCCGATTCATTACTAGCTATAGTAGTGAGTAGGTTTTATTTTTGACCGCCAACGACAGCGATCATGTATCTTAAAGTTACCTCACCTTTTTTCACTTTTAAAATTCATAATCCATATGGATTCAAGTATTATTACTATTATTATTATTATTATTAAATATTATATTATCAATGGTTATAATAATAGAATATTAATATGTTATATTTTTAAAATATTAATGGTATAATAATATTATAAAATAATATATTAATTATTTTTAGTGTATTGCATAATATATTATATATAAATAATAATAAATTTTATAAGATTATAAGATTATAAGATTATAAGATTATAAAGGAGATATTCAAAACTATGCAAATTATAGAGGAATTAAGTTGATGAGTCATACAATAAAATTATGGGAGAAAGTAATAGAAAATCAAATAAGAGTTAAAACTTTAGTGTTAAATAATTAATTTAAATTTATGCCTGAAAGATCAATCATAGAAGCTATTATTTATTAAGAAGATTGATGTAGAGGTATAGAGAAAAAAAAAAAAACCTTAATATGGTTTTTATTGATTTAGAGAAAGCATATGATAGAGTACCTAAAGAAATAATATGGTGAGTTTTAGAAAAAAAAAGAGTTGCCAAAAGGTACATAGAATTAATAAAAGATATGTATGATAGAGTAAAAACTATTATTAAAATAATAATAGAAGAAACTAATGAGTTTTCAATTATTGTAGGTTTACATCAAGGATCTGCTTTAAGTCTATATCCTTTTGCATTAGTTATGAATAAATTAATCAAATATATCAAAATAATATCTCATGTTGTATATTATTTACAAATGTTATAGTGTTAATTAATGAAACTAAATCTAGAATAAATGCTAAGTTAGAGATGTAGAGAGATGCTTTAGAATCTAAGGGTTTGAAGATTAGTAAAACTAAAATTGAATATTTAATTTTAGTAAAAATAGAAATATAAATAAAGAGACAATAAAGATAAATAAGAGATACCAAGGAGTAAAAAATTTAGATATTTAAGATTAATTATTCAGCAAAAAGGTGAAATAGGTAAAGATGTAAATTATAGAGTTAAAATAGAATGAAATAAGTGGAGGAATACTTCGGAAGTGTTGTAATCGATGCATCCCATTAAAATTGAAAGAAAAATTTTATAAAACCACTATTAGGCCATCAATGCTATATGGAGCAAAGTGTTAGGCTGAAACAATATGCAAATAAATTAAGTGTAATAGAAATACGCATATTAAGATGGATATGTAGTAAAATTTTAAAAATAGAATTAGAAATAAACATATACGAGAAATGATAGAAGCAGCCTCAATTATAAATAAAAAAAAATTGATTACGATGGTTTGGATAAATACAATGACGATCATTAGATGCTCAGTTAGAAAAAGTAATCTTTTAATAGTCCATGATAATGATAGAGATAGAGGAAGATCTAAACTAACATAGATAATAATAAAAAAATATGACTATTTATAATTTGAGTGTCGACTTATTCCTGAATGAGTAGCGTGAAGAAAGCATATTCATGTAGCTGACCCTATGTAGTAAAAAAAAAGGGCTTATATGAGTTAAGTTGAGTATATATATTATATAATATTGCATATCATATATCTTATTATATAATATTATGATATACTATATTATATTATATAAGGTTATAATTTATATATTATGCAATTTATAATATGATATATTATATTGATATATTATTATATCTTAAATATTGATAGTATTTTCTTTATTTTTTACTTATTCTTTTAAAAGATGTTATTTATATTGAAAATAAAAAAAAAAAAACTTTTTTTAAAAAAAAAAATAAAAAAGGATGAAAAATATTCTTGAAAGCAAAAAGTAGCCTAAATTTTTATAGGAATTTGTTAGTTGGTTTGAATTTAGATAAGGATGAGAAAGCTGGCAAGATGTTTGAATTGTCAGATTGGTTCGTTTCGCTTAGGCTTTGTTTGAATCTTAAAGGGAAAGGAAGGAAGAGTAAAAAGAAGAAAAGGGATGGAAGGAAAATGAAGGAAAAGGATGGGTTGTTCTTCTTCTTTGTTTGAAAAGGATGAAAGAGGAAAAAAATGTACTTATTGGATAGGAGGAAAGAAAAAGAAGAGGAAGAGTTATGTAATTATGTTCCTCCATACTTCACATATGATATATGAAGAAAAGGGACGGAAGGAAAAGGAAGAGAAAGGATGGGTTGTTCTCCTTCTCTTATTTGAAAAGATGAAAGAGAAAAGAAAGGTATTTGTTTGGATAGGAGGAAAGAAAATTAAGAAAATGAAGAGTTATGTGACAATTATGTCCCTCCATACTTCACATATGATATATATGTTCATTTATATTATCATTGATTATAGTTGGGAAAGAGGGCATCAGCATCAACCCTATATTCTATTTCCACACTAATTAAAACGGGTAATAGTAGAAAAAATATTGAAAAGAAAAAATAATATTTATTAAATAATAATAAGTTAAAAGAGATAATAAATCATAAAGTTTGTTAGAATGAATAACTAATCCTTATCGCTAAGGCTATGTTTGGATCTTTGGAGGGGAAGAAAAGAGAGAGTAAAAGAAGTAAAGGGATGGAAGGGGAAGGAAGGTTTGTTCTTCTTCTCTTATTTGGAAAGGATGGAAGGAAAAAAAAAGGTAATATCAATTATATTGTTTGGATAGAAAGGAAAGAAAAGAAGATAAAGAGTTGTGTGACTATTGGCCTAGATGGCAACCCAAGAGAGAGGAGTGAATTAGGTTTTTTTTAAAATTAATACTTAAAAATAATTTTTTAAAGTGTAGTGCACAAGGATATATGCAATAGTGGTGCTAAGAATGCAAAGCAGAGTATAAAAGATAAAGTAGAGAGAAAGAGAGACAAGCACGACAAACACAAGAAATTTATAGTGGTTCGATATTAGCTACACCTACATCCACTCGTAAGAAATTCTTGGGCTCACACTATAATCACCCTGATTATAGTAGAGTTATTTTACAAGCTCACAACTCAAACTTATTATTTTATAATGGGATCACAACGAATCCAGCTAGTTTTCACATGATCACCAGCACAAAACATATCACAAGGTTTCTAACTTGAACAAGGCCAAACTGCCTCCTTGATTCAATCCCCTGATTGAATCAATAAACAAGAATAATAGAGAAGTAGTTACAATAGAAGTAAAGCTCCTTAAATGAGCAAATAAGACAATACAATCAAGATAGAAATAGAAGATCCTGATTAGAAGATTTCTGAAGTTGGGCTTTTTTCTTCTTTTCTTCCTTTCTTCTTTTCTTCTTTTCCTCAGAAATGATCTACCTCAAGTTGGGCTTGATGCTTTGGAAGAATCGTTGATGTAGAGGCTTTTGAAGAACTAGGGCTCTCTTCTTCTCCTTTTTATTGATAAAAATCCTTTAAGATGAACTTTCGAATACTTTGGATTTCTCTAAACTCAGTTTTGCACAAGAAGGATTTTGGATTTGAGCTTTTTTTCTTTTATTTTCTATCTTTTTGTTTTCTTTTAAAATGATCGGATGGATCCTCTTTTATAATCACATCTAAATCCTCTTTTTGATAAAAAATTAGCCGTTGAAAATACTTGAGGATGTATTTAGCACGGAAGAGGAAAGAGCCATTAAAAATCATTGGAGAAAAGTCCGACTTTAGAGTCATTTCTGATACTTCTGAAATCCACCTCTGACAGGTTAAAGTCGGCTCTAGCAAGACTTGGAGTCGGCTCTAATGGGATATCCGAAACATGAACATCCGCCCGTCACGGAGTCGGCTCTAGCTTTTGAGGGGTCAACACCTTTTTTTGTGGGAGTCGGCACTGAAGAATGCGGGAGCCGGCTCTACTAAAGCCCCAAAAATCACTCTCTGTATAACCATTAGAGTCGGCTCTAATTCTCTGCAGGAGTCGGCTCTAATTTGATGCAGAAACGAGACTTTCTATATTTATGGTGGAGTGGCTCTAATTTCTGTAGGAGTCGGCTCTAATCCATGCCGAAAGTATCAAACTGTTCTGATACGCTCTGGAGTCGGCTCTAATACTTCTAGAATCAGCTCTAGATACTGAAACTTGACAATAGACATGGATTCAAACTCAATTTTTCTTTGATTTTGATTAATTAATCATTTTAAATTCTTGAAACACTTAATCAAAATTATTAGTAATATAAAAAATAAATTCATATGACTTTTGTTATTCATCAAAATCAATACTTGGGTCAATAGCGACAATTATACCCCTTCAAGATAGAACAGTGAGAATGAAAGAATGAAAAATAAAAAATGAAGAAATATTTTGGTTTTGCAAAAAAATATAACTTAAACATTTTTTTCTCTCTGAGCTTACTTCCCGATTGAGGGTTAACAAATTTATCCTCGTTGAGGGAGAAACAAAGAGAACCGATTACTCTCATTCCCTTTCCTCTCTTTCTCTCACCTTTCTTCCAAATAAAGTAACTTATGACCTTTTTTCCTTCGCTTCCTTTCCTCCATTCATCCCAATCCAAACAGACCCTTAAAAAAAGAAACGATAAAGCGAGGAAAGAAGAGAAAAGAAGAGGCAGTAAAATGCTTCTCTCTTGAGCTTGATCCACTATATAGAGTTCTAGTACAAACAAAAGCAAAGAAAATCCATTAGAGTTCCACCGCAATTATTTTTAGTCTTTTAACAAACTAAAAAATTTGTCTAAATATTTTTTTAAGCAAAAATAATTATAAAAGTGATTGTTAATATCAAAAGTCTAATGTAACAGTACGTAGAAAATGTTCTTATCTTCTTCTCATTCTTTCTTTCTTGGCGTTGACACTTGTGTTCCTCCTCTTTCTACTGCGCTCATGCTGGAAGAATGAAGTGTAGGGAATGAAAGCATTCCAAAGCAGAAAATAAAGAAAAGATGCATCAAAAGAGACATCAATAAACAACTCCTGTTCTTCTTCAATCATCGTTTCTCTTTTCTCCCAAAAAATTGCATACCCAAACCAAGATCTTAAAAAAATGAATTCCAAAACCCAAATCCAAGGGACTGAAAGGTAACCAAAGAACCAGAAAAGGGCAAGCAAATTACCTGACCCTGAGCCTACTGTCATAAAGCAAATTTCGAAGGGAGGCAAAGCCAAGACACTGTCACCGACGATGGATTCAGGTCGACGAGGCAAGGAGGTGGATAGCTGGAGCCTGGGAGAAGGAATGAGCGGCGGAAATGAAGAGGATTGGAAGCTAGAGTTGAGCAGCAGAACGAATGAAATAAGGGGGCATCGGTTCGGAACTCAGAAGTCAGATGATTTGGGCTTGTTTATTACGGCGAAAAATAGTTTTGCCGTAATAAAACGAAAAGAAAAATAAAAAAATAAAATCCTAATATATTACTATATCCTATTATGATGAAAATTAATTTTCATCATAATAAGGCAGTTTATTACGATGAAAAATAGCTTCGCTGTAATAAAATGAAAAGAAAATTAAAAAAATAAAATCCTAATATATTACGGTACCCTATTACGATGAAAATTATTTTTCGTTGTAATAAGACAGTTTATTACGACGACAAATAGTTTTGCCATAATAAAACAAAAGAAAAATAAAAAATCCTAATATATCACCGTACCCTATTACAGCAAAAATTAATTTTCATCGTAATAAGGCCGTTCATTACGGCAAAAAATAGTTTTGCCATAATAAATTGAAAGAAAAATTAAAAAAATAAAATTCTAATATATTACTATACCCTATTATGACGAAAATTAATTTTCGTCGTAATAAGGCAGTTTATTACGACGAAAACTAGTTTTGCCGTAATAAAATGAAAAGAAAAATAAAAAAATAAAATTCTAATATATTACTATACCCTATTACGATGAAAATTAATTTTTATCGTAATAAGGTAGTTTATTATGGCAAAAAATAATTTCACTGTAATAAAACGAAAAGAAAAATAAAAACAATAAAATTCTAATATATTACTATACCTTATTACGATGAAAATTAATTTTCATCGTAATAAGGCAGTTTATTACGGTGAAAAATAGTTTCGCCGTAATAAAACAAAAAAAAAACCTAATATATTACTGTATCCTATTACGACGAAAATTAATTTTCATCATAATAAGACAGTTTATTACGGTGAAAAATAGTTTCACCGTAATAAAACAAAAGGAAAAATAAAAAAATAAAATCCTAATATATTACCGTACCTTATTACAACAAAAATTAATTTTTGTCGTAATAAGGTAGTTTATTACGATGAAAAATAGTTTCATCATAATAAAAAAAAAAATAAAAAAAAATAAAATTCTAATATATTATTATACCCTATTACGATGAAAATTAATTTTTATCGTAATAAGTCAGTTTATTAATGTAAAAAATAGTTTCAACGTAATAAATAAGTGTTATGACAAATTTAATTTTATTTTACTGTTATAAATGAACATGATGAAAATATTTTGCTGCCACAAAATACTTTCTTATAGTGTGCGCTCACATTGGAAAGATGACTTTCATTCCTCCTCTTTCTACTGTGCTCACACCGGAAGAATGAAGTGTAGGGAATGAAAGCATTCCTCTCACGCCGGAAGAATGAAGTGTAGGGAATATCGGAATGAAAAAATGCAGAGAATAAAAGAATATTTTGGTCTTTCAAATAAAATAATTTATACTTTTTTTTTTCCATGTCACCTTTGATTTGGGATTAATAAATTTATCCTCTAAGAAATAAATAAGGAAAACTGGTTACTCTCATTTTCTTTCGTTCTTTCTTTGACCTTCCTCCCAAGCAAAGCAACTTATGATCTTTTCCCTTCTTTTCCTCCTTCCCTTCGTTTACTTCCATCCAAACAGTCCTTAGGTTATCTCAGTCTGCTGTTAGGAAAATAGAGAGGATGCTATCTGCTTAGAAAGAAAGGTTCTGATCATTTGATGAGAGACTGACTCTCCTCAGCGTTGTCTTCTGAGCGCTACCAAGCTACCATACGCCAATTTCCAGATTGCCAAATGGTGTATTGGTAAGACAGATAGGTGGAGATGGGCTTTTCATTGGAAAGTCATGGATAAAGTTTTAAGGTTCAGTTGTTTAGTAAATTGAGAGGTTGTTTGTACATGGGTGAAAAGCATGCAAGATAACGAGATATATACTCACCTTTGCTAGCAAAAGGGGTTGAAACTTTGTACAACCCAGAAATGGTCAATGGAAGGAAATAATTCAAACCTTTTCTACTCTAGAAGGATGGGTCCAACAAGTAGGAAGTTCTGTTCTGAGTTCTTACCTCTATAGAGATATATTAACAAGAGACTACAACCTTTTCTGAATTGCGTTTCTGTCAAACTGGGCAATGGCAGCAATGTGCATTTCTGGAAGGATGGATCGTGTAATGGTGTGCTGTTGAACAAGCGTTGAAGAAAAATGTTTCAGTGGCTTCTCAATGGAAGTGGAGGAAGATGCGCTAGCTGAACCATTCCAAGGCTTTCTAACATTGAGGAGTTTGAAAAGCTAAGAATGTTACTGGATAACGTTAGGCCAGAACGATATATGCAAGGACAAACCATTGTGGAAGTCAACAACTGATCCCACAATTCTTATCTTGTGGACAGAATGAAGAAAGAAGAGAGTTAAGAGATGTTGATCAGAGGGAGACCTATAAGCGTTGGCCATTGAATTATTGGAGATTGTGGCAGGAGTGGAACTCTGGAAATTTTTTGAGGAACTCAGCTTCATTGAACACCATCCTTTCCCTTGGTGCTGGGTGATTTCATAAATTTGCTACTGTTAATTACCTGTTCCAATGCTGGTTTTCCTTTTGTTCTTTTATCTCTCTCTCTCTCTCTCTCTCACCCCCCCCCCCCCCCCCCCCACATCCTCTCCTGTTTTCTGTAAATTTAACAAAATTATTTGGTCAATCTACTGTTGGAGAAGACAAGTGCTAAAGGTTACGTAGTCAGATCAAATAGTCAAGTCCTCAGCCTCTTGTATACATGTAGCAGTTAGGTCCTCAGCCTCTTGTATACAAGTAGCAGTTTTTTTTAAGAATAGCGAGGCTTTTCTGACCAATTTATTCAGTCAGCGGCATTTACAAAAGCAAATGTTACAAGGATGAAGAAAGAAGAAAACAAGAAAAGGAGAAAGTTTGTTATCCACTGCTCAAAGTATATATAAAACAAGGAGATAGGAAAAAGGATTTATAAAAAGCACAAGAAGTATCGTACACGCCTTCCTTAATTCTGAAGTCACCTTGATTATGGCTTCATGTGCTCATCAACAGGCGGTTCTGACCTAATATTTTGCCACTCGGGCTTCAAAGCCACCACCAGCCCTCCTCTCAATGGTGTAAGGCGCGTAAGTTCGAAGTATCTTATCCCACATAACAAAGAAGGGCTGTGAGAAGTTAAACTTGCTGCCTGCGAGCTGATGGTGGATATCATGGTATGCAGTGTTGTTACCAAACAGCATGTGGAAGGGGTTCCAAGGGAGCATGAGCCCACAGTGGTCATCGATTCCTTTGATGGTGGCAAAGGAGAAGAAGTACGTGGCCGTCCGGGCAGACATTCCCGAGGTGAAGAATGCCACGGCGCCGGAGAGGGTCTCCGTTATGATCCCATCGATCGGATGATTGTACTGCGCCGCAAAGGCGTATGGCGCGACGAGGCGGTGGTGCCATGAATGGAAGTTGCGGTAGAGAAACTTGCTACGGTGCATGCATCGGTGCACGAAGTATTGCCAGGTATCAAAGACGACCATTGCAACGAAGAATTGTCCTGCCACGGTAAGGAGAGACGTCTCTGAGTTGGCTGCGGCTTCAGCGTCTTGACCACTCACCTACAAACATAGAAGGTTTGAGACTCCCATGGAAATGTTTCAAGCTTGTTTCTTGTTCTAAGTCCACCACTGCCGGCCGCCACCTCGACAAACGACGACGACGACGGCGACAGAGCGAGATCAAAGAAGCTATCAAAGGAGAAACAAGTAACACACCTTGGATGCAGCTAGTGAAATCGTTGCCTGAATTGCTTGCTGGAAGAGGACCCCTTTAACTACGTCTCGTTTTGAGACCAAGTTCTTGGTCTCCTCATCTCTCCTTGAGTGTAATCTATAACTCTCCTGAGGGCTCAAAAACTCATAGATCCCCGAGTAAACCCAATAAAGTAAAATAGGCACGAACGTCATTAAAAGCTCATCAGATCCGAAGAAGTACTCCATTGGGCGAGAGAGAGAGAGAGAGAGAGATGAAGAGAGATGGCTAGCTGGAATGGGGCTGTGGATTTTTAAGGATAATGTCAATGGTAATAAGAAAGATGAGAAGACTTTTGAGGACAGAAAGACGTGGATCTAGGGACGGGGGCAAAGGGAAAGGTCGCAACCGGGCAATGCTAGTCCAGCTCCGGTTGCAACTCCTCTCTTAAAATGAAGTCCTCCTCCTCAGGAAAACTAAATGGGTTATTTATGTGCGAGCCGGTCAATAGTCTTTGATTTTTGTTTTTCGGTTTTTTTTTTTTTTTTTTTGGCCGAGAAAAAGAGGGCATATGACCCCTTCCCCATATAGAGCTTGGAATATGTAATATTGGGCCATCAATTGGCACCTAACAATTAAGCTTCAAGGCAACCATGCGTTACCCCTACTTTTTCGATGGAAACATGCAATAAAAATGGAAAGAGGAAAGATTAATCTTTTGAGAAATAGCATAAACCTTTCCCAAGTAAATCTTTTAGTTAATCCCAAGTAAATCCTCATGAAATAACAATAAAGATTTTCCTTCAAGAGATACATAGATAACTAGGTTTTGAGGTTTCAAGTGAATGCAAGTTGATTGCATAATAAGGACCATAACATTTTGGAGGAAGAACAAGTTAAAAAGTTGTAAGAGGTTGACTCAATAAGAAATTATAGGGAGAGCAATCTTGAGCTAATTGCTATCTTTTTGCAAGCATCTCACCTATATAAAGTCTATTATGAAGGGATAACTAAGTAAAAATCTTGATTTTTTTTTTATTTAGCTACTTTCCAAATTAGTTTATAATATGGTCTAATAGTACTTTCCTGTTTAAGAATTTATAGGAGAATTTTACTGAATATGATCTTTTATTTCAAATCTTTCAAACCAATGTATCGATCGATGATCCTAAATGGTTGAAATGAAGAGAGGACTTTCTAGGTGGAGGAGCTGGTGATGCTGGATCCAAGTGATGGGCTGATGCATTTTGATATTTTATATTCTTGTTCCCCCATTCTAGAAGTCAGGCATATAGGAGTAATATTTTTCTTTATATTGCCATCATATAGATAAGGAAGAAGAAATTGAAGCGGCAACAGGCTTAATCAATAAGAGTTTTCTCATAATCTAATCTTTTTTTATTACACAACTTAAAAGAGATAAAGTTCTAGAACCCCCTCAGATCTTTAAGCAACTCCCTTCTAACCAGGAGAAAGTGCCAAATGGAGGTTTTTCTGATTATTGAGTACGTATTGACTCATGATCCTCTTATTGAGATCTATGATCCTCCGTGGGGTAGGGGACTCCTTCCCCGGTAGTGAAGATCACAAACCTCTTTCTCTCATGCATATGAATGATAAGTGGAGATCTTTTTGATTGATACTAAATTTTCTTTTGAAGTAATAAGTCTGATTTACAAGAAATTTCTAAGGAGCCAAGGTATTTGATAAAGTTAACTTCTACACTTACTTGGTTATATGGAAAGTAGAACCAAACTAAACTGATCGGTTCGACTAAAACTAAACCAAACCAATTAGGAACTAGTTTAAATTTTAGTTTATTTTGATTCTGCCCTTAAATTAGTTTGATCCATTAGTTCAACGTGGCGAACTGCCCAGTTTGGGCTAGTTCAAGGATAAGATAGGCGTTCGGAGGTGGTGTGCTGGGTATATATGGGCTCACATTTTCTCTCCTTTCTTTATTTTCATCCAAATAAATGTTATTTTCTTTTTTTTTTTTTTTTTTCAATTGCTTAAAAATTTCTTATAAAAATTAAAAAAATATCTTTATTTGAATTCAATAAAAATATAAAAAAATTAAATTTTATAAATAAAAAGTCAACTCTTTCTCTGAAGAATAAATTCAAAGAATTTTAAGGAATCCCAATTTAGCAAATATCAAGTTAATATATATATATATATATATATATATATATATATATATATACTACTAATAAAAATCTTAAAAAATTAATTTAATTTAAATATGATAAGAAAAAAATATTAAGAAAAAATATTTTAAAATATAATTTGTAAGATCAATACTTGTTCAAACTTATAGGGTTTTCAAACTTAAATAGAATCATAGTAACAATTAATGAATCTCACTGTGACTTATACTGATTTAATTTATAACTTACTAAAACAATAAAATTAAGCTTAGCATAAAATTTTAAAGTTAAAATATTTATTAGAGTTTAAACTATAACATATCACTATACCGAAGGTATCCATTTTTTTTAACAATGGCACCTTCGATCTAGTAATACGTCATAGTCTGTATATTATGAAAGAGAGGATAAGAGTTGATGAAAGGCTCTACACTTTATATATTATGTAAAAATTAAAAATATATAAAAATAAAAAATAAAAATGATGAATCAGTCTGAATCATTGAAACATGATTGATTTAATATTAGTTCTTGGTTCTAAAAACCTTGCTTAGTGAAGAGTACTTTGTTAAAGGTGTATAAATAGATTTCAGACTATCCTTTTTTTTATCTTATAAACTGCCTCGTATAGTTAAAACAACTTTTTTTTTCTTTTCATCGAAATACATTCCTTATATAAATTTTTTATATATATTTATTTTAATAATTTAAGAAATAAATATGCAATAGGATAAAAAGTAGTAAGTAGAGAATTAACCAACCATTTAGTCTCTTTCCCAACCAGAAGGAATGATTCATTTTTCCAAAGAGATGCTCTCCTCAGATGATAAATTTTCTTACACATTCATTTTAACAATTTTAAAAATTAAAATGTAATAAAATATTGTTTAAAAATAGATATGCAATAAAATAGAAAAGCAGCGAACACAGAATTAATCAATTATTTAGTCTTCTTTTCCAACCATAAGGAATGATTCAAAGGCCTCTCGCTTTGCGTTAAAGCTAAGACGTGTTCCGAGGGTTTCACATGATATCCCACGCAGATTAATAGATCTAACGTCAGATTAATAGATTTAATGTCAGGCTGATGGGATCACTAAGACCGAAAGGGAGCGAGTAAATTTTTTTTCCCCAAGTAATACAGACCACGTGATCGGCTTGATTAGGAGGGGCACTGGATGCCTGATTCATGACAGTGACCGGGAGTAATAGACTTAATATCAGGATCCCATCTAAGACCGAAAAGGGGCGAGTATATTTGGCTGACCCAAAATAAGACGGTCTTTTCTGATGAGGTGATTTTGCTTCAGCTGATATATCACTCGACTGCCTCTCTAGCTAAGAAGTATGTTCATTCTCACTATGGTACTCACTTTGATGGACCTGACCTCTGGGACTCCTCTGTTGCTTTGGCAGTGCACCGTTCTACGGTCTTCATCTATTGGAAGCCCACACCCTCAGGTTATGTCAAAGTGAATTTTAATGGCTATGTCTCGGATCGACTTGCTGGATCCGGGTTTATTATTCGGGGGCCTGAGGGAGTGATGATTGCGGCAGGTGGTCATGGCTCTCTTGATTTGTCGGTCTCTATGGCTGAGCTGCAGGCTGCTTGGGCTGGCATCACCTATGTTGTCCGTCAGTTGGGCTCTCATCGGTTGGTTATTGAGGGAGATTCCCTCACGGTGGTTCGCTGGATTAGACGAGAAGCTGGTTCCTTCTCCCCCCCCATAATCCTTTGCTCCTTGATATTTGGGCTTCCCTTCGGGCTACTTCTACGTCTTAGATCCATCACGTTTACCAAGAAGCTAACGCTGCAGCTGATTGGGTTGCCTCTGCTGTAGCTCGCCACCCCGGCCAGTGGGAATGGTTTGTGGGTGACTCCTGCCCGGTTATTCTGAAGTAAATTTTGTACTCTGATCTATCGGGTTTGACTCATACTAGACTGATGTGATCGTCCGCTTATAACAAAAAAAAGGGGCAAGTAAATTTCCCCCCGCCCCCCAAATAAAATAGACCGAGTGATCGGCTTGAATATCAGGCTCCCATCTAAGGGCACCGAAATCCTGATTCACGAGAATTTCTATATACACCCTAAAAATTACTCTTTACATTCGCACTTAAAAAAATAAAATAAAAATTACCGAAAAGAAAGAAAAGTCTATCGGTTGAAAAGGAAAAGAAGATAAGTATGAAGAGAAGGGGTGTGGAGAGAATTTTTTAGATAGTGTTTGACTCCCAAAATACTATCCCTGGATAAGTATACAGGATAGAATTTATTCAGGGGATAGCTGAGAGAATAACCATCCTTTTTAAGTAACAATTTTGCCATCAAGGGATAGCTTCAGCTATTATTGGGTTTTCTAGGGAATAAGTTCAGGGAATAACCAATGGTTAACCATGAGTTATCCCCTCTGATTAACCTTTTTAAGACTTATCCTTTATAGTTATAACTTTGGGGATAAGAAGGGATATCCAGAGAATATCCTCTCTTATCTCCTATTTGGTATGAAGAGAAAAAGGAAAATAGGATGGGAGGGTAATTGAAATTTTTGAAATTTGAGGGGGTGCAGAGAGAAATTTTATGGCTATGGAGCGTAATTTAAAAAATTTTAAAATTTTGAGGTGTAGAAAGTAATTTTTGTGGTGTATATAGCAACGCCTGAGATTTCTAAAATTAGCTTCCATCTAACCTTCAATGGGGAGTCCTGAAAGCGAGAAGCGCCGCGCACTTAAGTGATACCTGCAATTGGACAATATGGCTTGGTCCAAATCTTACCTACATTTCTGCCAAGAACTATGAATTGAAGTAATTTATGCTTCCAAGCCAAAGGGGTGTGAGTATTTTGGTACGATCGCATCTAAAATTTTTATTAGATGAATGATTATTGATGTCTTGACTTCTTTATTCAGTTATTCATTTAAAGAAGTCATCAAATATTTTATAGTTGCAAATATTTACTATTGATGTGGGTGTGTGGATCCAATGGAAGTAGTTCATTTAATAGATTTGACTGTATTCTTCTGGGTCAGGCTTCCATTGATAATGCGGCCTCCTTACATTCAATTGTGCAGAACTATTGTCTGGCTTTGGGTCAGAGAGTTAACTATCTCAAATCTTCTATATGTTTCAGCCCGAAGACCATCAGATCTACTAGGGAAGCCATTACTAATCTGTCAGGCATATCTACTCAGACTGATCGATTTTTGTATCTGGGGATCCCCATTACAGGTAGACGTCCCTGTTGTTCTGACTTTGCTGAGCTAGAGAGGAGGGTTCGTCAACGCCTTGAGGGGTGGCAGGTCACTAGTTTATCTATGATGGCCAGGGTCATTATTACTCGATCGGTTCTCTCTTCGCTTCCTCTGTATCTTCTGTCGAATACTGCTATTCCGACTACCTGTCTTAGAAGGATAGAGAGATGCTTCAGAGACTTTCTTTGGGCCTCTATGCAAGATGGTCATGGCATGCATTTATTATCCTGGGACACGGTCTGTATGCCTATCCAAGAAGGCGGTCTTGGTATTCATTCTCTGATTGTTAGAAGAGAAGCTCTGTTTGCTAGACATGCTTCTCGATTTCTCTTGGAGCTGCAGTGTCTGTGGAGCTCTCTGATGCGAGCGAGGTATGGGGGGTGGACATCCGGCTTGCCCATTTTGCCGATCCGCGGATCTTCCTACTTTTGGAAGGAGATTTGCATATATGGTCAGTTTATCCTGGAGAATGTTTCATGGAGTATCGGAGATGGTTACTCAATTGATGTTATCTAGGATACTTGGATTTCTGAGCTCCCCCTTTCGAGGTGGCCTTCTTTTATTAATATGGACGCCCCCTCCAGTTTAAGGGTTAAGGATTTGATTTCCCGGGATTCCCACGCTTGGCATATCCCCACGGTGACATGGCTATTTGGGGAGGAGCTTTCTCGGCGGATTCTATCTATGCCTCTTATGCCTGGCTATGATGGTGATTCTAGGCTTTGGCAGAGATCTTGTCTCTCTAGGGCCCCTCCAAGGACCTTATGAGGATTTTCAGGCCTCAGTCCCGGCGCACTGAGGATGCTGCTTGGATTTGGAAGCTTTCCACCATTCCTAGGGTTTAGCTTTTTATTTGGAAGCTTCTTTGGGGCTGCCTTCCTACGTCTGGTCTTCTCTCTAGGAGGGGTCTGTCTATTCAGCCGATCTGTCCTCTTTGTCGGCTGAAGGAGGAGACGGATGACCACGCTATCTTTCTATGTCCTAGAGCTCGACGGATATGGCATCTGATGGGTTTTTCTAGTAGATTGGAGGCTACGACATCTCCACGCTCCTCCTTTTTTCATGATATTCGGTGGGGATCTCAGCACAAGCGTGGTCTTTGGGCAGCCACGACATATCAGATTTGGCTGTCAAGGAATGAGTTCATTTTTTCTAATACCACTGCTTCTCCCCATAGGATTGTGAGGAAGATAAGATTGCTGATTATGGACTATGGCCGTGTCTTCTCTGGTGTTGGTTCTGGCTCCTCTGGCCGCTGGGGTTCCCCTGCTGCTTCGGCAGCGAACCGGTCTCCGGTTTTCATCTATTGGGAGCCCCCCCTCCAGAGTTTGTCAAACTCAACTTCGATGGGAGTGTCCGTGGTAGAGCTGCTGGTTCTGCGTTCATCATCCGTGAGGCGGCGGGTGTTTTGTTGGCGGCAGGAGGTTTTGGTGCTCTTGACTATTCTGTCCCGATGGCGGAGCTCTATGCGGCTTGGGCAGGAATTTCTTACGCCGTTCGGATTCTCCGCGCTCCTAGGATCATGATTGAGGGTGATTCTACGACGGTCATTTATTGGTTGCAGAAGGAGAATTGTTTTGAAGGTCCCTCTAATCCAATCTTGAGGGATATTTGGTCAATTCTGCGTGTGACCGGCTCTGTTCTGATCCGTCATATATATCGAGAAGCCAATGCGGCAGCAGATTGGACGGCTACCTCTATGGCTCAGCATACTGGTTCTTGGATTTGGAGGCCTGGAGATCACTGTCCTATTGTTCTTTAGCATATTTTGTCTTCTGATGTATCTGGGCTGATTCACACGAGACTTGTGTGATCGCCCGTTTGTAATTCAAAAAAAAAAAAAAATAGAGTAAAAGAGATGAAAGTTGGGTTGAAGTAAAGGTTAAAGAATATAAACAAGATAACCTTTGAAAACCTCTGTTATGTTTATTTTGTCCACAGAAAACGACCATCTACCACAAATTCTGTGTTATAAAAGAATTAATAAAATTTCCCCTCAAAAGAAAATAAAAACATTAAATATATTTACAGTACTGTCCAAAACTGAAAATCTGGAAAGCAAAAAAAATGCGAAAAGGTGAAGTGATAATGGCTCTACCTACAAACTATATCTTTGAGAGTTTTACATAGAGAGGATTAGATTGCTCTTTCAAAGTAAGAACCCACCAACGCCTTACTCAGCCAACTTAGAAAGAGATCTTAATTGCCTGAGTAGAACATCACCATTACTTGCTGAGCACCAAAAAAATAAAAAAAAATAAAAAGAAAAGGAAAGGAAAAGAAAAAGCTCAAAGACTACTTGATAAGAAATGATATCTGTTGTATCATTGCAAAAAATGAAGGTTTTACAAACAAAAAATTTTTGAAGCTCAATCTCAGAATTGTATCGATGTCTTTAGCGCCATCTCAGCAAAGATTTTGTGCTAATCGAGATACTCTCAAGAGTAAAGATTATCAATGTTATTCATAAAATTGAATTGTTCTTTTTTTTAGGGCAATAAAATTGAATTGTTTATGAACTAAATCAGGTAGTCTGATGGAATCTTTATAAAATGCATGATAGTATTTCTGCGCCCCATTGGTTACAATTTGCACTTCTATTATGATTCTTTGGGCAAAATTTCTTTATTTTTAATTATGTAATTATCATTGCTGATCAGTTGTACGTTCTTCAATGGACTTAACCACCTTTCCATGCACCTTGGCTGCCTTTGGCTGGAATTTGGCTTTGAAACCTCATTGATGAAAGTTTTTAAAACTTGACAATGAGACATTACATCACAAAATGCGCAGCTTTTGTGAAAGGAACTCCATTAGAACAATAATACCAGGCTCAAGAATATGGTATGAGTGAGCCATCAAAGTACCCGACTTGTAATTTGTTTGTGAAATATAGGAAAGAAATAAAATTCTCTATGACACATATTCTATATCGTAAAATACTATGCATGCCTAGATACCCATTATATGTCCCATCTCGAATGTAGTACACCTACCATTCATCGATAGTTTATGCTTGTATGGCACTAATAGCATCGCTATATATTTTTCAATATAATCATAATGTTCATATCTATGCAGCGACCTTTTAGATATGTCTAACATTCTACTGTAGAAAGTATATAAATGGAGAGATCTTTACCCAACTCACACATAAAAAAAATAATAAATAAATAAAATATAATACAGACCTATGCTGTGTCGGAGTATAAATAGGTTCCTTTTAATCACCATCTTATCATTCTCCATTCTATAAAGAGGGAAGGCAATTTCCTTTCTACAATAAAATTCAAAAAATGTATATTAAATGCATCTGGGTACCTATATCTCTTTCTGACCAACGTGCACGAAAATTCTATCTGGCTCACACATTTTGCTTATAGCCCTCCCCTCACCCCATTTAACTTTTTTTTTTTTTACTTAGTAGCCCCTTCAAAATTACTCACTAGCCTCCCTAAATTTAGGAAATATCTAAACTACCCCTTTTCCCTCCCCCACGCCTCCCTCACTCGGATCGCCGTCATCCATTTTTTTCTTTGTTCCCCCCCTCCAAACAGCCCCCCGCCAGCCCCTCCCCTCCCTTGCCTCTCCCCCCGCCTCCCTCACTCAAATCACCCGTCGTCCATTTTTTTTTTCGTGCGTTGTTCGCCCTATATGGCCGAACATGTAAACTCTGTTCGGTCCCACAGGACCGAACAACATTAATATGTTCGGCCCATCAGGCCAAACAGTAATCTTCTATAATTATAATATATAGAAGATTGTTGTTCGGCCTGGTGGGCCGAACATAAAAAAGCTGTTCGGCCCATTAGGGCCGAACATGTTAATGTTGTTTGGTCCTGTGGGGCCGAACAGAGTTTACTTGTTCGGCCACACAGGGTCGAACAATGCACGAATAAAGAAAAAAAAAGGACGATGATGATCCGAGTGAGGAAGGCGGGGGAGGGGCTGGCGGGGGCTGTTTGAAGGGGGAGGGAACCGAGAAAAAAAAAAATTGGACAACGGATGATTCGAGTGAGGAAGGCAGGGGGAGGGGCAGGGGAGTGGAGAGGGGCTGGCGGGAGGGTTGTTTGGAGGGGAGTTATTTTGGTCCAAAATTTTTAAGGGCAAACATGCCATTTTTTTTAAGCGGCATGGGGGGCTTCTGAGGAAAATGTGTGGGCCAAATAGACCAGCCCCCAACGTCCATTACAATAAATCTAAAAGAAGGTGATGCTATATTAAAAAAAAAAAATTTGATGCTTTTTTGCATCAAAAAATTATCTTAATGCTTTTTAAAGTATCGAAAAAGTGTGGAAGTTAATTTTTTTTTTAAAAAATTAAGTGACTTTCTTTTCCTCTCTTCTTCTAAAATTTCTTTTGATTGGCAGGACGCCTCTCTCTCCTCCTCTCCTTTTCTTCTTCTTTCCCTCTTTCTTTTGCTCGTAGATAAATGCCGAAACATAGATAAATGCCGGCGAGCTCTTGCTTACCTATACTCTATCTTATCTCTAAAATAGGGATACAAAGATCCCGTTGAAAACATTGAATCCTACTCAGATTCAATACAAATCAAAGATCAACATGATTAGAGATTGAAGAGAAGAAAAATGAACCCAAGTTTTTAGGAACTTATAGTTGAAATCTGATCGATCGCAGAGAAAGGATCTTCTTTGTTTCTCTCTTCTTCATTTTTTTTTTAATGTTGTGAGGTGAAGAAATAAATATATTACCATGGAACCGAGCGGATATATCTTCCAGAACATTAATCTAGCAGCATGGCATAAAAAGGGAGAATAGGGAAGCAGAACACGAAAGAAAATCTGGGCAAAAAATCTCAGAGCACCAAAAATCACAAGCAAAAAATCTCAGAGCGCAAGAAATTATAGACAAAAAATTCCAAAGCACTAGAAAAGAAACTCGTCTATTCATAAAACTGTAGATTTTAGAACACTGAACAAAAAAAACATAAAATGGCACAACGAAGGCAATACAACACTAAGAGAACAACAGGAATTAGACGAAATATACCCGAGCAAGTGAACCAAACAAAAGAAAAGAAAAAAAAAAGCAAGAAAAATTGAAAAAAAGGCAGAAAGCTCACATCTTATCATCTTCCCAATTGTTCTGCATCATGATTCTATCGAATTCAACGAAACCAAACTCCTCCATTTTCTGCTTTCTCTTCTCCAAACACCGCCACCAGAGATGCCGAGTCACACTCTCGTAGCAGTACCACACTCTCTTCTTTTTCCTCTTCATCCAGTAATTCGATAGATGATAAACCCTCCCCGCTCCCACAGGAGACAGACGAAAGGGAAACGTAGAAGAAAATCTATCCGATTTTGGGCTTGGGAAGGAAGGTCAAAGGGAAGGAACATCATTAATCTTTTATCCTTTAAATTATTTATTAAACGTTCGTATCCGACTGATCCAAACAAAAAAAAAAAAAAAAAGATTTCGACGCTTTAGAGCATCCGACGGATCCAAAACATTTACGATGTCGACGCGAAGTTGACGCTTTAAAAAGTTTTGGCATTTAATTAAAATAATATAAAGTATGATGCCGATCCGTTTTGTAGCATTGATAGACCGCATTCATAAAATTATGTCAAAAATTTTCTGATGCTTGAGTGGAGCATCAAAAAAAAAAAAGTTGCTATAATAATATATGATTGTAGTAGCCGAATATCAAAAGCTTCTAGAGCTATCCCTTCGATAGTACAAAAATAATTTTTTTAAAATTTATTTTGTAACTAAACACCATCTTAGAGTCATTTATGACTCAATATTAAGGTCCAAAGCTAATGGTCCATGCCAATTGCCATTTGAATGAAAACTTCTGCTTTCTCTTGTAGCCAGCTTCTTGACCATCTAATTCAGAACACCTTATGTAGTACCCGGTTTCCGGTTCATGTGAACCAGGTTCGGGTCTGACACTGTGTTGTGCAACGCTTCGTTTTTAGCTGAGCGTTTCGTTTGCCCGGATCTTTAAACCGAAGCGTTGCACGAGAGGGTTAATACGTGATGGAGGGGGGGACTCCCTCCATCATTTTGGCATCCGTTTCCCATAAGGTAAACTCCCAGATCCACTGAGAGAGAGAGAGAGAGAGAGAGAGGAGAGAGAAGAAAGAGAGAGAGAGACAGCGAGAGAGAGAGAGAACAGAGCGCGGACACTGTGCGTGAGCCGGCCGATCCCCTTGGTTCAGGCCCGGCGGCGTGCTCGCCGCCGCGCCGGGCCTGATACTTGGCCGGCGACCCCGCCGGCGCCGGGGGAGGCGTCCGGCGGGGTGGTGGTGGAGAGAGAGAGGAGAGGGAGGGCCAATTGGCCCTCCTCTCGCGCGGTGGCGGAAGCCGGGCCGGTTGGTTCGGGCCCGGCGGCGTGCTCGCCGCCTCGCCGGGCCCGAGGTTGGGCCTGTCGCCTCCACCGGCGCCGGGCGTGCGTCCGGTGGAGGTCCGGCCGGCCAAGGTGGCCGGCCGTGCCGCCGGCACACTCCGTGCCGCGCGGGTGAGTTGTGGCGCTGCGAGAAATTGAGGGGAGGGAAGGGATTTGGCGGCCGGCCGCGGCGGCGGCCGGCTCTGGCCCGGCCACCGGCGGCCGGGCCGCCCTCAATTTGGCCGGCGGCGGCCCCGGCCGCCGGCCATGTCCCCGTCCCCTGTTCGGTGAAACAGGGGATCGGGAGGGATAGATTGAACCGGGCCGGCTGGGCCGGCCGGTTCAGGCCTTTTGGGCCGTGCAGTGAGCGGATTTCGGGCTGGATTTTGGGCCCCGTAACGGGCCGGGATTAGAAAAATAATTATATGGCTAGAATCTGGTGAATTCTAGTTTCACGGGGTATTTTACTTCCCCATTTGGGTTTGTATAGTGGGAGATATTCGAGCCCAAAGTAGGGCCCGTGAATTAGTTTGGGTAGAAATCCTAAGGGTCATTTTAACATTCGTATTCTAATAAATTGATTGTGTAATGATCCTGTAGGTGCTCAGACATCAGAATAGCTGATTTATACCTGTTGGATTGCGTACTGAGGTAAGTAAGCCAGTTATCAGTTTATTAAATAATTTATTTCAGGATATGCGTAGTTAAATTGTGAATTGTTATTGGCTAAATTTGTAAGTAGATGAATACAATTTACTATGATTTCATGTGTGGATGCTATGCATATGCAGTTATTATGCATGTGAGATGCTGTTGCTATGCATGAGAGATGCAGTTGCTATGCATGAGAGATGCAGTTATTATGCATGAGAGATGCAGTTATTATGAAATTGATGTGATGTATTACATGCAATTGTTCAGTAGGTATAATCCACTGTTTATACATATTGTGTTGTTATTGATATGATGAGTGCATGTGATGTGAGGTACTGTTATGTGTCGCCGCGGCTCTCCTTTATCATGTCATATCCTAGTATTTCGACCCTACTTCAGTAGGGGGGATACTTGTTGGTACATTATGGTATTTCGACCCTACTTCAGTAGGGGGGATACTTGTTGATACATTATGGTATTTCGACCCTACTTCAGTAGGGGGGATACTGTTGGTACATTATGGTATTTCGACCCTACTTCAGTAGGGGGGATACTTGTTGGTACATTATGGTATTTCGACCCTACTTCAGTAGGGGGGATACTGTTGGTACATTATGGTATTTCGACCCTACTTCAGTAGGGGGGATACTTGTTAGTATACTATGGTATTTCGACCCTACTTCAGTAGGGGGATACTTGTTAGTATACTATGGCATTTCGACCCTACTTCAGTAGGGGGGATGCCTGTTGGTACATTATTGAGATATTGCAGGGCCGTGGGTCACATTTTCAGTTACCATTGAGAGTATAAACAGTGGGTTTACTTACATTGCATGATTGAGTAATTGTGAAATGTTTGTGCATGCAGATCATTTATATGCTTATTGATTGCTATGCTATGATTTGACTGTATAACATGGTTTACTTACTGAGTGTAAGCTCACAAAATTCTTACAATGTTTTTATCAGAGCCACGAGGTTGAAGATGGATTGTGGGGTGATGGATCTTCTATTAAATAAAACAAGATCATTATTTTGTTGTAGCCCCAATATTACATATGTGTAGGGCTTGATGCCCAGACTTTATTATTGTGGTGTGTAAGGGTGTTAGCCCAAAACTTTTATTAATGTATTTGACTTGGTTTTATTTATAATGGTGCTTTATGTTGAAAAATTTTATGACGCCTTGCGTGCCCGGCACGCGGCGGGTTGTCACCCTAGCCCGATATTTGGGTCTGGGGCGTGACAGCTTATATGGTATCAGAGCTTAGGTTATGACCCTAGGGACACAGATATATTGACATGATAACGGTTTTGACCCTAGGGACACAGACATATTGACATGATAACACGTAGAGAACATATTTTGATGACATTATACTTAGAGACACCTGACATTTTAGCTTATGATGATATTAACCACATTTAATTTAACAGGAAATAGTTATGGCTCGCCGTACTAGGAGCCAACTGTATGAGGAGGACTCTCTGGCCGGTAATGCTGATCAGCCGGTGGGTCAAGGGACTACTGGAGGTTCGGCTCCTGCCAACCCAGTAGGAACTGAGCACCAGCAATTCCAGTCCGAGATGCTTCAAGCTCTCTCGGGTATGGCGCAGTCTATGAGGGACATGCAGCATCAGATTCAGCAGGCTTTGACCACTCAGTCTACACCCCCTTCTGCTCCGACACAGACTACCCTTCCTGTTCCGCAGCTGCAGCCGACCTTACCCACTCCATTAGCACCGCCGACCCAGTCTGCTTTATCTCAATCCTGGGTGGGGAACGGCCGTAGCTTTGCAGATTTCAAGAAGTTTGCCCCTGCTCCCTTCTCTGGTTCTAGTAACCCTATTGATGCTGAGAGATGGGTGCGTGATATGGAGAAGGCCTTCATGGCCCATGGTAGTCAGGAGATGGAGAGGATCAGATTTGCTACTTATCTTCTCAAGGGGAGGCTTATGATTGGTGGTTATTAGAGGAGCAGCGTCGGGGTGGTCAGACTATTTCTTGGGAACAGTTTAAGGAGGTATTCTTCGATAAGTACTTTCCCAGGAGTATGCAGAGGAGGATGGAAACAGAATTTCTCAAGTTGGAGCAAAGGAATCTCTCGGTGGCCCAATATGAAGCTGAATTCACCAGGCTGGCCCGTTTTGCTCCAAGTATAGTATCTAATGAAATGGCCAAGATCGCCCGTTTCACGGAGGGACTTCGACCCAGGCTGATGCAGGCGGTCAACGCATTCGAGCTTCCCACTTATAGTGCCGTGGTGAATAAGGCCTTAGTAATTGAGAGAGATATGAATACTGTTCAGAGGGATTGGGAGCAGCAGAAGAAGAGGAAAGGGCATAATGCTAGTCAGCCCCCAGCTCATGCCAAGAAGAGAGGTGCACCCCAGGCCCCAGGAGGACAAATATAGGGAGGCTCGCTGTAATCGCTGTGGGAATTTCCACTCGGGGAGACCTTGCCATGGAGTGCCTGGTGCTTGTTTCTCCTGTGGAAAGACTGGCCATAAGAAAGCCACATGTCCTCTTCGACAGAACCAGCTGCCATCTTCCAGTCAAGGAACGAATCAGCAGCAGCAGCAGCCACCGAGGACTCAGGGAAGGGTCTTCGCCCTCACTCAGCAGGATGCTGCCGCTTCTAATTCTGTGGTGACAGGTATATCAATATTTCACATCTAGCATTACATTCTTATCCTGTGCAATGGATTAATAACTAGTTAGACATTATATTCTTGTTGTTAAATTGGAATTTCATTTACGTCCAGGAATGATTAGGATAGGCAATGATTATGCTCAGACTCTGATTGATCCGGGTGCCACTCATTCATTTATATCTGACACCTACCTTGGCAAGAATGCATCATTGACACCTGAATCTCTAGACCATGAGTTACACATTGCCTTTCCAAATGGTGATACTATGAAAGTTGATACTGTATGCAAATCCTGCCTGATTATCATTGAGGATAGGAAACTGAATGCCAATCTTATTGTCCTTCCTTTGAAATTCGTTGATGTTATCCTTGGCATGGATTGGTTAGCTTCCTATCATGCTTCTGTAGACTGTTTCAGAAAGATCGTCAACTTCAAGATTCCTTGTCAGCCCGAATTTAGTTTTACTGGTGGCCAGAAACTTCTAGCCTCAGTGCTTATTTCGGCACTACAGGCTGAAAAATATCTGAGGAGTGGTGGTCAAGGATTTATTGCTGTTATATGTGATCTTCAAAAGAAAGAGGCCAAGTTGGAGGATATTCCTATAGTTAGAGAATTCCCTGATGTCTTTCCAGATGAATTATCAGAGTTGCCCCCTGACCGAGAGGTTGAGTTCTCCATTGATTTGATTCCTGGAACTGGACCTATATCCAAGGCCCCTTATCGCATGGCCCCGGTTGAGCTAAAAGAGTTGAAGGACCAATTGCAGGAACTCCTAGATCGGGGATTTATCAGGCCTAGTGCTTCTCCTTGGGGTGCTCCAGTTCTATTTGTTAAGAAGAAGGATGGCAGTCTTCGGCTATGCATTGATTACCGGGAAATCAATAAGGTGACAGTGCGGAATAAGTATCCTTTGCCGAGGATTGATGATTTGTTTGACCAACTTCAAGGAGCCCGGGTATTCTCTAAGATTGATCTCAGGTCAGGTTATCATCAGCTTAAAGTCAAGGATGAGGATGTTCCTAAGACAGCTTTCAGATCTAGATATGGCCATTATGAGTTTTTGGTGATGCCATTTGGTTTGACCAATGCCCCGGCAGCGTTCATGGATTTGATGAACAGAATATTTAGGCCATACCTGGATCAGTTTGTGGTTGTATTTATTGATGATATCCTGATCTATTCTAAGAGTCTCAGGGAGCATGAGGATCACTTGAGGATTGTGCTTCAGACTCTTCGGGAGAAGAAGCTTTATGCCAAGCTGCAGAAGTGTGAGTTTTGGTTGGACCAAGTAGCTTTCTTGGGTCACATAATTTCTGCGGATGGCATTTCTGTAGACCCGAAGAAGATTGAAGCTATTACTAACTGGAGCCGACCTTCCAATGTGGCTGAAGTCAGAAGCTTCTTGGGGCTAGCCGGGTATTATAGAAAATTTGTGGAAGGCTTCTCTCGCATCGCTCTACCCCTAACTCGTTTAACCCAGAAACGAGTGAAGTTTGACTGGTCAGAGGAGTGTGAGGAAAGTTTTCAGGAGCTAAAGCAGCGTTTGGTGTCAGCTCCCATCCTTGTTCTTCCGACAGGATCTGAGGGTTTCACACTTTATACTGATGCCTCTCGGAAAGGATTGGGATGTGTTCTAATGCAGAATGGAAAGGTGATAGCCTATGCTTCCAGACAGCTGAAGCCTTATGAACAGAACTATCCGACTCATGATCTGGAATTAGCTGCGGTGGTTTTTGCTTTAAAGATTTGGCGGCATTATCTCTATGGGGTGTCGTGTGATGTGTATACAGATCATAAGAGTCTAAAATATATCTTCACACAGAAGGAGCTCAATTTGAGGCAGAGGAGATGGTTGGAACTTTGAAGGACTATGATCTGAATCTACATTATCATCCAGGGAAGGCTAATGTTGTGGCTGATGCTTTGAGTAGGAAGACCTCTTCGAGTTAGCTGCTATGCTTACCTTCCAGCCTCACATTCTGAAGGACCTCGAGAGGTGGGAGATTGGACTGAGAGTACAGCAGTCTGATGGACTTGTTGCTGCACTTATTCTTCAGCCGACTCTTGTTGACAGAATTAAGTCCTCCCAGATGGAAGATCCAGATCTTCAAAGAATTAAGGTTGCTGTTCAGTCAGGAGATCAGAGTGGATTTTATGTAATGGATGATGGATCCCTGAGATTTGAAGGCAGACTTTGTGTGCCTAGCAATGAGGAGTTAAAAGCAGAGATTTTGAGGGAGGCTCACTACTCTCCCTATACTGTGCACCCTGGTGGTACTAAGATGTATAGAGACTTAAAGGAGAATTTTTGGTGGAAAGGGATGAAGAGGGATATTGCTCAGTTTGTGGCCAAGTGCTTAGTATGTCAGCGGGTGAAGGCAGAGCATCAAAAACCTGCGGGACCTCTTCAATCTTTGATGATTCCTCAGTGGAAATGGGAAAAGATTACTATGGATTTTGTAACTGGTCTGCCCAAAACTCCCAGGAGTAATGATGCTGTTTGGGTTATTGTGGACAGACTGACGAAGTCAGCTCATTTCCTACCCTTCAGAGTTGGAGTCTCGAGTGACAGATTGGCTAGCTTGTATTTGGAGCAGATTGTGAGACTCCATGGTGTTCCTGTTTCTATTGTATCTGACCGGGACACCAGATTTGTATCACAGTTTTGGAAAAGCCTTCATAAAGCCTTGGGGACCAAATTGAACTTCAGTACGGCATATCATCCCCAGTCTGATGGGCAGTCAGAGAGGACCATTCAGATTCTAGAAGATATGTTGCGTGCCTGTGTAATGGACTTAGGTGGGGCTTGGGATAACCACTTATCTTTGGTGGAGTTTGCTTATAACAATAGTTATCAAGCCAGTATCCAGATGGCCCCATTTGAGGCTTTGTACGGTAGGAGGTGCAGATCTCCTTTGTGTTGGGATGACGTGGGGGAAAGGAAATTGCTAGGCCCTGAGCTGATCCAACAGACAGTTGACAAGGTGCATTGATCAGGGAGCGCCTTCGCACAGCTCAAAGCAGGCAGAAGAGTTATGCTGACGTCAGGAGGAGAGAGTTAGAATTCCAGGTTGGGGATCATGTTTTCTTAAGGGTATCACCAACCAAGGATGTGATGAGATTCGGGGTCAGAGGAAAGCTTAGTCCACGCTATATTGGACCCTTTGAGATCTTGAGTAGAGTTGGGGAGGTTGCTTACAGCTTAGCACTGCCTCCGATTTTATCTGGTGTTCATAATGTATTCCATGTATCCATGCTGAGGAAATATGTTTCAGATCCCAGTCATGTCATAGCTTATGAACCTATTCAGTTGAGAAAGGATTTATCGTATGAGGAGCATCCTGTGCGTATCGTGGACCGCAAGGATCAGATTCTGAGGCGTCGTACCATCCCTTATGTCAAAGTTCAGTGGAATAATCACTCTGAGAGGGAGGCTACTTGGGAGCTGGAGGAAGAAATTAAAAAGAAGTATCCTCATTTATTTGAAGGTAAATTTTCTACCTAAGATTATTGACTTTTGATTAGTTGATTGATCCGTAGTTATGAGTCATGTTTCAATTTCGAGGCCGAAATTTTTATAAGGAGGGGAGGATGTAGTACCCGGTTCCCGGTTCATGTGAACCAGGTTCGGGTCTGACACTGTGTTGTGCAACGCTTCGTTTTTAGCTGAGCGTTTCGTTTGCCCGGATCTTAAACCGAAGCGTTGCACGAGGGGGGTTAAATAGTGATGGAGGGGGGGCTCCCTCCATCATTCTGGCATCCGTTTCCCAGGTAAACTCCCAGATCCACTGAGAGAGGAGAGAGAGAGAGATAGAGTGTCAGGAGAGAGAAGAAAGAGAGAGAGAGACAGCGTGAGGAAGAGAGAGATAGAGAGAAACAGAGCGCGGGAGACACTGTGCGTGAGCCGGCCGATCCCCTTGGTTCAGGCCCGGCGGCGTGCTCGCCGCCGCGCCGGGCCTGATACTTGGCCGGCGACCCCGCCGGCGCCGGGGGAGGCGTCCGGCGGGGTGGTGGTGGAGAGAGAGAGGAGAGGGAGGGCCAATTGGCCCTCCTCTCGCGCGGTGGCAACCGGCTTCCGCCGGTTGGTTCGGGCCCGGCGGCGTGCTCGCCGCCTCGCCGGGCCCGAGGTTGGCCTATCGCCTCCACCGGCGCCGGGCGTGCGTCCGGTGGAGGTCCGGCCGGCCAAGGTGGCCGGCCGTGCCGCCGGCACACTCCGTGCCGCGCGGGTGAGTTGTTGGCGCTGCGAGAAATTGAGGGGAGGGAAGGGATTTGGGGGCCGGCCGCGGCGGCCGGCTCTGGCCCGGCCACCGGCGGCCGGGCCGCCCTCAATTTGGCCGGCGGCGGCCCCGGCCGCCGGCCATGTCCCCGTCCCCTGTTCGGTGAAACAGGGGATCGGGAGGGATAATAGATTGAACCGGGCCGGCTGGGCCGGCCGGTTCAGGCCTTTTGGGCCGTGCAGTGAGCGGATTTCGGGCTGGATTTTGGGCCCCGTAACGGGCCGGGATTAGAAAAATAATTATATGGCTAGAATCTGGGTGAATTCTAGTTTCATGGGGTATTTTTACTTCCCCATTTGGGTTTGTATAGTGGGAGATATTCGAGCCCAAAGTAGGGCCCGTGAATTAGTTTGGGTAGAAATCCTAAGGGTCATTTTAACATTCGTTCTAATAAATTGATTGTGTAATGATCCTGTAGGTGCTCAGACATCAGAATAGCTGATTTATACCTGTTGGATTGCGTACTGAGGTAAGTAAGCCAGTTATCAGTTTATTAAATAATTTATTTCAGGATATGCGTAGTTAAATTGTGAATTGTTATTGGCTAAATTTGTAAGTAGATGAATACATGGCTATTTATGTGCTATGATTTCATGTGTGGATGCTATGCATGAGAGATGCAGTTATTATGCATGTGAGATGCTGTTGCTATGTATGAGAGATGCAGTTGCTATGCATGAGAGATGCAGTTGCTATGCATGAGAGATGCAGTTATTATGCATGAGAGATGCAGTTATTATGAAATTGATGTGATGTATTACATGCAATTGTTCAGTAGGTATAATCCACTGTTTATACAATATTGTGTTGTTATTGATATGATGAATGCATGTGATGTGAGGTACTGTTATGTGTCGCCGCGGCTCTCCTTTATCATGTCATATCCTAGTATTTCGACCCTGCTTCAGTAGGGGGGATACTTGTTGGTACATTATGGTATTTCGACCCTACTTCAGTAGGGGGGATACTTGTTGACATTATGGTATTTCGACCCTACTTCAGTAGGGGGGATACTTGTTGGTACATTATGGTATTTCGACCCTACTTCAGTAGGGGGGATACTTGTTGGTACATTATGGTATTTCGACCCTACTTCAGTAGGGGGGATACTTGTTGGTACATTATGGTATTTCGACCCTACTTCAGTAGGGGGGATACTTGTTAGTATACTATGGTATTTCGACCCTACTTCAGTAGGGGGGATACTTGTTAGTATACTATGGCATTTCGACCCTACTTCAGTAGGGGGGATGCCTGTTGGTACATTATTGAGATATTGCAGGGCCGTGGGTCACATTTTCAGTTACCATTGAGAGTATAAACAGTGGGTTTACTTACATTGCATGATTGAGTAATTGTGAAATGTTTGTGCATGCAGATCATTTATATGCTTATTGATTGCTATGCTATGATTTGACTGTATAACATGGTTTACTTACTGAGTGTAAGCTCACAAATTCTTACAATGTTTTTATCAGAGCCACGAGGTTGAAGATGGATTGTGGGGTGATGGATCTTCTATTAAATAAAATAAGATTATTATTTTGTTGTAGCCCCAATATTACATATGTGTAGGGCTTGATGCCCAGACTTTATTATTGTGGTGTGTAAGGGTGTTAGCCCAAAACTTTTATTAATGTAATTGACTTGGTTTTATTTATAATGGTGCTTTATGTTGAAAAATTTTATGGCGCCTTGCGTGCCCGGCACGCGGCGGGTTGTCACCCTAGCCCGATATTTGGGTCTGGGGCGTGACACCTTATGAGCATACATTAATTAAGTAGCGGAGACATTAAATAGCAGACTTTGTCTCATCAACTCAAAACACTTTTATGAGAAAAGATTAAGCTGCAAAATGCCTGACCATTGAACATTTCCCTTCATCCTTCTCTATATCCATTCTCTGAACTAAACTTAGGGTTTGCTCTTCTTCCACTGTGATCGTTTACGTATACTGACTGGAACAGTATAATGTTGGGTGATGACGAAATGACCGATGAAGAGAAAAATAAAATTTAGATACAATTTGCTGCGCGTCTACTCTACCGTTACTTAACTTTAAAAAGCTAATATGTGTGTAAGAAATGATTGAATATGATGTGGCTGACGCAGCCACAAGGATAATTATAGCAAAATCGAAACATTAAGACGTCCCTGGCACCTCCAAGTCGGCCAAGTCGGCCCCGACCTTCTCAGGTCGGCCCCGCTCGGCCCCGGAATCTCTGAGTCGTCCAAATTGGTCAAGTCGGCCCCTACCTTCTCAGGTCGGCCCCGGCATCTCTAAGTCGGCTCCGACTTTCTCAGGTCGGCCCCGCTCAGTTCCGGCACCTCCAAGTCGGCCGAGTCGGCCCTGACCTTCTCAGGTCGGCCCCGCTCGGCCCCGGCATCTCTGAGTCATCCAAGTCGGCCCCGACCTTCTCAAGTCGGCCCCGCTCGGCTTCGGCACCTCCAAGTCGGCCGAGTCGGCCCCGACCTTCTCAGGTCAGCCCCGGCATCTCTGAGTCATCCAAGTCGGCCCCGACCTTCTCAGGTCGGCCCCGCTCGGCCCTGGCACCTCTAAGTCGGCCGAGTCGGCCCCGACCTTCTCAGGTCGGCCCCGCTCGGCCCCGGCATCTCCGAGTCGTCCAAGTCGGCCCCGCTCGGCCTTGGCACCTCCAAGTCGGCCAAGTCGGCCCCGACCTTCTCAGGTCGGCCCCGCTCGGCCCCGACATCTCGAGTCATCCAAGTCGGCCAAGTCGGCCCCGACCTTCTCAGGTCGGCCCCGCTCAGTCCTGGCACCTCCAAGTCGGCGAGTCAGCCCCGACCTTCTCAGGTTGGCCCGCTCAGCCTCGGCATCTCCGAGTCGTCCAAGTCGGCCAAGTCGGCCCCGACCTTCTCAGGTCGGCCCCGCTCAGCCCCGGCACCTCAAAGTTGGCCGAGTCGGCCCCGACCTTCCCAGGTCGGCCTCGCTCGGCCCCGGCATCTCCAAGTTGTCCAAGTCGGCCAAGTCGGCCCCGGCCTCTCCAGGTAGGCCCCGCTCGGCCCGGCACCTCCGAGTCGGCCAAGTCGGCCCCGGCCCTCCCAGGTCGGCCCCACTCGGCCCCGGTACCTCCGAGTCGGCCAAGTCGGCCCCGGCCTTCCCAGGTCGGCCCCTCTGGTCCCAGCTTCTTCGAGCTAGCCATGTCGGCCCCGACCATCCCTGGTCGACCCTGCCCCGGCACCTTTAGGACGGACCCAGAACGGTCCTGGCTATTTGCGCTGCCGTCCTTCTGACCCACGCCGCCTGGCATCCCTAGGCCCAACTACCCGCTGGCCACGCCGCTGATGGGACTGGACCTAACTATCTGTCAGCTCCGCTGATTGATGGGACGTGGCTCACCAATCGCCGTTTTTCTCCTAACTGATAGGACATGGCTCACCAACCACCATTTTTCTCCTCCTTCGATGGGACAGGACCCATCAACCAGCCAAGATTCATGCAACCCTCACAAAACCCGCGGACATTCCTTTCTCACGGAACTCCATGTGGTCGCACAGGGGTCAACCCCCTACAAAAGGGAAGGTCCACTCAAGAATAAGGTAACACAAACTCGTACACTTGCTACCCTGATACCAAGAAAGAAATTCCTATCTTTCTGAGGACTCATCTTTTTTCTCCCAGAGCTCGTCTGAGCTCTTCCTCAGCTGTGACCCCTGTTACTGACTTGAGCATCGGAGGGTCCTCACCGGAGCTTCCCTCCGGTCTTGGGACTTTTTTTAGGCCATCCGATCAGGTGAAGGACGGCGAATTAAGCAGCTCTCTTCCCGACGCTCAGGGCCGGTGATCAGGCGTCATCAGATTGGCGCGCCAGGTAGGGGAGAAACTAAGGCAATCAAAGGAGGTCCAAACCCTACAGTTTATTCCTCTCCCCTCCCAACAATGGTGATGACATGAGCTCAGGATGCCTCAGTCGATCACCCTGGGGGGCAACTTCCCCGTCTAAGCAACAGGAGGCTAACCTCCCTGCCACTGATCCTCCCATCGTTTCCCCTCAACCGGAGGTGGTTGCTTCGGCTGCGGAGCAGCTGGCAACCCTCACTCGACAAGTTCAGACCCTCACCACTATGGTCTACGGACTTCAGCAGCAGCAGTCCGTGGCCACCCAACATCAGACTGCTTCCCCTGCTAGTCAGCAATCTGCAAGGGGAGGCTCTCCTCAGCGAGAGACCGATCGTCGCCGGGCTTCTCTAAGGAAGCCCCGCTGTGAGCCCCCCAAACGGCCGTGATCCCCTGATTGCGGCCCGAGCAAGTTCCCTCCGGAGCCGCACCGATAGGAGGAGCCAAAGCGGAAATCCCACTTTCCGCATCCTTCTCTTTCTTCTTCTTCTTCTTCCTCTTCTTCATCCTTCGAGCCATCTCGGAGAGCCCCGACAATCAATCGCCAGGCGAAGGAATACCTGGATGAGTACAACCGGCGACTAGATGAGCTCGCCAAGAAGATCAACAATCAACCAGAGGAGGAATATGACACCCGTCCTCCTTACACTCGTCGAATACTAGAGGAGCCTGTTCCCTCTAGATTCCGATTTTCCTAGATAGATCCGTACGATGGCACAACGGATCCTCTCAACCACCTCGAGAGCTACAAATCCATGATGCAAGTCCAGGGTGCCTCAGACGCCCTTCTCTGTAAGGCTTTCTCCGCCACTCTGCAGAAAGCCGCTCGTGCCTGGCACTCGCGCCTGTCCCCTCACAGCATCGACTCTTTTTGAGAGCTGGAAAGGGCTTTTCTGGCGTATTTCGATGCCTGCCGGTGCATCCCAAGAGTCGCGAACAACCTCTTCTCAGTGCGCCAGAAGGAGGGAGAGCCGCTGCGGGACTTTGTGTCCCGGTTCAAAACCGCTGCCCTCGAAGTTTATCATCTCGACGACGCGGTGGCTATGCTAGCGCTGAAGCGGGGACTCCTCCCGTTCTGCTTCACCTTTTCGCTAGACAAGAAGCCCCCAAGTTCTACTCCGACCTCCTCCTTCGAGCCCAGAAGTACATCCGTGCGGATGAGGCCAACCTCACTCGTCGAGAATCCTCAAGAAGCTCCAGCCGCAAGCCTGCACGCCTCGAGCCTAGCGGACCCCCTTATCACCGGCGGTCCAACCCATCTCCCGGTCCAACAACAGGCATCGAAGCCCCATCCCCGATGAGAGCAAGCTCACACCCCTTCTCGCCCCTTGATCCCACATCCTGATGGAAATCGAGGGTGAGCCTTATCTCCAGTGCCCTCCTTCCATGAAGAAAGGTCTTCCTCACGACAAGAGTCGTTACTGCCGATTCCACCAGGATTATGGCCATGATACCGATAGCTACTATAGTCTGAAGCAGGCCATCGAGGAGCTCATCCAGCGGGGCTACCTCGGTAAGTATGTCCAAAAGGCACCGCAGCCATCGTCGGCACTTATGGGACCTCTGCCCGCTCAGGCCACGGTCGACAACACCCCCACGGAGCGGACGATCGGAATGGTATCCTGGGGAGCAGCCTCTGCATCTAAGCGGCCGAGAGGGGAGGGGCGCTGGGTAATGTAGTCTTGGGGGGAGGGATCGGCGAATATTGAGAATGTAAACAATGAAGGCATCGCCGTCTCTATGACGATCGTCAAGCACCTTGTAAAAAGGATATTAGTTGATAGTGGTAGCTCGGCTGACATCCTTACTTACGATGCTTTTGTTCGGATGGGATTGTCTCTAGACTCTCTTCAACCTGTGGCAACCCCTTTGGTCGGGTTCATCGGAGATTCGGTAAGGGTTGAAGGCGAGATATCTTTGCCTGTGACAGCCAGGACACCACCATGCCAAAGCATAGTGATCATGAAGTTCCTGGTCGTGAGGGTCCCCTTGGCATACAATGCCATTCTCGGGCGCCCAGGCCTAAATCTATTGGATGCGGTTATCTCCACCCGGCGCCTGCTAGTGCAGTTCCCCACTAGTAAAGGAGTAGGGGAGATGAAGGGCGAGATCAGCTCAGTTCTGCCCTGCTATCACACGGCATCAAGCCCCTTGGAGGTCGAGCCAGTCCCAGAAGCAATTGATCCCAGGGAATCCGACAGGAGTGGGGAACCGGCCGAGCACCTCCTGACTTTTCCACTCAGGGATGATCCGGTGAGGACCATGTGCATTGACAGACTCCTCCCCCAGGAGGACCGTGATTGCCTCCTAACCTTTTTTGGGCCAACTCAGTCGTTTTCGCTTGGTCAGCATTTGACATGCCCGGCATCCCTCCAGAAGTAATCACCCACAAGCTCAACATTGATCCAAAGCATCATCCAATCCGCTAGAGGAAGAGGAGCTTCGCTCCCGAGCGGCAAAAAGCCATTGATGAGAAGGTCAACAAACTGCTCAATGCCGGCCACATCCGAGAAGTGCATTACCCTAGCTGGTTGGCCAATGTGGTCATGGTACAAAAGGCAAACGGGAGCTAGAGAATATGCATCGACTTCATTGACCTTAACAAGGCATGATCGAAAGATAGTTTTCCCCTGCCAAGGATAGACCAATTGGTAGATTTCACCTCCGGCCACGAGCTCCTCAGCTTCATGGACGCCTTCTCTGGATATAATCAAATAAGCATGGACCCCAGCGACGAAGAGCATACATCCTTTGTGACAGAAAAGGGGATTTATTGCTACAAAGTGATGCCCTTCGGTCTCAAGAATGCAGGGGCGACCTATCAAAGGTTAATGAACAGGGTATTTTAGGATCAGTTGGGCTGGAACATGGAGGTCTACATGGATGACATGTTAACCAAGAGCATCCACGCTTCTGATCATGTTTTCGATCTAGAGGAAACCTTCAACAACCTCCGCCGCTTCCAAGTCAAGCTGAACCCTAAGAAATGTACCTTTGGGGTCACAGCGGGCAAGTTTCTGCGTTTTATGGTAACTCAGCGAGGGATTGAGGCGAACCCAGAGAAAATAAGTGCCACTCTCGATATGAGGCCACCATCCAGCAAGAAGAAAGTACAGTGGCTAACGGAAAGGGTGGCGGCTCTAAGTCGTTTCCTCTCTAAATCGGCTGAGAGGTGCTTGCCCTTCTTCAAGGCCTTGCGGAAGGTGAACAACTTTGAGTGGATGGATGACTGCCAGAAAGCCCTCGATGGCCTGAAGGCGTTTCTGTCTTCTCCGCCGCTCTTGTCCAAGCCAAGAGATGGGGAGAGTCTCTTTCTCTACCTAGCTGCTTCTTCGGAGGCCGTTAGCTCAGTCTTGGTGCGTCTCGATGCTGACAGAACCCAGAGGCCAGTCTATTATGTGAGCAAGGTGCTACACAATGCGGAGGTCAGATACTCCAAGACCGAGAAAATTATCTTCACCTTGGTCATCTTCGCCCGACATCTCCACCCATATTTTCAAGCCCATCCTATTGTGATGCTCACGGACCAGCCCCTTCGAGCCATCCTGGCCCGTCCAGACACCTCAGGCCGACTCGCCAAGTGGGCCATCAAGCTAGGGGAATTCAACCTCTCCTTTCAAGCGCGGCTGGCCTTGAAGTCGCAAGTCCTGGCCGACTTCCTAGTCGAATGCACTTGGGCGGATGAAGAGATCAGGGAGGTTTCCGTGGAGCGGCATGAGCCCAAGCTGAGCGACGATGGAGAATCCTAGATCCTTCATGTAGATGGCGCATCAAACTCTCAGGGAAGCGGTGCTGGCCTCATTCTTCCGGGCTAGCTGAAGAAAGAGCGGAATGTGCCTTGCGGTTTCTGTTCGAAGCCACCAACAACCAGGCCGAGTATGAAGCTTTGCTAGCAGGGTTGAGGCTAGCCCAGGAGTTGAGAGTAAGGCGTCTCAGAGCTTTCACCGATTCACAGCTCATCTCCGGGCAAATCAATGGAGAGTACGAGGCACGTGACCCTGCTATGACTCAGTACCTGAGCAAGGTTCGGCTCTTTGTCTCTCCGTTAGCTTATTTCAACATTAGTTACATCCCCCGGAGTGAAAACGCCAAGGCCGACATCCTTTCCCGCCTGGCTACCTCCGCCGACGGCATCGTAAGGGACGCCTACATTGAATACTTAGAAGGCCCAGCATAGAAGATGGCGAGGAAGTCCTCCCGCTCACCCATGAGCCTGCATGGATGGATGCCTACGTCTGCTATCTCACTGACGGCACCCTTCCTGATGACCGCAATGAAGCCAAGCTGCTCAAGTGGAGGGCCTCCAAGTTCGTTCTCCTAGACGGACGCCTGTACAGAAGGTCATTCTCCTACCCTTTGCTCAAATGTGTGGGACCCACCGATGCTGACTACATCCTTAGAGAAATCCATGAAGGCATCTGCGGAAATCATCTGGGGGGCAGGTCCCTAGCCCAGAAGGCCCTCCGTCAGGGATATTTTTGGCTCACCATGAGAGAGGATGCTGACAAGTTAGTTCAGAAGTACGATGGTTGCCAGTGCCATGCACACATTCAGCATCAGCCGTCCACCCCGCTCAACCCACTCTCAGTCCCTTGGCCTTTCGCTCAGTGGGGAATGGACATCCTTGGGCCGTTCCCCCCAGCCTCGGGACAATGGAGATTCTTACTAGTAGCCATCGACTACTTTTTCAAGTGGGTCTAGATCGAGGCGCTGGCTAAGATCACTGAGAGTAAAGTCAAAGCCTTCTTCTGGAAGTCGATTATATGTTGTTTTGGCCTACCTCACACCCTCGTCACGGATAACGGTTGCCAATTCAACAATAAAGCATTCAAGGCTTTTTGTAGCGAGCTGGGTATCTACCATCGATTCACCTTTGTCGGCCACCCCCAGACCAACGGGGAGGCCGAGGTCATGAACCGCACCATTCTCAGGGGGCTCAGGACCAGGCTGGATGGATCCAAGGGTCGATGGGTGGAGGAGCTCCCCAGTGTGATATGGGCTTACCATACGACTCCCAGAGCCCCGACAGGCGAGACTCCCTTCAGTCTCGTTTTGGATCCAAGGCTGTCATCCATGTTGAGATCGAACTGCCCAGTCCACGCGTGGAATCCTTCAATGAAGAAGACAACTCCACATTAATACGGGCCAGCCTGGACTTTATTGACGAGGCACACGACCGGGCAAGGATGCGTATGGCGGCCTTCTGTCAACGGACAGCCAAATACTACAACGCCCGGGTTCGTCCTAAAGTCTTCCACCAGGGAGATCTGGTTTTAAGAAAGGCTGAGGTATCTAAGCCTACGGAGGGGGGCAAACTATCCCCCAACTGGGAGGGTCCTTACCGCATCGCCGAGACACTCCACTGGGGGGCATACAGGCTGGAAGAGCTCAACGGACAATCCATTCCGCGTACCTGGAATGAGGATAACCTCCGCCGATATTATTAATGATGTATCCCCCAGAATACAAGCAATAAAAGAGGTCCCTTCCAGCGTCACAGCCTGCTCTCCCTTGCATCCGAGGACCAATTCTCATAAAAGGAGCTCGCCGGCATCGCAGCCCACGGGATACCACTCGGCCCCAGCACGGAGGTGCCTCTGAGGTGGTTAAGACCCTAAAGGCTCTGTACTCACCGAGTCGCCCTTCGGATGGCACAAAAACCCCCGAAGTGGTTCTAAAGGAGCTCGCCGGCATTGCGGCCCATGAGACACCACTCGGCCCCGGCACGGAGGTACCCCCAAGGCGATTAAGACCCTAAAGGCTCCATACCCATCAAGTCGCCCTTCGGATGGCACACAAACCTCCGAAGTGGTTCTAAAGGAGCTCGCCGGCATTGCGGCCCACGGGACACCACTTGGCTCCGGCACGGAGGTGCCCCCGAGGTGGTTAAGACCCTAAAGGCTCCGTACCCATCGAGTCGCCCTTCGGGTGGCACACAAACCCCAAAGTGGTTCTAAAGGAGCTCACCGGCATCGCGGCCCATGGGACACCACTCGGCCCCGGCACGAAGGTGCCCCCAAGGCGGTTAAGATCCTAAAGGCTCTGTACCTGCTGAGTCACCCTTCGGGTGGTGCACAAACCCCCAAAGTGGTTCTAAAGGAGCTCGCCGGCATCATGGCCCATGGGTCATCACTCGGCCCCGGCACGGAGGTGCCCCAAAGCGGTTAAGACCCTAAAGGCTCCGTACCCGCCGAGCCGCCCTTCGGGTGGCACACAAACCCCTGAAGTGGTTCTAAAGGAGCTCACCGGCATCGCGGCCCATGGGACACCACTCGACCCCGGCATGGAGGTGCCCCCGAGACGGTTAAGACCCTAAAGGCTCCATACCCACCGAGTCGCCCTTTGGGTGGTACATAAACCCCCGAAGTGGTTCTAAAGGAGCTCGCCGGCATCGTGGCCCATAGGATACCACTCGGCCCCGGCATGGAGGTGCCCCCGAGGTGGTTAAGACCCTAAAGGCTTCATACCCGCTGAGTCACCCTTTGGGTGGCACACAAACCCCCGAAGTGGTTCTAAAGGAACTCTCCAGCATCGCGGCCCACGGGGCACCACTCGGCCCCGGCACGGAGATGCCTCCGAGGCGGTTAAGACCCTAAAGGCCCCATACCCACCGAGTCACCCTTCGGGTGGTACACAAACCCCCAAAGTGGTTCTAAAGGAACTCGCCGGCATCGTAGCCCACATGACACTACTCAGTCCTCGGCGCTCTCAAGCCAATCTCGGCGTTAAGTGGCCCTCGAATCATTCTAAGTCCTTAGAATATTCTTCGGTCAAACGGCCTGCGACAACTCAAGGCATCCTAAGTAGCCTCCTACACGGCCGGCTTATACTTCGAAGACGCATTTCAACATAGGCTAACCTGATGCAGCGGTTCGGCCACGGTATCATCACATGCGCAACGCTTAGAGTCAAAGAGTATCTCGAAAGAAAAGTTCCCCCCTTTCTCATCAACAGGCGTGGGATCCATCTTATTGTTATTCGCACAGCAAAATGGTTTGGCTCAGAGGAAAGAAGAAACAGGCAAGGCAAGAACACTGAGATATTCTTATAGAAAACTTCTCTTCATTGATAATGAAATAGGAGTACAAAATCTGGCCTAAGGCCGATTACAAAAAGGAAAAGGAAAAGAAACAACTTCTCAGGGCTTGTTCGGGCCCGGCTCTTCTTTGTCATCTTCTTCCTCTGCCGGCTCCTCATCAGCTTCCCCAGGTCGGATCCCCTCGAGCTTGGCAATATCAATTTTGAGAGCCGCGGACACCTTGGTCTTGCACATCTCAAAGCCCTTGACGTAGGCGTCAAGGCTGGCCTCGAGGACTTCTTTCCTAAACTCCAGCGAGGCCTTGTAGCTGGATACGGCCTGCCCTGCCTCGGCCTCGGCTCGCTCGGCCCTGGCCCTGGCCTCTCTAGCTCTGCCTTCGGCTTCCTCGGCACGTGCGTTGGTGTTGGCCCAGATGGCAACCCAAGAGGGGGGGGGGGTGAATTGGGTTCTTAAAAATTTAAGACTTTTTGACTATTAATTGATTAGTTAGCAAGATGTGCAAGTGAGATTAACTAATAAGCAATGAACAAGCAGTTAATAAAGAGAGATAGAGATAGTGAAAATAATGCACGGCAAACACAAGACAATTTTATAGTGGTTCGGCGCAACCAGCACCTACGTCCACTCCCAAGATTCACTTGGGTCCACACTATAATCTCTCTAGATTACAGCCGAGTTATTTTCCAAGCTCACAACTCAAACTTGTTGTTTTACCGGGTGCACAACGAACCCAGCTGGTTTTAACTCGGGCTTACCAGCACAAAACCCTACACGTTGTTTTTCTTTGGGCTTACAACTAACCCAACACAAGCACTCCGGCTTGTAACGAGGTATACCAACCTCCACTAATTCAATCCACTGATTGAATCAGCAAACAAATAATAATGATAGTGTTTGAAATAAAGTGCTCCCCTTGAGCAAATATACAAATGAAGTACAAAATGATATAAGGTTAGAAAAGCCTGATAATTTTGCCGATGGTAGATGCTTGGGCTTTCTCCCTTCTTCTCTTCAACTCCTCTAGAAGTGTTGAATCACGCCTCAGCTAGATTCTTGACGGTTGAAGACTTTGGAGTTGAGATGAAGCTTTTTCCTCTTTTGAAAATCCGCCGATTTGATCTTTGAAACGCACTTGGATTTTCTTCTGACTTTTGTGGAATGATGAGAAGGAGTAGACGAATCTTTCACTTGGATTTCACTCCTTTTGAAACACTCTTCTTTGAGCTAAAATGATTTTTCAATATGCTCTGTTTTTCCCTCTTTTCAAATGATATTCTTTTCTCTCTTTTTGATTTTCTCTGGGTTGTTTTGATTTGAAAAGAACTCCTCTATTTATAGAATCTGCAAAAATATATCCGTTAGAGACAGGGAAAAATAGCCGTTATTCAAAAATCTTACCGTTGGGGCTGATGTGTCATCGTTAAAAATCGCGCCCAGATTTCGTGGAGTCGACTCGAGCTCTGAGGGAGTCGGCTCGAGGTCGATTACCAAAAATAGAAACATTTTAACCATTGAGGGGTCGACTCGCGAAAACACAAGTGTCGGCTCGCGAAAGTCGGGAGTCGACTCGAGGAAAATGGGGAGTCGACTCGAGAAGTGCTCAAAAAATATGGGTTCTGTTGTTTGAGCGGAGTCGGCTCGCACAGACAGGAGTCGGCTCGCAAGAATTCAGGGGTCGACTCTTGAAAAGCCAAGGGTCGACTCGAGAAACTCAGGCAATTTGGGGAGTCGACTCGGAAACCCATGAGTCGGCTCGGGACCGATACAAAAATCAGAAAAATGTTCTGATTGACTTTAAAACTTGTCCCAATTAAATTTAAAATATAAATTTGACTTGAATACATTAAATATGACGTTTATCATGGATTCAAGACATGTTTCAAGAATTCATCGATTGAATTATAATGTATTAAAAATTCCTTTTTGAAATCCTTTTGAGCATACAACATGAAACTTCTTTTTCTAACGGTTCAAAACTCATTTAATATAACCATTGATAGTTCATTCCTTTCAATTTGAATAAGCTCAAGGTTTTTGATAAATAACATATTGTTTCTTTAAGATACTCATGGCTTTTGGAAATCATCAAAATCAATAAAGTTGGGGCAATTATGTTTCAATAATTTCTCAACAATCTCCCCCTTTTTGATGATGACAAAAACATTGAGTATATGCATTATAAAATTGAAAAATTTATGATCCAAAATCAACAATTGTGTTCATGGAAAGGCTCCCCCTCAATGAGGTAGCTCCCCCTATGAACCTTAATCTTATAAATCATTCAAAATTTTCAAAATCAAAAACTTAAGCAATTCCTTTATGAAATTCAAATATGAAACTTAAGCCTTTATGAAATTCAACCTTTTTCTTATTTAATTCTCTCCCCCTTATTTAATTAGGGCAATTAAAAGCATATAAGGTTTAATGATGATGCATATACGATTAAATCATATAAATCTCTCCCCCTTTTTTGTAATCAACAAAAAGGTTGAGATGCATCAGAGCATCAATTTGATTAAACTCATTCGAATTCATTCAGCATCTAAGTTATCAATTGAGTATTAAGATATTCAAAATTATATCAAATTAAATATAAGCATTCAAAGATATTCAAGGGTACTCACAATTGAAATAGACAAAAGTGAAGCATCAAACATTCTCATTACTTCAAAATGAAAGTACATGGAAATGTAAACTTGTACATTGCATTGAAGTAAATTTGATTACATCAAAAAGAGATTACATGAAAACTTAAAAATTTCTTCTAGTAATTCTATTCAAATGATCTACAATTTGCTTCATCCCTTCGCATTGAAGTCTTACATAGTCTTTTAATTTTTCATCAACAAAAGTACAAGCAGAAGTGATTTTATCTTGAAGCTCTGCGTTGCATTGGGAGTATGTCTCCGAGTCACCGCAGATGTCCTTAAGCTCTCCAAAGATATTCTTTAAATTTTCACTTAAGGAACCGGTAGATGAACTGAGAGTGGACTCAATCAATGCAACTCGATCACTGAGAGAATACAATGCTTCTTTTAAGTTCATATACTTATCATTAAATTCTTCTTTCAATCTCTTTTCTTGATCACTTAACTCAGACTTGAATAAAGATCGAAGTTGATCTAACTGTGTATCAGAAAAACTAGCAGATGAAACTGTGGAAGACTGTGCAGGAGCAACAGTAGGAGCAGGGGTAGGATCTGAAGTAGGAGCAGGAACAGAATCTGGAATAGATGAACACTGAGGAGGCTCCGGAGATGAATGTCTCAAGGAAGGTCTGGGTGCCTCTGCATCTAAGTCTCTATCCTCAGTAACAGTCTTTCTCTCCCAACTTCCATTTTTCTTAATAAACCCCATGCGATGAATGGTAGCCAAAGTATAATAATCTGTATGTCTTAACTCTTCTTTGGCTCACAATCACTGAACACAATCCCTTGGCTAAGAAATAATTTAGTCAAAACCATGCCATAGGGTAAGCTCGATTTCTTTTTCCCGCTACAGTCTGCAATATACCAAATCATCATCCTAGGTAGATTGATGGGTTTCCCAGAACAACTGCATCCATGACAAAAATATCTCGTTCAGAAACATAGTCAAACCGGCCTGTCTTGGGAATAAAATCCTGCTGCAAATGTTGTGGAGAAGCCTTAATTCCAATGGTAGTTGACTAGCAAAGACTTCCTCAAATCCCTCAAAGTTTCGGTTCAAAAGTCGAGTGAGAGCTGGAGACCTATCTTCAGGGGCAAATGTAGAAGGTCCAGACAAGGGTAACTTCAATAGTCTAGAAAGAATGGAGGATGTAATGTTCAAACCGATGCCTCTAACCTTGCTTACTAAGCCATCATCTCCTCTAGATAAATTCTTGTAAAACTCTTTGACCAAAGCAGGATAGGTTGGACAATCCAATGAACAAATATACTCAAATCCCATCTCGATTAGTTGTCTACCAATGATGAATCCTTCATTCTCAAACAATTCGAAATCCACTTTCCTTCCTGTGGTTACAATCCTACTAGCTAGAAGATCTACCTGGGGGTAGGAGCTGGAGCTGGAGCTGGAGGATCACTAGCCGAAGGTGTAGAAGAAGAATCCGTAGACGGCTCGCGGACGGGTCGTCGGACGGTCCTTTTCTCTTCACACCGGCGCCACTCGAGCTTGCTCCTCGGGTTTTGGGTGCCATTGATCTTGAAGGATTGTTTAATCAGAGGTTAATTGAGGTTTGGAGGGTTTTGGGAAAGTTTTGGAGAGGATTTGGAAGATTTTGGAAGAATGAAATGTCCGTCGGGTCGACTCGTGCCCTAAATAAATCGACTGGGACCACGTCGAGTCGACTCGCGCAAAGTGTGGAGTCGGCTCGCGACTAGTCACAGAGCACGGACACGATCTCGAGTCGACTCGCTCAGAGGAGGGGTCGACTCCTGAGTTTCAGCAGAAACTCGAGTCGACTCCGAAACTCTCGAGTCGGCTCCCGGACAAATTCAGAGAAAAATTAGATTGAGATTCAGAGAATCCGAATTAAGTCCGAAATTTGATCTTTGAGTATGATTAAAAATCATGGACTTTGAGAAATCAAATTGATATGAGTTCTAGATAAAATTTCCTTAAGATTTTGAGAATTTGAAAGAATTCTAGATATATTTCCTTAGAGGTTTCAAAATTTATTCAAAAGGATTACAAATTCCTAAGCTCTCCTCTAAGATAACAAAATCTTTCTTCATTTAAAGGTTTAGTGAATATGTCAGCTAATTGTTCTTCTGTGTTTACATAATCTAAACAAATTTCATCATTAGCTACATGTTCCCTTATAAAATGATATCTAATTTCTATGTGTTTTGTTCTTGAGTGTTGAATTGGATTTTTAGTTAAGTTGATTGCGCTAGTGTTATCACATCTTATGGGTGTTTTATCAAGTGTGATACCATAGTCTTCAAGTTGTCGCTTAATCCATAGGATTTGCGCACAGCAACTTCCAGCTGCTACATATTCAGCTTCAGTAGTTGATAATGCAACTGAATTTTGCTTTTTGCTAAACCATGTGATTAAGTTACTACCTAAGAATTGGCATGCACCACTTGTGCTCTTTCTATCTAATTTACATCCAGCATAATCAGAATCTGAATATGCAATTAGGTTTAATGTGGAATCTCTAGAATACCATAAACCTACATTTTTAGTTCCATTTAGATATCTTAAAATTCTTTTAACAGCTATTAAATGTGATTCTTTAGGTTCAGATTGAAATCTAGCACATAAACATACTGAAAACATGATATCTGGTCTACTTGCTGTTAAATAAAGAAGGGATCCGATTATACCTCGATAATACTTTTGGTCAACCTTTTTACCTTCTTCATCTTTGTCCAGCTTGCATGAAGGACTCATTGGAGTTCCGAGGGGTTTCATTGTTTCCATACCAAACTTTTTGAGTAGTTCTCTTGTGTATTTGGTTTGGTTGATAAAGATTCCCTCTTTGCTTTGTTTGATCTGGAGTCCAAGGAAGAAGTTGAGTTCTCCCATCATGCTCATCTCGAATTCTCCCTGCATCAACTTTGCAAATTCTTGACAAAGAGAATCGTTAGTAGCACCAAAAATAATGTCATCTACGTATATTTGTACTACAAGTAAATCTTTACCTTTTCTTTTCAAAAACAAAGTTTTATCAACATTTCCTCTTGTAAAATCATTTTCTATTAAGAATTTACTTAACCTATCATACCAAGCTCTAGGTGCTTGTTTCAAACCATATAAAGCTTTGTGCAATTTAAAAACGTGATTTGAAAATTCGTGATCTTCAAAACCTGGTGGTTGTTCTACATAAACTTCTTCATTAATAAATCCATTTAAAAATGCGCTTTTTACATCCATTTGAAATAAGTTAATGTTCATATGACATGCAAATGCAAGTAATAGCCTAATGGCTTCTAATCTAGCTACAGGTGCAAAGGTTTCATCAAAATCAATACCTTCTTCTTGATTATATCCTTTAGCAACCAATCTAGCTTTGTTTCTAATTACAATGCCATTTTCATCTAGTTTATTTCTATAAATCCATTTTGATCCTATTACTGAATGTTTTTAGGTCTTTCAACTAAGGTCCAAACATTATTTCTTGTAAATTGATTTAGTTCTTCTTGCATAGCTAACATCCAATTATTATCTTTTTCAGCTTCTTCTATAGTTTTAGGTTCAATTTGTGATACAAATGCAAGATGATTACTAATATTTCTCATGTATGATCTAGTCCTTATTCCTTGAGATGGATCGCCTATAATCAATTCCTTAGGATGACTATGAGCATATCTCCAGTCTCTTGGAAGATCTACATCATTATGATCAATATTGACATCATCGTCCTTATGTGAATCATCATCTTTAGCCTCTTGTTCATGATCAGAAGATACTTCAATATTAAGTTTTTCAAGATCTTTTTCAATTATGTTTGTATCTTCCTCATCATCAATCTTTTCAGATCCAGTTGCTAAAGATTCATCAAAAACTACATGAATGGATTCTTCAACTACTAAGGTTTTCTTGTTAAAGATTCTATATGCCTTACTAGTTGTTGAATAACCTAGAAAAATTCCTTCATCAGATTTAGCATCAAATTTTCCTAAGTTGTTTTTACCATTATTATGAATGAAACATTTACATCCAAATGCATGAAAGTATTTTATATTTGGTTTTCTTTCATTCCATAATTCATAAGGTGTTTTCTTTAATATTGGTCTTATTAAAGCTCTGTTTAAGATGTAACATGCTGTGTTAATTGCTTCCGCCCAAAAATACTTTGGTAAGTTGCTTTCACATAGCATGGTACGGGCCATGTCTTCTAGAGTCCTATTTTTTCTTTCAACTACACCATTTTGTTGTGGAGTCCTAGGGGCTGAAAAATTATGATTAATTCCATTTTCAGTGCAGAAATTTTCAAATAGGTGATTTTCAAATTCTGTTCCATGATCACTTCTTAGAGATACTATAGTAGTGTTTTTCTCATTTGTGACTTTCTTAAAGAATTTCAGGAAATTGAGAAAGTCTCATCTTTGTGAGCTAAAAACATTACCCAAGTATATCTAGAATAATCATCTACAATCACTAGACCATATTTCTTTCCTCCTAGACTTGTGGTTCTAGTTGGTCCAAATAGGTCCATGTGAAGTAGCTCTAGTGCCCTAGAAGTTGAAACAATGTTTTTAGATTTAAAAGAACTTCTAGTTTGTTTTCCAAATTGACATGCATCACATATTTTATTATTTTCAAAATCTAATTTAGGTAATCCTTTAACTAAATCCATTTTAATTAGTTTTGAAATAAGGTGTGTGCTTGCATGACCTAATCTACGATGCCACAACCAACTAATTTCATTTATGTTAGCATTGTCAGCAATTAAGCAATGATCACTCAAAGATAATTTTTCCAAGTCAACTAAGTAAACATTGCCATGTCTATAACCAGTAAATACAATGCTATCATCAATAGAATTAGTTACAGTGCATATAGAAGATTTAAATGAAACATTAAAATTTTTATCACATAATTGACTTATGCTAATTAGATTATGCTTCAAACCATTAACATAAAGTACATTATCAATAACTATAGATGGAGTTATGCGAACTTTACCAAGGCCCATAATTTGACCTTTACCGTTGTCGCCAAACGTCACAACTCCACCTTTCTTTTCCTCCAGGGTGATGAATTCATCTTTGTCACCCGTCATATGTCTTGAGCAGCCACTATCAAGGTACCACTTTTTCTTTGATCTTTTGGCTACAAGACATTCCTGCAATATCATCAAACTTTATGCTTAGGTACCCAAGCTTTCTTGGGTCCTTCATGGTTAGCAGCAATAAAAATTGTTCCTTTCGGAACCCATATTTTCTTAGCTTTAATATTTAACTTGTTGTTATTCTTTAACGTTTTGCATTCAAAGGATTTGTGACCTTTTTCATTACATTTAAAACAAGTTATATTACTTTGGTTGGCTTTTATAAAAATATTCTTTAGAGATTTCTGTTTCCTTAAAGTGTTATATCCTAAACCAGCTTTGTCAAAAACAGCTTTTTGACTATCTAGGATCATGTTAAGTTTAGTTGAACTTAAAGTGAATTTCTCAACAATGTCTTTATATTTTTTAACATCTTTCTTAAGAGAGTCAATTTCTTTAGCTTGCTGTTCTTTATCTAAAGCTAAAGTTTTTAGTTGATCTTTTAAATCTTTAGTTGAGTTTTTAGTTTCAGATTTTAATAAATTTTTCTTGATTAAGATTATCTCTTTCTTTCCTAAGTTCTTCTTTTTCATTAGTTAAGTTCTTAACTTCTAAAGCTAATTCATTTTTACTTTTAGCTAAACTAATATTATCATTTTTCAAAAACTTATACTTTTTCTTTAAGGATTTAAAATCAATCATAAGTTCATTGAAAGCCTCAAACATTTCATCAAATGTAAAATCATCATTTGAGTTTTCAGAACTTACCTCATTGTCGTTGTCGTCGTCGTTGGCCATGAAGCAAATATTGGCAACTTCCTTTTGCTCATCTTCTTCCGACGAGAAGATTCATCAGACCATGTTGCCATGTAAGCTTTCTTCTTTTTCTTGTAGGCCTTTTTCAGCAAAGGACAGTCATACTTGAAGTGCCCTGGCTTTTTGCACTCATAACATACTAAGGGCTCTTTTCTTTTTCTTTCTCCTTGTCCTTTTTCTTATCCTTTTCTCCTTCAAATCTTGCTCCAAATTTCTTTTTATGAAATGGCCTTTTTCTCATAAACCTTCTGAATTTTTTGGCCAAGAGAGCAGTTTCCTCATCATCTTCATCATTGCTTTCACTGCTGCTCTCTTCCATTTCTGCAGTCTTGAGGGCAAGAGTTTTTTTCTTTTTTTCCTCCTCAACATGCTGCTTCATTGTTAACTCGTGGGTCATTAAGGATCCTAGAAGCTCCTCTAAAGGTAGTGCATTGAGGTCTTTGCTTCTTGGATGCAGTGACTTTTGCTTCCCACGATCTTGGTAGAGACCTAAGAATTTTACGCACAAGATCAGCATTAGAATAAATTCTACCAAGACTTTTCAGACCATTCACAATATCAGTAAATCTAGTGAACATGCATGTGATGGTTTCAGTTTGTTCCATAGTAAATAATTCATATTTATGAACCAAAATATTTATTTTGATTCTTTACTTGGTTTGTTCCTTCATGAGTAATTTCCAACCTATCCCAAATTTTTTTGCGGAATTACAAGTTGAGATTCGGTTGAATTCATTTGAATCCAAGGAACAATATAAATATTAATGGCCTTAGCATTTAGTTGTGCCATTCTCCTATCATTATCATTCCAATCCCTTTCGGGTTTAGGAACAATAGTGCCATCAATAAGGTGTGTGGGTGTACTAGGTCCATTAATTATAACACCCCAAAGCTCATAATCAGAAGCTTGAATGAATATCCTCATTCTAGCTTTCCAATAAGAATAGTTTGAGCCATTAAAAAGTGGAGGTCTATTCGTAGAATGACCTTCAGCAAAACTTGACCCAATTTGTGTTGCCATATGGATCTTTAGCCCTTGATCGTGAGATCAAATTCTAAATGAGCACTTGCTCTGATACCAATTGTTGGCCCAGATGGCAACCCAAGAGGGGGGGTGAATTGGGTTCTTAAAAATTTAAGACTTTTTGACTTAATTGATTAGTTAGCAAGATGTGCAAGTGAGATTAACTAATAAGCAATGAACAAGCAGTTAATAAAGAGAGATAGAGATAGAGAAAATAATGCACGGCAAACACAAGACAATTTTATAGTGGTTCGGCGCAACCAGCACCTACGTCCACTCCCAAGATTCACTTGGGTCCACACTATAATCTCTCTAGATTACAGCCGAGTTGTTTTCCAAGCTCACAACTCAAACTTGTTGTTTTACCGGGTGCACAACGAACCCAGCTGGTTTTAACTCGGGCTTACCAGCACAAAACCCTACACGTTGTTTTTCTTTGGGCTTACAACTAACCCAACACAAGCACTCCGGCTTGTAACGAGGTATACCAACCTCCACTAATTCAATCCACTGATTGAATCAGCAAACAAATAATAATGATAGTGTTTGAACAATAAAGTGCTCCCCTTGAGCAAATATACAAATGAAGTACAAAATGATATAAGGTTAGAAAAGCCTGATAATTTTGCCGATGGTAGATGCTTGGGCTTTCTCCCTTCTTCTCTTCAACTCCTCTAGAAGTGTTGAATCTCGCCTCAGCTAGATTCTTGACGGTTGAAGACTTTGGAGTTGAGATGAAGCTTTTTTCTCTTTTGAAAATCCGCCGATTTGATCTTTGAAACGCACTTGGATTTTCTTCTGACTTTTGTGGAATGATGAGAAGGAGTAGACGAATCTTTCACTTGGATTTCACTCCTTTTGAAACACTCTTCTTTGAGCTAAAATGATTTTTCCAATATGCTCTGTTTTTCCCTCTTTTCAAATGATATTCTTTTCTCTCTTTTTGATTTTCTCTGGGTTGTTTTGATTTGAAAAGAACTCCTCTATTTATAGAATCTGCAAAAATGTATCCGTTAGAGACAGGGAAAAATAGCCGTTATTCAAAAATCTTACCGTTGGGACTGATGTGTCATCGTTAAAAATCACGCCCAGATTTCGTGGAGTCGACTCTAGCTCTGAGGGAGTCAGCTCGAGGTCGATTACCAAAAATAGAAACATTTTAACCATTGAGGGGTCGACTCGCGAAAACACAAGTGTCAGCTCGCGAAAATCGGGAGTCGACTCGAGGAAAATGGGGAGTCGACTCGAGAAGTGCTCAAAAAACATGGGTTCTATTGTTTGAGCGGAGTCGGCTCGCACAGACAGGAGTCGGCTCGCAAGAATTCAGGGGTCGACTCTTGAAAAGCCAAGGGTCGACTCGAGAAACTCAGGCAATTTGGGGAGTCGACTCGGAAACCCATGAGTCGGCTCGGGACCGATACAAAAATCAGAAAAATGTTCTGATTGACTTTAAAACTTGTTCCAATTAAATTTAAAATATAAATTTGACTTGAATACATTAAATATGACGTTTATCATGGATTCAAGACATTTCAAGAATTCATCGATTGAATTATAATGTATTAAAAATTTCTTTTTGAAATCCTTTTGAGCATACAACATGAAACTTCTTTTTCTAACGGTTCAAAACTCATTTAATATAACCATTGATAGTTTATTCCTTTCAATTTGAATAAGCTCAATGTTTTTGATAAATATACATATTGTATTCTTTAAGATACTCATGGCTTTTGGAAATCATCAAAATCAATAAAGTTGGGGCAATTATGTTTCAATAATTTCTCAACAGTTGGCCTCGTCTGCATAGGCTATGGCCCCATCCTTTTCGTGGCCTGCCTCAACCGCTGCTTTCTCCGCGGTGACTGCTCTCTCTGCGGCGGCCTGGGCCTCCCCTCGCGCCGCCCTGACCTCCTCCCCGGCACATTGAAGCTAGCGATTCAGCTCCTCCTTCTGTGCCGTGGCGGCCTTCAACTTCTCCAAGACCAGCTCCAGCTTGACCTCGGCCGCGGCGGCTCGGCCACCCTCGGCCCTGGCCTAGCTCTCCGCCTCCTTCAGTCGGCCGCCCAGATTCTCCTCCCGGGCCTTGGCCTCCTGGTGAAGTTGAGCGAGGCTCTGGGACTGCGCCGTGCTCTCCTTCCTATACTTCTCGGCCCACACCAACGCCCTTGTAAGCGCATCCAAAGAATGGACCACCGCCTCACGAAGGCCGACCGCACCGTTAGCCATCTGCAGCAATGAGAACATGATCAGCCCTAGAAGATCAGGGCATCAAAAACACGTCCAGAAACAGAGAAAGCTCAGAAGATTACCTGGACAATGGTGACCATCACCATATCCAGGAGTGCGGAGTGGCTCATTCCCCGCATCTCCTCCTCGGACTCGGTAGTCCAGACACCTGATAGAAGGCAGGAGGCTTACGCGGCATCCGCCATTGAGTTGAACCTAGGGACTGGCCGCGTCGTCCCCTCCTGCGGACCCTCGACCCGAGGGTGAGATGAGCGGTGCACCAACCGTTGGGATGAGCTCTCTGGTCCATCCCTCTGCTCTCTAGTCACCTCCGCCCTAGCTTGGGGTTCCTTGGCGACTGGCTCCCTCTCTTCGGCAGGGGAGGGAGCCCTCTTCATATCCGGCTCGGCGGCAGCCGGAGGGCTAACAACGACGGTTACCTGCCCCGCCTCGGGCACGTCGGCAGTGGCAGGAGCCTCCTTATCGAGATCCACAATCACCACGGCGGTTTGGGTGGTGACCTAGATCTCTCCCTCCTCCACTTCGGTCCCGGCCGGTCTCGAGACCACTTCCCCAGCTGGCGCTTCCCTAGCCGGCTCTTCTGCAGGTGCTGGGGGCTTAGGGGCTTCCACGGCTCAGGCCGGCTCGGTCCGCTCTCTCCTTTGAAGTTTCTTCGCCGGCCTTGATGTTTCCCTGGTTGCGGCCTCTTCTACTTCAAGGCGGCTTCAAACTCCCTAGCAGAGAACCTCATCGCTGCATCCAAAAACGAAAAGTATCAGCAGTAGCACATAGTAACCCTCCGGCCGAGACAGAAGGAATCAAACGTCGTGCTCACCAACTGCCGGGGCCAACTCAGCTTCTATCAGGTTCTCCTCAGACAGAAGTTCCTTGTAGTTAGGGATCTGGAAATTGGATAGCTGGGTGAAGAGTTCCCTATCTCTCTCCCCCATGGTGGCATTGTCATTGGAGCTTGTGTCCGGCTCCATCCAATCGGGCCTAACCCCCTCAACATGGGCAAAGAGGAAGCGGGATTTCTACCCCCTAATCTTAGACGGGAGACCTAGGGGAAAGGCCCTACCCGGCCTAGCGGTGAAAGCCCACCAGGCCCCATCACCTTGGCGGCGGAGTTTATAAAACACCGAAACAGCGATAACCCTGGCCGGGCCCCCTCGAAATGGCAAAGAATTACAAGGGCACAGATGATCCGAATCGAGTTCGGAGTCAACTGCGCCGGCACCAGCTTATATATATCTAAAAGGTTAAGGAAAAAGAGGTGGAGTGGAAGGCGCAACCCACAACGGAAGAACTCCTCATACAGAGCAATTCGATCGGAGTAGGTGGAGGTTACCCTATCCTCAGGCCCCGACGTAGACAGACGGATGAAGCTGGGAACCTGGTACTTAGCCCTAACAGTTTCTACGTCCTCTGGGGTCACAGTTGAGGCAACTCCCGCCGGACCCGCAGGATCAAGGCTCACCGCTGAGGGTGGAGCCGGGCGATGGGAAGACACAGGAACTACCCTAATGGGAGAGATTGAGGTGGACAGAGGTTCAGCCGATGATGGTTGGCCGTAGATGGTAATTCCGCCCACCGGCCAAGACACCTGATGGGCTAAAGGGGTTTGGTCTTCACTGTCGGAATGGGAAGTTTCCACTAAAGGCCTCTTACCCTCCCTAACGGCACGACGGTCCATGGGTGAAGATGAAGGACAAAACTAACCTGGGAATTGAAAAGAACTCGAAGGCGGAAAGGCTCAGGTCACAAAAAAATTTAAGAGAGAGAAGGCTGGAAGAAAGCAATGGCAATGTAAAAGCTTTTCCCAAGTCCCTGGGGTGCTTTTATACCCCCATTTCCAAACAGCGATAATCAAGGGCCCGCCACACGGCACTCTCCTACTGCGCCATGGGCTATCCGCCGGAAATCTCACCTACGCCCGAGATGTGCCACCTCGATTCACCCCAAGGAGCGTGATCCCCGGCCAATCGCAGGGCATAGAAGATGGAGAAGCAATGATGGCCCTCACCTTTTCCCATTCCCCGATAGGTTTCCTCTTCGAAGCATATGGTGCTAACGTCATCTCCCGCCTACCAAATGATTACGGAAGATTTTCGATGTGACACTGCCTGGGATGATGCGCCAGATCACCAAGCCATTAAAAGCGTACTAAAGAGCAATCATTTTTTGAATTTTCGTGCCCCTCTCGCCCAAAGGGCAGCGGGCGCGTGGCCCTTCGCGCTCAGGAGCGGGGGGGGGCATCTGATGTGGCTGACACAGCCACAAGGATAATTATGGCAAAATCGAAACCTTAAGACAGCCTCGGCACCTCCAAGTCAGCCAAGTCGGCCCCGACCTTCTCAGGTCGGCCCCACTTGGCCCCGGCATCTCCGAGTCGTCCAAGTTGGCCAAGTCGGCTCCGACCTTCTCAAGTCGGCCTCGCTCGGCCCCGGCGCCTCAAGTCGGCCGAGTCGGCCCCGACCTTCTCAGGTTGGCCCCGACATCTTTGAGTCGTCCAAGTCGGCCAAGTCAGCCGACACCTCCAAGTCAGCCGAGTCGGCCCCGACCTTCTCAGGTCGGCCCTGGCATATCCGAGTCATCCAAGTCGGCCAAGTCAGCCCCGACCTTCTCAGGTTGGCCCCGCTCGGCCTCGGCACCTTCAAGTCGGCTGAGTCGGCCCCGACCTTCCCAGGTCGACCCCGCTCGGCCCCGGTATCTCCAAGTCGTCCAAGTCGGTCAAGTCAGCCCCGCCCTCCCCAGGTTGGCCCCGCTCAGCCCCGGCACCTCCAAGTCGGCCATGTCGGCCCTGGCCTTTCCAGGTCGGCCCCCTCTGGTCCCAGCTTCTCCGGGCCAGCCGTGTCGGCCCTGACCATCCCTGGTCGACCTCGCCCCAGCACCTTCAGGACGGACCCAGAACAGTCCTAGCCGTTTGCGTCGCCGTCCTTCTAACCCATGCCGCCTGGCATCCCCAGGCCCAACTACCCGCTAGCCACGCCACTAATGGGACTGGACCTAACTATCTGTCAGCCCCGTTGATTGATGGGACATGGCTCACCAACCGCCATTTTTCTCCTGACTGATAGGATGTGGCTCACCAACCACCGTTTTTCTCCTCCTTCGATGGGACAGGACCCACCAACCAGCCAAGATTCATGCAACCCTCACAAACCCCGTGGACATTTCTTTCTCACAGAACTCAACATGGTCGCACAGGGGTCAATCCCCTACAAAAGGGAAGGTCCACTCAAGAATAAGGTAACGCAAACTCGTACACTTGCTACCCTGATACCCAGAAAGAAATTCCTATCTTTCTGAAGACTCATCTTTTTTCTCCCAAAGCTCGTCTGAGCTCTTCCTCAGCTGTGACCTCTGTTACTGACTTGAGTGTCGGAGGGTCCTCACCGGAGCTTCCCTCCGGTCGTGGGACTTTTTGCAGGCCATCCGATTAGGCAAAGGACGGGGAATTAAGTAGCTCTCTTCTCTCGATGTTTAGGGCCGGTGATCAGGCATCATCAGAATACATGTTATTTTTTAAGTAGAGAGAATACTTGATGAACTGCATTTAAGTTTTACCACAAAAAACCTCATCGCGTGCAAAATTTAAGCAGCATTGTTATGCTTGGCCAGCAGTAAAGACCAAAGTGCAAGGCCTTGAATGGATCTCTTCTTCGACCATCCTCCATGCACCTGAAATCATTAATAAGGTTGGTGTTGGTTACTTCCATTTTGATCGCTTTCACTACTTACAGAGCGCATGTTATAATAATGAGCAACAAAATGAGCGGCAAAGAATTTATCAGTGAAAAGAACCTGAATTCAAAGCAAAGAATTAGAATACCATGTCAATAGCATGCGTGGAGAAATCATGATAAGCGCTTGATTGAGGTGGTCCATCTGACCATTTCCTTAATTTCTTTTGGCCTAGTCCCCACCGTAAAAAGTATGAACTTTGATCAAATGTTTAAACTACATGCATCAAAAAATTTCTAAGAGGAAAACTACATGCTCAAAAGTTAGAATGAGATGTTTAGTTTTAAACAGAAGAAAGCTACCAAAGGGTTATTCAAAAAACTTTGATGTAAATTATATGCACACGCGCAAGCACAGTGCAAATCTTTCAGAACAAGGATGAAAGAAAAGGTAAGGATATACTGAAAATAAAAATGCATTCTTTCGACATGAGTTTCAGAATTCTGATATAAAGACTAAATAAATATTACATGATGTGGCAGATCAAACCACGTTAAGGCTAACAGACCAAGTGACTGACAGAACCAGACGGACCAAGTGACTGACGAAGCCAGGCTCGAACGGACCAGGACGGCACCAAGGGACTCCAGGGTCCCCTCAGCTTCAGCACCGAGGGACTCCAGAGTCTCCCTCGGCCTCGGCACCGAGCGACTCTAGGGTCCCCCTTGGTCTCGGCACCGAGGGACTCCAGGGTTTCCTTTGGCCTCGGCACCAAGGGACTCCAAAGTCCTCCTCGACATTAGCACCTAGCCTCCACGTGGTCCGGCAGATACTTACAACCGCCACATTGCCCACCAACCATCTACAACCGCCATATGGCCCACCAACCTCCTGTGACCCCACGTAGCTACTACTAGTTATAGCGCACGCCCGACATGACCAGGCCCACCTATCACCTATGGCACCGTGCATAACAGGGAGATGGTGGACAAGGCTACCTCTGATAAGCTCAGAGATGGTTGCAACCTATCCCTGTCAGCCTTGCCACCTATCTTCTACCAGACGATGATGTCTTGGGTTCAACAACCTTCCAAAAAAGGAGGTGAGAGGAACTTTCGAACAGGTATAAGAACCTTCGCTCTAACGAGAGGAGGGATCTGAAATTCAAGTTTTTGCCTAAGTCTTCTAGTCTATCATTCCTAACTATTTTCTGAGTTACTTACTTGAGTGTCGGAGCACCCTCACTAGAGCAACTGGTCCCCGGAAACTTCCTTACAGGATTCTTGCTTAGGGAGAAGACGTTTGAAGATTCTCAGACCCATCCTCACCATCCTTTGGATCCTTGCTCTTGCCCAATGTCCGAGGAAAGTAATTTGGCTACAACAGATTGGCGTGCCAGGTAGGGAGGAGGAAAATGAGGAGATAGAAAACTTCAAAACAACCAGCTGCAGACCTCTACTCCCCTTAAAAATGGAGAAATGATGGTGACACGCACCTAGAAAATTTCTACCAGCCACGCTAGAGGGCATCATCAAGGGTTTGAGCAGCAGGAGACCAGTCTCCCTGCCCTCCAGGCCAACCTTTCGGCTCCACCTTCATCACCTAACCGAATTGCTACCCTCACCCTATAAGTCCATCACTTATGGCAGCGATTCATGAGCTACAACAACAGCCAGCGACTGCACGACAGCACCCAACGCCGCCCTCACCGGGCGCAGGGGCCACTCAGTCCAGTCAGCAATCTACCCATGGGAGATCCCCTCGGGGGAAGGATCCCCCCATCGTGCCTCGCCCAGATATGACCGCTGAGAGGCTTTCAAGAGGCCTCGGTCTCCCTCTTGCCATTCTGACGATTCTCCTAAACGGCAACGTGAGAAGGAGATCGAGCGGGAACATTATCATCGGCATTGCCCCTCCCCATCCTTGGGATCTTCAAGGGAGGGGTCCTTCGATGGTTGAATCGGTCGCCGGGTCAAGTGACGGCTGGATGAATATAACCAGTGGCTGAAAGAGCTCAGCCACAGGATCACTAATCAACCGAAGGTGGACTATGACAGCCGCCCCCTGCTATCTCATCGTATCATGAAGGAACCAATTTCAAACAGGTTTCGTCTCCCCCAGTTGGACCCCTATGATGGTACCACTGACCCGTTGGACCATTTAGAGAGCTACAAAGTCCTCATGCAAGTCCAGAGGGCAACCGACTCCCTCCTTTGCATTGCCTTCCTAGCCACCCTTCAAAAGGCTGCACGTTTCTAGTACCCCTGTTTACCGCAGCATCAACTCCTTTTGGAAGCTGGAGAGGGCCTTTCTGGCATAATTCGATGCATGCCAAAAAATCCCTTAGGTGACCGATAGTCTGTTCGTTGTCCAACAAAAAAGTGGTGAGTTATTAAGGGACTTCGTGGCTCGGTTCAAGGAAGCCGTGCTCGAAGTTTACAACCTCGAGGACTCCATAGCTACCCTAGCCTTGAAGTGAGGGCTCCACCCTTCTCGCTTTGTTTATTCCCTCGATAAGAAGCCCCTCGGCTCCTATGCCAAATTGCTAAGCCATGCACAAAAGTATATTCACACTGACGAAGCAAACTCTTTTTGGAGGGAGGTTGACGGGGGATCCAGGAGGAAGCAAGCCCGTTCGGAGCCTGATAGGGTCATCCCAGGAGGCTTGAGCCTCTTCGCCGACTGGAGGACCAGCCCTGGACTCTCGTCCCCAAGGGGGAGCACTTCACCCCTCTGCTCGTCCCAATATCCCACATCCTAATGGAGATCGAAGGTGAGTCCTACCTTTGATGCCCCATCCCCATGAATCCAGGAGCCCCTCGTGATAAGAATCTCTACTGTCGCTTCCATCGGGATCACGGCCATAACACAGAGGACTACCATTAGCTGAAGAGGGCGATCGAAGGGCTCATTCAGTAAGGCTATCTGGGAAAGTTTGTCCGGAAGAGGAACCCGACTGTGCCCAGCCCGTCGGCACCTCCAACCACCTAGGCTAGTGTCGACAAAACCCTGACCAAGAAAATCGTGGCTATGATTTCCTGATGGGCGAGCAGCACCTCTAAGAGGCCGCGGGGGAATGAAGGGGTAGACACTGTAATTCCTTTCTCTAAAGGGGACTTAGAGTAATAGAAAATCCTAATGATGACAGCGTTGTTGTGTCCATGACGATCGTGAAGCACCCTGTAAAAAGAATCCTTGTTGACAGTGGAAGCTCAGCCAACATTCTCACTTATGATGCTTATGTTTGGAGGAACTTGTCTCCCAATTCTCTTCGACCAATGATTATACCCTTAGTGGGCTTTATCGAGTACTCGATGAGGGTCGAGGGAGAGGTTACTCTCCTAGTCACAGCTAGGATGCCACCATGTCAAAGAACAGTCTTTATGAAGTTTCTGGTAGTCTGAGTCCCTCTAGCCTATAATGCTATCTTTGGGAGACTCGGCCTAAATCTCTTGGATGCCGTCATCTCCACTAAATAGCTGCTTGTCAGATTCCCTACCAACGAAGGGGTCGGAGAAATGCGTGGGGAGAGAAGCCTGATGCCACTCTGCTACCATGTGGCCTCTAGCCCTCAGACTGCGGTTGCTCCACTAATACCAAAGTTGCTGGACCCCAGAGAATCAAAAAGAAGGGGAGAGCCGACCGAGCACCTATTGACCTTCCCGCTGGGGAAGGGATTTGACAAGGATGGTTCAAGTCGGGGTGTTTCTTCCCATAGAGGCAAGAGACCAACTTCTCACCTTCTTATGGGCCAACTCGGACATCTTCACCTGGTCACCATCAGACATACTGGGCATACCGCCGGAGGTGATCACTCATAAGCTCAGCATCAACCCATAGTGTCGGCTAGTCCGATAGAAGAAGAGAAGCTTTGTGCCAGAGCGGCAGAGGGCCATTGATAAAGAGGTTTGCAAACTAATTGCCGTTGGCCATATCCGGGAGGCGCATTATCTAGACTGGCTAGCCAACGTAGTGATGGTCTGCAAGGCCAATGGGAGCTAGAGGATGTGCATCAATTTCACCGACCTCAACAAGGCATGCCCCAAAGACAGCTTTTCACTGCCCAGAATCGACCAGTTGGTGGATGCCACGTTCAGCCACGAGACCCTCAGTTTCATGGATGCCTTCTCGGGATACAACCAAATCAAGATGGACCGGACGGACGAGAAGGCTACTTCCTTCGTGACCAAGAAGAGTGTCTATTGCTACAAGGTAATGCCCTTTAGACTAAAAAATGCAGGGGCTACATACTAAAGGCTAATGAATAAAGTCTTCGAGGACCAAATCGGACGCAATATGGAGGTATACATGGATGACATGCTGACCAAAAGTATTCGCACTAATGGCCATGTTGCTAACCTGGTAGAGACTTTCGATAACCTTCACCAATACAAAATGAGGCTAAACCCTAGCAAATGTACTTTTGGGGTCATGGTAGGCAAGTTCCTAGGATTCTTGGTGACCCAACGAGGGATCGAGGTGAACCCAGACAAGATCCATGCCATCCTTGACATGAGACCTCCAACCAATAAGAAGGAGGTGCAGCGCCTGACCAGAAGGGTAGCGGCTCTGAGCCGATTTCTATCAAGGTCGACCAAGCGGTGCCTACCTTTCTTCAAGGCACTACGGAAGATAAACGGCTTTGACTAAATAGAGGAGTGCCAGAGAGCTTTTGAAGGGCTGAAGGAGTTTCTGTCAACTCCGCCATTGTTGTTGAAGCCGATAGAGGGAGAAGATCTCTTCTTATATTTTGCCACCTCCCAAGAGGCGGTTAGCTCTGTCCTCATCCGCATGGACCCTGATAGGATGCAGAGGCCGGTCTACTATACCAGCAAAAATACTTCATGACGCGAAGACCAGGTATTCCAAAACTGAGAAAATTAATTTTGCACTAATAGTCTTCGTTCAACATCTCAGGCCCTACTTCCAATCCCATCCGATCGTGGTGCTCATGGACCAACTGCTAAGGGAAATTTTATTTTGTCCTGACACCTTCGGTCGGTTGGCCAAGTAGGTGGTCAAGCTGGGGGAGTTTGATTTGTCATTCCGACCGAGGTAGGCCATGAAGTCCTAAGTCTTGGCAAACTTTCTGGTCGAATGCGCTTGGCCCGAGGAGTAGCCGGAGAAGCCCTGCAAGGTTCCCTCGGGCATTTTGTTCGAAGAAATGGGGAAAGACTGGATTCTCCACGTGGACAGTGCATCAAATTCCCAAGGAAGCGGAGCAAGCCTTATCCTTGCGAGTTTGGAGGAGATGGTGGTGAAATATGCCCTTCAGTTCATCTTCCCTAATACAAATAACCAAGCCGAGTACAAAACCTTGCTGGCTAGAATGAGTCTCGCTAGGGAGCTCAGAGCGGAGTACCTCCAGGCCTTCACCGACTCCCAGCTCGTCTCCGGATAGATCACTGAAGAGTACGAGGCTCGAAACCCCATCATGTCCCATTATTTGAGTAAGGTCCAATCACATACCTCATTTTTTACTCACTTTAGTATCAGCTACATTCTCAAGGATGAGAACCCCAGAGCCGACACCTTGTTTTGGCTCACCACTTCGGCCGATGAAACCCTAGGGAGGACCTACGTGGAGCACTTAGAGGCCCCAAGCATTGATGCAGCGAAGGAAGCTCTACCGGTCAACTAAGAATCTACATGGATGGATGCCTATGTCCGATACCTCACTGACAGCACTCTTTCTGCGGACCCCGTAGAGGCCAAGCTACTCAAATGGCAAGCTTCCAAGTTTTTGGTGGTCGATGGATAACTGTATCGGAGGTCCTTCTCCTATCTCCTCCTTAAGTGTGTTGGCCCTACAGATGCCAACTACGTCCTTCGTGAGATCCATGAAGGCATCTGCAGGAACTACCTAGAAGGTAGAGCACTGGCGTACAAAGCCCTGTGCCAAGGGTACTATTGGCCTACCTTGAGGGAGGACACCACCGAACTAGTTCAGAGATGTGACAGCTATCAGCAACATGCCAATATTCAGTGACAGTCAACTTCCTAGCTGAGCCCTTTATCGGCCCCATGGCCTTTCGCCCAGTGGGGGATGGACATTCTGGGGCCATTCCCCTCAGCCTTCAATCAGCGAAGGTTTCTACTCGTTGCCATTGACCATTTCACCAAGTAGGTGAAGGCCGAGGCACTGGCGAGGATCACCGAGAGTAAGGTGAGATCTTTCTTTTGAAAGTCCATCATCTGACGATTTGGGCTACCCCACATCCTCATCACTGATAATGATTGGCAGTTTGACAATGCCCCATTCAAAGGATTTTGTGCCGAGTTGGGCATCTGCCAGCGGTTTACCTCTATCGGCCATCCACAAACAAACAGAGCGGTCGAGGTGACAAATCACACCATCCTTCAGAGGCTCAGAACATGGCTAGATGACTTTAAAGGAAGATGGATGAAGGAGCTCCCCAATGTGCTATAGGCATATCACACAACACCGCGGGCTTCCACAGGAGAGACCCCCTTCAGCCTCGTGTTCGGGTCAGAGGCTGCCATCCCCATGGAGATCGGTATCCCAAGCCATCGGGTGGAATCATACAGTAAGGAGAACAACCCAAATCAATTGCGCGCCAATCTCAATCTCATCGAGGAGGCGCATGACCGGGCGTGACTCAGGATGGCCGCCTATCGCTAGAGAGTTGCAAAGTACTACAATGCTCGCGTTCGCCCTAAGGCATTCCTCCTAGGGGACTTGGTCCTCAGGCAAGCTGAGATCTCGAAACCCATGGAAGGAAGCAAGCTGTCACCTACCTGCGACGATCCCTACTAGGTCACAGATGCCCTCCATTGCGGAGCGTACTAGATCAAAGGACTCGACAGGGACCCACTCCCCCGCACTTAGAATTTGGATAACCTCCATCGGTACTATCAGTAATATACACTATCAGCTGACTATAGGTTTAAGTACCTTATCCTCTCAGCCCGTTGAAATGAGGATAAATTTAAGTATTTCATCCCTTCATAAGTTTGAGTATCTCACCTTTTTGGCTAATAAAGATATGTTTAAGCATCTCATTTTCTTAGCCGAAGATCGACTCTATATCGGCACTAAAGAACATTGCCAGGATGGCACAAAAGATCGACTCCGCATCGACGCTAAAGCCCATTGCTAACATGGCACCAAAGACTGACTCCACATCAGCACTAAAGCCCATCGCCAAGACGACACAAAAGACCGACTCTGCATCGGCACTAAAGCCCATCGCCAAGACAGCACCAAAGACCAACTCCGCATCGACACTAAACCCCGTCGCTACGATGGCACAAAACACTGACTTTGCATCGGCACTAAAGCCCATCGCCAAGATGGCACAAAAGACCGACTCCGTGTCTGCACTAAAACCCATCGCCAGGATGGCACCAAAGACCGACTCTGCATTGGCACTAAAGCCCATCGCCAGGATGGCACCAAAGACTGGCTTCGCATCGGCACTAAATCCCGTTGCTGGGATGGCACAAAAGATCAACTCCGCATCGGCACTAAAGTCCATTGTCAGGATGGCACCAAAGATCGACTCCGCATCGGCACTAAATGTCCGACTCCGCGTCGGTGCCAAAGCCCGATGCTAGGACAACACCTAAAGCCCGATGTTAGATCGGCATCAGAAACCTGCTGTAAAATCAACACCTAAGTCCAACCTCAAGTCATCACCAAGACCAACTCTAACAATACAGCACCACCCCGAGCCCACCTAGTGCGAGCAGACGAGTACTCCAACCTCGCTGGACCGATGCAACCTTATCAGGGAGTCCCACAAGGGCGGAATAAGGGACGATGTGCTACAAAAGCTAAGTATTTCAAAAATTCCAAAACTCAAGAATTTCAAAAAGAAATCATTTTCATTACTTGTCAAAATGTTCACAAAATATCAACTCAAGTCGAACTTCGGTACAAAGATAAAGACATAAACTAAAAGAAGAGTACAAGAGGGAAATGTATTCGGGCCCCAGTCAGTGCTGACCCATCATCGGCCGATCTCCGCGCCATGGGCGATCCCTCTGACTCCTTGTCGTCGGGCTCAATGTCGTCGAGGCAAGTGATGCCGAGGACTCTGCCCACCTTCTCCTTGTAGTCTCGAAAGCCCTAAAGGTAGACATCAGCAGAGGCCTCCGCCAGCTCATCCGTGAAGGCTATGGAATTTTGGTAGCGCTCCACCACCTTGATGGCTCCTCTCTCAGCGGCAACGGCCCTCTCCTCTGCGGCTCAAGCCTCCGCCTCCCTCTCGGCTGCCCTTGTGTCGGCCATCCGAGCAATCTCCTCGGTGTCGTTGGCCCTCTATTCGGCTACTTTCACCTCCAGAGCAAGGGAGTGGAGGCGGAGGTTGCGAGTGGCAATCGTCGCCTCGACGATGTCCAACTTTGCCTCGGTGGCCCGGGCATGCTTGAGCTCGGTCGCCGCCTGATGTCTTGCCTCCTCGAGCTCCTTTGCCTGCTCATTTCAGGCTGTCTCCAGCACCTCCTCAGCCCTTTCAGCCCAGGCTCAAGCATCGACGGCCTCTTCTCGAATGCGGTGAAGGTTTACATCACCTTGAAGGGTGATGCCCCTCGCGGTGGCCATGGAGTTCACCGATTGCGCGAAGGAAGCCTATGTCAGTATACCATAACGCAGGAAAATTTCAAGAAGAGGGAAAGATACCTACCCATAGAAGAGCTGCGAAAGCATCTCAGAAGAAGGTGGAGGCTCCTTGACGGCGAAGCTCCCTCTGGAATTCTGGAAGACACACCCAGGCTTTCAACCACTTTGCCATGCGGTCGTGGTTCATGAGCGATGGTTGGGACAGGATCACCCCGAGCCCACCTTCCTCAGCGGGCTCGGTAGATGTGGAGGTTGCGGGCATCGAGCCTGAGGTCGATGGCGCCTCTCTTCAGCCTCCTCCGGCAGGAATGCCCTCCTTCGATGGTTTTCCTGCCGTCGGACCTGCTTCACCCACCTACTCCCCTGCTGGCGGGGCTCTATCCTGGGCTGGTCTGGTCGCCAAGTGAACTGGCTCCGTGCCCAAGAGGAATGACTTCATGGGCTGGAGGACTACCTCAACCCTCAGCTCCTCCAGGGGGGACTCAGCGGTGAGGTCGATTGATGGTACGGGCTCTCGGCTCGTTTGGGGCTCACGGGAGGGAGGAGTCAGGGACTGAGAATGAAGCCTCTTCCTCGATCCCTCGGCCTCACTGAGGGCCCTCTTCCTCTTGATCGTCGCCCTCCTCACGGCATGGGCTGGTATCCTCATATCTTCACATGCCAGAGGTTAATCAGTAAAAAAAGAGGAGAGAAATAATGAAGAAAAGGGGAGAAAAGTCTTCACGGCTGTTCACCATCGCTTGGGGCGATACCTGCGAGCCGAAGGTTCTCCTCTGACAGGAGTTCTCAGCAGCGGGGGACCGCGGAGGTCAGTAGCTACTTGAACACTTCCCAATCTCTTGGGACCACCGACAGGTTCATGTTGGGCTCTAGGTTCGGGTCCTCCCAGTCTGGCCTCACCCCCTCGAGGTGCGCAAAGAAGAATCGATCTTCCATCCTTTAACGGATGTGGAGAGACCCAATTTGATGGCTCGGCCAGGCCTGGGTGCAAACAACCACCAGTCGGATTGTGGGCGAAGGGTATAGAGACTGCGGAACAAGGAGACCCTACCCTCTATGCCATTGAAGCGGCACAGCACTAGGAACGCAAAGATGGTCTGAACGGAGTTCCAAACTAGCTGTGTAGGCATCAAGGCATACCTATGGAGGAGGCTAACTACGAAACGATGGAGAGAAAGCCGGAGACCCACCTTGAGGAACACCTCGTACAAGGCGACTCTCCCAGATCGAGAAGAGGTCATCCTATTGTCGGGTCCGAGGACGAATAATCGGACGTCTTCGGGTATCCTATAGGCTACCCTAAGAGATGCTAGGTCTGCAGGAGTGATAGTGGAGGTGATCCCCTCTGGGAACGCCCTCCTAACCCTAGACGGAGGGGCTACGGCAGTCGGACGATCCCCACAGGGATCCTGCCGGCAGCCTGCAGCTATAATAAAGGGACCTGGTCCTCTGAAGAAGAAAAGGAGGACCATGGGGGTGTTGGGGATGGAGAAACCTGCAGCTGTGCTGAGGAAATGTGGTCCTCGAAAGGAGGGGAAGAGGACTACGAGGATAATGAAGCCATAGAAGGGAAGTAAAGAGAAGTAGGGAGGACTTACCTAAACTAAGGAAGAAGAATGGCAAGGCCCGAAGGAGGAAGACTCGAATGGGACTCAAGCTGGGGGGAAGAAGAAGGAAATCTTGGAGGTGCAAGGAGCCGGGTTCAGGGTGACCCTCCTTTTATGCCTCTTTTTTGAATTGTCCTGCCTGAATCGACTTGCCACGTGCGCACCTGCCACTAGAAGAAACACGTCGGCAATCACCCGATGCGCGGGATGCGAGATCTACGGCCAATGATGGGATATCGGTAACGTCAGCTCAATAATGATAATTACCTTTTTGTTAGTTTCGAAAGGTTTTCCCTAGTTTCGAGGAGGATTACCCTCAGATCCGACAGTGAGGGTTGACAGGCGGTGGCATTGTGGTGCCCCATACTTTCAACATTAAAAAGTCGTCGCCCCCCCCCCCCCCGAGGACACGTACCCCTTTCAGCGACTGATGGTGCATCAGGATCAGCCACCGAGTGATCGTACGCCCCTTTCATTGGGTGAAAAATGTGCCCACACCATTTCAGGGATGAGGGGGCATCTGATGTGGCTGATCAAGCCACATTAAGGCTAATGGACCAAGTGACTGACGGAGCCAGACGGACCAAGTGACTGACGAAGCCAGGCTCAGACGGACCAGGTCAGCACCAAGGGACTCCAGGGTCCCCTCAGCTTCGGCACCGAGGGACTCCAGGGTCTCCCTCAGCCTTGGCACCGAGAGACTCCAGGGTCCCCTTCGGCCTCGGCACCAAGAGACTCCAAAGTCCTCCTCGGCCTCAGCACCTGGCCTTCATGTGGCCCGGTAGATACCTGCGACCGCTATGTGGCCTACCAACCACCTGTAATCGCCATGTGGCCCACCAACCTCCCGTGACCCCACGTGGCTACTACCAGTTACAGCGCACGCTCGACATGACTAAGCCCGTCTACCACCTACGGCGCAGTGCCTGACAGGGAGATGGCGGGCAAGGCTACCTCTCACAAGCTCAGGGACGGTTGTGACCTGTCCCTATCAGCCTTGCTGCCTATCTTCTACTAGACGATGACGTTTTGGATTCAACAACCTTTCAAAAAAGAAGGTAAGAGGGACTTTCGAACATGTATAAGAACCTTCGCTTATAACGAGAGGAGGAATCTGAACTCCAAGTTTTTGGCTAAGTCTTATAGTCCATCAGTCCTAACTATTTTTTGAGTTACTTAAGCGTTGGAGGGTCTTCACCGTAGCAATCGGTCCCCGGGGACTTCCTTATAGGATTCCTGCTTAGGGAGGAGGTGTTTGAAGATTTTCAGACCCGTCTTCACCATCCTTTGGATCCTCACTCTTGCTCGATGTTCGAGGAAAGTGATTTAGCTACAACATTACATATTTCACATCAAGGCGAAAGACATGATAAACTTTGTATTGAAAGCAGCTAATCTTTCTTGGACTTAGAATTTTAGATTCAGCAAAGCAAAATTTCCGAAGACGTTCAAAGTTTCAATGTGAATGCGGAATGTATTGGAAAGGTCGGCGAGGATGAAGAAGAGGCGAACCTGTAACTATATAAAATTACATAGTATCCTCCTCTGTCCTAGGTTAGATAATGCTGAACCCATATATAAATATTAAATAGGAAACTTCTAGGTGGATCGCATGATAAATTTTTTAAGAAGAACCTAACCTCTGTTGGGTCGAGACTTAAAATTTATTGGTCTTTATTTTCACAAGAAAATATTCAAAGGAGGTTGGTTGGTCAGATAATTTCAGAGCTTGGCTTGCGAATTACAAGCATATGGAAGCGTAACACTGAATACTTTGAATACAGAAAACTACAGGTCAACGATCCAAGAGCAGGTGAGCGCATGACTGAAACATAGGAAAAACAACATGCTTCTCTCTCATCTGCAGCAGAATAATGATCTCAAAGAAGACTAAGATAATATAACTATTAGAGCCTTGAAGTTTATCTTACATGGTGACGGAGGCATTTAGCAAACCTTATGCCAGAAAGACTTCTCTGTAGCCAAGAAAAAATCGAGAAAAAAAAAAAAAGCAGACACCGTCGAACACTGACTGCCTTAATGACAGATGCCGTTCTCCCAACCACCTTGTCTCAGGACACCTCCCATATCTGCTCGATATTTCCTTATCACGTTGCAAATGAAAGGAGTAGGAGAAGTAAAGTAGAACAGATCGTCGCAGTGCACTGCCATTGATTGGTGGTGCAGCGGGTGACGAATTAACTGCATGTCTCCCTCCCTCCCTCTCTCTCTCTCTCTCTCTCTCTCTGTGTGTGTGTCGTTGATTGGTGGGAAGGTGGGTAGCGAATGAAGCACATCTCTCTCTTCCTTCGTTTCCTGAAAGGACTGATTTGAACATGTTTACTCTTTCTTTAACCTAAATTAAGGTCTAATTTAGGTTAATGAAAAATAGACTGGATTTGATCTGATCCCAATCTGGCTTGACTTATAAATTTTAATTATATAAATTTTATATTTTATACTTTTATTATTTTAACTAATTCATTGAATAAACTTTTATTTAAACAAATTCTTTTTTTAATCTTCTATCATCTATTTTTACTTAATTACATTTGAATATTTATATCTTTCTTTTTATATTGATGAATTCTTATTTATCATGTCTTTAAATATGAACATATTTAAAAATCGTAATATATAAACTTAAAAATAATAATTCGCTTAGATAGAATTAAAGTTTTAAATAAAAATTTAAGTTTAAATTAACTCTTTTTAATCTTATTTAAATTTTATAATGAATCTATATTTAATTATCAAACATTAGATTTAGTTCTAAAACAATAGCTAGATGCTTGACCTAAACACAAACCTGACTCAAATCAATCCCATCTGGAATCTTAATATTTTGGATTAAACCCGAGCCATACTTGACCCCGAACCAATCCAAATAACTCATTGGGTCTAAAATTTTTTTATGAATCCAACCTGACCTAATAAGCAAGGGTTCGATTCAAATTTAAAATGATGTCATGAATATAAAATCAAATTAGACCATGATTAATCATAACTTTGACCTTATTAGGTCAGGTTGATTCAAATTTAAAATCATGTCATGAATATAAAATCAAATTAGACCATGATTAATCATAACTTTGACCTAGTCCTACCCATTTGCAACCCTACTCCCAGGTGATGGTGGGAGACGAGAGCTCCATTATCAAGCAATGTCAAGCTAACATATGCTAAGTTCAACAAGAAAAATACTTGTGACGACGGCTACCCAATGCTTGGTTGGCAAGTTTCTTGCCAGATAGCGACTGTCGAATGTCAACATTCAGGAATTAATGGCCAAGTGAAACTTCAAAAATGATTTACTGCTTGTCAAACTTGGCTGGCCTCAGCGTCAAATAAAACATGGTGAAGAAGTTGAATTTAGGACTTGGATCCAATTATTGTTTGCTTGCTGATGGCCGACCCCCTCGTCGGACTTTTCATTTCGTGTAATTGATGGCACCGGGCCAGATGACACGCCATGAAACACCTGAAATGCCATGGACTGCAATAACTATGTTAGTGAACATTTGTACTTGGAATGCCAGTGGATCTCTCTGTTGAAGTGCGACTGCTTTACCTCAGGCTCAAACATAGCAAAAATATTCTCTGGGTCATTAAAACTCGGTCAAAACTATGAAAAAAATGACTCTGAAAATATTCAAAATACAACCAGGAATTTAAATTATATTGATGATAATGATATATCTTTATGTTTGTATAATATTTCAAGCTCACTTGCTGGCTAGACTGAAATTATATAGTTTAAAAATTTGAGTGAAAGTTATAATTGGTATAGATGAGCTTAAGTTACAAGCACATAATACTTTTTTTATCCAATATAAGATTAAATTTGAGATATTTCAATGTTTTTCTTTATAATGCGATGTTCTCATCGCATGCTACAAACTAACTGGATCGTTGGTGTTGCTTCACACCATAGCAAAGTTCTATCATCTATCAACTTCTGCATGCTCGGATCAGTTTTGATACCATTTGTAACATTCTAAACCCTGCTATTGTTAGCGAGCCAAAACCATATTGCTCAAAAGTTTGAGTGAAACTTAATTGGTAGCAGATAAACTTAAGTCAAAAGCACATATATAACATTTCTTTTTCCATCTAATAAGAGACTATTTTTTGGATAGAACCATATGGCTAACTTAAGTCCCGTCCAATTTTCACTGCTTTAATGGACGAAACAGGCTGCATTATAGAACCATGTGATGATGAACCCTGAAGCATAAATCTGACAAAAAGAAATTTAAAAAGCATGAATGTCATATCAAAGCACCACCAGTTAAAAGTTGTTCCTTTGTTAACTCTGGAAAGAATTCATTACGTTTCACAGGTGCTAGGAGGAAATTTCATATATTTGTCATCTAGATCCAATGAGTCCCATGTGAGCTAACCAGTGCCATATCATTTCAGATGGAGGAGCAGATGAGGCACTTCATAGAGCATATAAAGTTTATGCGAAAGTTTCATGAATCAGGATCTTCTACATCTTAAACTTAATAGTTTGATATCTGATGTATAAAACATTAGTGTTGTTGATGTATGCAGATAAGTTTGTCTTATTTTATGAAATGCATTTATTATACTTGAATTTGAATTTGAATTTATAAATTTTATTATAATGCATTAAATATATTATAATTTAAAAATAATTTTAAATTTATAAAACAAAAATTTGATGAAATTTTATTAGGTTAATGATGAATTAGTGATGGATTTTTTATAAAAATAATAGTGACAGATTAGTGATGAAAATATTATAGTGATTGATTAGTAATGGAACAATGACGGATGACTGATGAATTTTTTTGTCACTAATTCATTAGCAAATTATGATGGCATAGTGATGAAACTATTAGTGATACGCATTTCATCAACAGTCTATCACTAAATTGTGATGGAATATTTATGATGGACTAGTGACAAAAGTTTTAGTGACTAATTTTTGTTAACAATGTTGGGATTGTTTCCAATACAAGTTATTTTTGAAAGAGAAATCAGGATAAAGAAAGGTTTTCTCTCCAGAAGAAAAATAGATCTATATGTTTCATTAAGCATATCACCATATAAATATTATTCTTGGTTCTACGGATAAACATAATACTTCTTATCCGTATGAGGCTACCACACCAAAGCATAATAAAATAAGCCCATTATGTAAAAGTTCAACTTAGACTAAATAAAATAAAATAAAATACTAAAAATTAACAACCATTATATTTTAACACTCTCCTTTAATGATTGTTCTTGGATATGCATGAGATCTCTAAAGTGAATGAATTTCTCCTTGGATAGTGTCTTGGTGAAGATGTTTATAATTTGGCCTTCAGTCTTCATATACTTGACTTTAATTTTTTTTTTCTTCTACCATATCTCTAATGAAATGGCACTTGATTTTGATATACTTGGTGCAGTTGTGATATATAGGATTCTTTGTCATAGAAATGGTAGATTTATTATCACATGGCAGAGTAGTAGCTTCTTGCTTCTCACCCATATCTTCAAGTATTCTTCTCAACCAAATTATTTGTTGTGCTGTCAAAGTTGTTAAAACATATTCAACTTCAGAAGATGATAATGCCACTGTATCTTGCTTCTTTGATGCCCAAATATGATACCTGATCCATAAAAGAATATATAACCTGATATGCTTTTTATATCATCAATACTTCCAGCCCAATCACTATCACAAAACCCAAATAACTTCACAATATCATCATTGTTTCTTTCATACATGATTCTATAATCTTTGATACATTTGATATATCTCAAGACTCTTTTGGCTTGTCCAAAGTGAATATTACTTGGCTTTTGCATAAATCTGAAAAGTAAACTTGATGCAAACATTATATCTAACCTTGTAATTATTAGATATAATAAACTATCAATAATGCTTCTGTATAATTGTGCATTGGCTTCATCACTTTTATCTTCTTTCATCAACTTCTCATTTACCACAAAAGATGTTTCCATATATTGCAATTTTTTATTTTAATACTTCTTTTAACTGATAAAGATGTCATCTTTTCTTTGACTGATTTTAATTCCCAAAAAATAATGAAGCAACCCATATCATTCATTTTATATTTTCTCATCATATCACTTTTGAAAGTCAAAATCATATTCTCATTGTTACCAGTAATAATTAAATCATCAACATAAAGAGAGACAATGAGAATATCATTACCTTGCTTCTTCACATAAAGTGTTGGTTCACTTGGACTTCTTAAGAAACCTTTCTCATTGAAGTAGGTATCAATTTGAGAGTACCATGCTCTGAATGCTTGCTTCAGCCCATATAATGCTTTCTTCAACTTGTATACCTTACTTTCTTGACCTTTATGATGAAGCCTTGAGGTTGTTCAACATAAATTTCTTTTTCCAATACTCTATTAAAGAATGCTGACTTTACATCTAGTCGATGTAGTTTTTAACTTTTATGTGCTGCTATAGAAATAAGAGTTCTAATTGTATCATGTCTAGCAATAGATGCAAAAGTTTCTTGATAATCAATACCAGGTAATTGAGTATCCCTTTGCTACCAATCTTGCTTTGTGTCTTTGAATGGTGCCATTTGGATTATATTTTGTTTTGTAGATCCACTTCAAGCCAATGACTTTTTTATCACTTGATTTTTTACTAACTTCAAATTTTGTTCTTCTTAATCATATTGATTTCTTCTTGCATTGCCTTATTCCATACTTTCATTATGCATAGCATTTTCATAAGTTTCGGGCTCAATCATGCAGAAATTATAAGAAGCATAAATGTCACTTAATGTTCTCATTTTTATATGAGTAGAACTTGAAGATGGACTTGAACTTGAAGTTAAAAATGGACTTGTACTTGGAGAAGTTTGTAGTGAACCTTCAACCTTATTTTCTTCATTTTGAGCATCATGAATTTTTTCATCAAGAGGAATCATGTTTTCTTCAACTTTCTTTTGCTTCCAATCCCAAAAACTTTTTCATTGAAATAACATGTCTTCTTATGATCACTTGATTTTGCTTCAAACTGAAAAGTCTGTAACCTTTTGATTTAGAACTGTATCCAACAAATATATTTTTACTTACTCATCAAGTTTGTGTCTCCTTTCCTTTGGAATATGAGCATAACATACACATTCAAAGATTTTGAAATGCTTCACTGAAGGCTTTCTACCAGATCAGGTTCAAATGGTGTTATATTTTGAAGAGCTTTTGTTGAACATTTATTCATCAGATACACTGTTGTATTCACTGCTTCTGCTCAATAAGAATTTGGAAGGCCTTTGTCTTTGAGCATAGATCTTGACATCTCAATAATAGTATGATTCTTTCTTTTGTAACTCTATTTTGTTCTAGTACACAGGCAATAGTCAATTATCTTTGTACACCATCATCTTCACAAAACTTCTCAAATTCATTTGAATTGTATTCACCACCTCTATCACTTCTCAGTACCTTGATATAATGCCCACTTTATCTTTTCACAAGATTTTTGAACTTTTTGAAGATAAAAAATGCCTCTGATTTATGTCTCATAAAATACACCCATATCATCATTAAATAATCATCAATAAAAATAATAAAGTAGATGTTACTTGCATGAGAAGGAGTTTTTATAGGTCCACATATGTCAGTATGAATAAGCTTCAATGGTGCTTTGGCTCTCCATATACGCTCTTTTGAAAATGCCTCTCTATATTATTTTTCAAGTGCACATCCTTCACAGGGTTCTTTCTTGTTATGTATTGCTGGTAGACCATACACCATATTCTTTTGATATAAACTTTCTAGCTTTGAAAGTTTAAGTGCCCAAACCTTTTGTGCCATAGTCATGACTCATCATTTACTTCCATCTTCCATGCAGCATCCTTTGCATAGTGCAAAATAAGAGGAAAGCTTATATTTTTCTTCATTTTATTATTTATCATAAGTTGCTTTTTCATTCCTCTGTCATATAACTTGCAAACATTATATTCAAAGTGTACCATGTGCTCATGCTCAATCAATTGTCCAACACTCAAGAGATTCTGCTTCAAGTCTGGAGCAAGTAAAACATCATGAATGAACCTTCTTCCTCTCTTGGTATTAATTGCAATTGTGCCTTTGCCTTTTGCTTGGACAATGCACCATTTTCATCTTTACTTGTGAGATTGAAGAACTATTAATATCCATAAAAATAGATTTATTATCAGTCATGTGATTGATGCATCCGCTGTCAAGATACCATACATTATTTCTTTGCTCTTCTATAGTTTGACATGCATAATATGTACTTTATTGACCTTCATCTTTTGAGAAGTGTGCTTGCTCACTTGCTTTGTATCTGCAATCTTTTTGAATATATCCAAACTTTTTACAATTATAACATTGGGGTTTCCCCCTAAACCAGCAATCTTTTTCAGCATGATCTTTTACATATATTGCACCTTTGTTGAGTGCTCTCATCATATTGCCTTCTTAAAAAATTATTTCTTTGCATTTCTTTACCTCTTCCTTTTATATTTCTTTCTCTTCCTTTACTCTGGTTTTCACCTCTGAATAACTCTTTTTTGACTGGAGCATGACTAGATGATTTTGTTTAAGAATTTTTATCAACCACTTTGAGTTTAGATTTAAAGGCATTTTTAATTGATGATTCTTTATGCCTAAACAATCTTTGCTCATGAGCTTCAAGAGGTCTCATCAATTCATAAACACTTAATTCAGAAAGATTTTAGATTCTTCAACAATTATAACTATTATATCAAATTTTGGAGAAAAGCTAGCCAAATTTTTTTCACATATTCTTTACTCAGTGATGGTTTCACTATAACTCTTCATTTGATTAACAGTCTCCATAATTTTGAGAAGTAATCCTTCAATTTTTTTATTTTCTTGCATTCTCAAATTATCTAACCCTCTTCTAAGAGTTTGAAATTGAATAGCTCTCACCTTGATGTTGCCTTGAAATTCCTTCTGCAAGATGTCCCATGCCTCCTTTGATTTAGTGGCTCTAATAATTCTGAACAAAAAGTTTCTCCTTGTTGGATGAAGAACAGGACTTTGGCATTCTTCTTTTGGCAGTCTTTCAATTGCTCTTTTTGATGATTTATTGAATTAACTGGCTCTTCGTACTTATACTTTACTAGATCCCATACTTCTTGTGAAATAAAAAGGGTTTTTATCTTGATGCTTTAATAATCATAATTTTTTTATCAAAAATAAAAATAAAAAATTAATTGATATTCATACTATTATTTGAACATAAATCACATCTGCATTCACCGCCTTCTTTGTCTTCTCTCACCATTCAAAAAAAAATAGCGATAAAGTCGTCCTTTGCCTGCTCCGATTGATGCTGCCACCACCGCCCAAGAACCTTCAAACCTGCTTCTTCACTTTTATTCTCTTCCCTCCGGTTTGTTTTCTTGCTTTTCATTTTTTTTTATCTTCAGAAGAGAAATATAGATCACGAGGCTTGATGGAGGGCTGACTTTGAAAGAGCGGAACATGCTTTCCGTGGGCTAAAGAACGTGATTGGGACTCGGTGATGGTGAGGTGGTGCACTACTTTGCTTTTCAGACGGAATCCTGATCCACTGCCGCTTTGAGAGATTGCTTGAGGAGGATTGGCGGTGAAGATGGCGTCGGACGAGGAAGAGGCCCAAGAAGGTCCTGAATCCTTTGTTTGAATTTTTTTCGCTGCGCTTTGCTTTGAACACGAAGGACTTGAGAAATCTATCAATTTTAGTTGGGATTATTTTCAACACAAATTATTTTTGAAAGAGTAATTAGGGTAAAAAAAGAATTTCTTTCAAGAAGAAAAATAGATCTATATGTTTCACTAAGCACATCACCATATAAATATTATTTCTTGATTCTATGGATAAACATAATATTTCTTTTCTTAATCGTATGAGGCCACCACACCAAAGCATAATAAAATAGCCCATTATGTAAAAGTTCAACTCAGACTAAATAAAATAAAATAAAATACTAAAAACTAACAACCATTATATTTTAACAAACAATCCGTTACTAAATTATGATGGAATAGTGATGAAAATATTTGCGACGTAATAGTAACGGAATAATGAGTGACAAATAGTTCGTCACTAATCCGTCATAATTTAGTGATGGACATAGCCTCTCTTCGCAACTATTTTTTAGTGATGAAAATATGTTCGTCATAAATTTCTGACAGAATATTTCGTCACAAATCCGTTGCTATTATTTTGTAACGGATGCTCTTTCCATTACTAAAATTAGCGATGGCAAAAATTATGATGATAAGACTTTTATCACTAATCCATCACTAAATTCAGTTTGCGATGAAATAGTAATAAAATTTTTCATCCCTATTAATTTGTTTTCTTGTAGTGGATGTTGCCTTCCAATTCATGCCAAGCAAGATATGCTCTATGTTTGGGTGATGGGGTTTTGCTTAGTTCTGGACAAAGAGCTTGCACTCAAGGATTGGCGCCTGAACTTTGTCTTGGCTGCAAAGGCAATCAACATTGTAGTTGTTTTGATATGTTTACCAGTCCTACTATGGATCCCAAGAACAAATACTAATCCGATCTAATAGAGTTGTGTTAGTTTGATTCTAAGTGTTAATATAGTTGGTTCGATTCCAAAATTTTGAAATCAGACTCCATCGGATTGTTTCTCGATTTCAAAGTTTGGTTCTTTGATTATGATTCAAGAACCAATCATCCTCTTTTTTAAAGGAGAAATCAATCTAAGACGTCAAATATACTTGATAAGTTATCTATCATCTCTATTAAAAAATCTTAAGTATTAATTAAATAAAAAATACTATGTATATCCTTTTCATTAAATATAATTAAGAAAAAAATTCTAACCATTAGATATGTATCAAATGAAAAAAATAAAATCAATTTTGCTCCAATCCGATCTAAAACCGATAAAATTGAATCGATATAATTAGATCGGTTTTAGGTTGATTCTAAGATATGATCATATGATACTTTCTTTCTCATCAATATGAGACTTGAGTGAAAGTTAATGGATAGCAAGTAAAGTTGAATTATAAGCATATAATATTTTTTTTTTATCTAATATAAGACTAAAATTAGGGCTTCATACATGCTTATATTAATGACATCATGCATCATAAACATCATGCATATAACAGGCATTTCCATCACACTGGGAAACCTCCTCTTAGGTGGCCGTGCACTAAGCCCCAATCCATTAGTGCCCAACATCCAAGTTGGGTTACCAGAAAGCAGTGTATAGTAGCAATTTATATATAAAAGTTCAAGGTAGTTACCACATTGGCTACAACTACCGACGCTATCCCTAACTTTGGAAGGCCAAATTAGGGCAGGTCACTATGTCAAACAACATCATACATCGTGATAGCATTCGTGGTACCGACGGTGATGTAGAATATGTTATTCGATCCGACGAAAATTATTGCGGCTGGTGGAACATCCTTCAGGCTTTTTTATTCTGAAAGCTGAATTCAGAGCTACTTGGGCCGGCATCAGTAGAGCGACCCAACAGCTGTGAGCCTAGCAAATCTTCATTGAAGGAGATTCTTTCACTATAATTGGATGGATTCAGAATAGGATGGACCATGATGACGTATACCTGCTCCTTCGTGACATCTGGAAGCTCTTGTAGGATTTTACGGTTATCATTGCCCATCACATATATCGAAAGGTAAATTATGCGGCTGACTAGGTTGTCTTCTGTGTAGCTCATCGCTTCACTGATCGAAGTTGATCTTAGAGAGATTAAATTTTATTTTTTTATATTTTTTTAATTTATTTTTTGAACTGTTCCCACATCAGATATGTGTGATGGCTTGTTTTGTATTAAAAAAAAAAAAAAAAAAGAAAAAAGACAGGAGTTTGACCCAGCCACTTAGCCCCTTCATTTGGAGCGCTACGTCATAGTCTCGCGGTTGTGTCAAGGAGGTACTACATAGGTTTAAAAAATTCAATATCTTAAGCTTCTTGGGTTGTGAGCTTCAAGCAATATTAGAGTAAGATCTAGCATACGTCACAGCATTATCATTCATGAGCGTTTCTTGTGAGGGAGCCAATATGTGATAAGGATGGATAAGAGACAATTGTAATAGTCCCAAGAAGACAGATGGGTTTATAAGCTCGGCAGCTCCTTTATTTCACAAAAAAAAAAAAAAAAAAAAAAGTGATTGTGCGCGCGCGCATGGTTGGAAAGGAGGATCTAAGTCTCAGCCTTAGCCTGAGCTCATCGGAGACTCGGTTCCCTCTCCAACTTAATCTCATGCCTTCTTCTTCCTCTTCGTTGCCGTCTCCGCTGCCACCGTTGTTTCTTCTGCACAAGACCCAATGTAATGATCTCATCATCCCCTCAGGTAAGTCCAACCGTCTAGATCTGGAGTTGTTCTAAGGATTTTGATGAGTGAGAATAGCGGATCTCAAAGATTTTTTGCATGGAATCTAAAGAGGCGGAGGTGTGTTTTGGGTTGCAGAGAGGAGAACGGGGAGGGCTCCCGCAAGAAGCTCCGCCTCTCCAAGGACCAGTCCGCCATCCTCGAGGAAAACTTCAAAGAACACAACACCCTTAATCCCGTAAGTCGTCTTCTCTCTCTTCCAGGACTAAACTATTTGGTGCTGATCGATTGCTATTTGATTTCCAAAGCCCAGCAGATTTCTTCTGCTGTCGATTTCCTATCCTCTCTCAACTACCTACTTGCATTTAGAACCCATCTTGGAAGCTATTGATGATTCCTCTCTTGTTTGGTGGTGTTTCTGGTGTCCCTTTATCCCCCATCGATGGCGCTGCCATCGTCAACAGGAATCCCCATCAGCTCGGCCGACCAATACTACCCCCCACCCGGCTCTGCCACCTTCCAGATCCAGCCCCAGGCGCCCGTATCGTGGAGACCGTTCACCTTGAAACGCGCCAGATACCATCCAAAACTCTGCCACCATCCCTTTCACCCAGCTTATTTGGATCCCATCAACATCCTCTCTTCTCTCTCCTCTGCTTGCTTCCCTCTTCGTCACCATCAAGAAGAGGCTTCTCCTTGCCACTTCCCACCAATTCCTTGAGCACCCGCAACTTCAAGGTGGTGTCATCACTTTGACATGGAGGCCTCTGACAAGAACCCATTTTGCGTCCATTCCACGCGCTTTGCCCATCTTTCCTGCAAGCCGTTCTGAAAAGTGGAGCGCTACTACGAGAGCTCAGCACCCGAGAAGAGGAGGAGGAGGAGGGGTGGAAGAAGGTTGGATTTGGGAAGGGGGAGCATGAATGGGGACCTACCTCAACCAAAACTTTGGTGGGGTCAAGTCCAAGAACTCGCAGAGACACTCGAGCGATGGCGGAAGCTTTGCGGCATCGTTAAGAACCCCAAGCGCCGGTTCCGCTTTGTTGCGGAAATCAGATTCAATAAATAAATCAAACAATAAACAAACAAAGGAACATCAAGAATTTACGTGATTCGATCATGGTGATCTACATCCACGGGCAAGGCAAACAAAATTCCATTATCAAAAGAGGAGAAGATCTCAAAACCCTTACAGAAGTTTCATACGTATATCTATATATATACGCCCCAAAAAAATACTTCCATAAAATAAACCCTAGCGGACCGGTTTGGTCCGGACCCAACAAGAATATCGGGTCGGGTCAAAAACCGGGCCCGATATATAAAATTCAAGACATATTTAATAAATCTCCACCTTGGCTTGAATTTAAACAAACTAGAAGTTGAACATATTCTCCCAGCATCCCTAAGCTTACGTGAGCTAACTCGGTGTAGGAAACAAGGGATGCAACGAAAAAACATATCCACTTCAAGAAAAATAAAAATAGAACTTTCATTCACCTCGCCACCAAGCCCCAGAAGGAGCAAACCTCAAACAAGCATGCCAATCAAGTCCAAGCAATGCTTAAACTTGTTGGCGGGAACTATCTTGGTCAGCATATCAGCAGGATTGTCAGCAGTATCAACTTTCTTTACTGTAATATTTCTCTCAGTAAATGCCTCTCGAATAAAATGATACTTGATATCAATGTGCTTAGTCCTCTCATGATATGCTTGATTTTTAATCAAGCAAATAGCACTCTGATTGTCACAAAAGACAACTGAATTGTCTTCCTGCTTGAGCTCAAGTTCTTGAACAAGATTTCGTAACCAAATAGCTTCTTTTACTGCTTCTGTTGCTGCCATATACTCTGCCTCTGTTGTAGACAAAGCAACTGTCGACTGTAAGGTTGATCTCCAACTTATAGCCGAGCCAGATAATGTGAAAAGATAGCCAGTCAAAGATCTTCTCTTATCAATATCCCCAGCATAATCAGAATCCACAAATCCCACAACAGAAGTACAGTTAGAACTATTTCTATCAAACATTAGGCCCAATTTTGTGGAGCCTCTAAGATACCTAAGTATCCATTTCACTGCCTGCCAATGGACCTTTCCAGGATGTGCCATATATCTGCTCACCACACTAACTGCCTGCGCAATGTCGGGACGAGTGCATACCATAGCGTACATCAAGCTACCAACTGCACTGGAGTATGGGACAGGAGACATTGCAGCCTCCTCGACCTCTGACTGAGGTGAATGTATAGCTGAGAGTCTAAAATGTGATGCTAAAGGTGTACTGACAGGCTTAGAGTTTTGCATGCCAAACTTCTCAAGTACCTTCTCAATATATCTCCTCTGTGAGAGATATAACTTACCTGCTTTTCTGTCTCTCTGAATCTCCATTCCTAAGATCTTCTTGGCAGGACCCAGATCTTTCATTTCAAACTCCTTACTGAGATATTTCTTCAAGATCAATACATCTGTCATGTTCTTTGCAGCAATGAGCATGTCATCCACGTATAAAGGAGATAGACAAAGGATTTATCTGAAACCTTCCTGAAGTACACGCAACTATCATAGCTGCTCCTATGATAACCGCTACGTATCATAAAACTGTCGAATCTTTTATACCACTGTCTTGGAGACTGCTTCAACCATACAATGATTTCTTCAATCAACATACATGATCTTCCTTGCCTTCTACATAATAGCCCTCAGGCTGGGCCATATAAATAGTCTCCTCAAGCTCACCATGCAAAAAGGCTGTCTTCACATCGAGTTGCTCAAGCTCTAAGTCAAATTGAGCAACTATAGCCAGCACGAATAGAAGTGTGTTTCACAACAGGAGAGAACACTTCATCATAATCAATTTCCTCCCTCTGATTGTAACCTTTAGCTACAAGTCTTGCCTTGCATCTACTAATTTCAACGCCTGGAATACCTTCCTTTTTCTTAAAGACCCATTTACACCCAATGGCTCTTTTTTCTTTAGGCAATGGCACCAAGTCCCAAGTCTGGTTCTTGTGAAGTGATTCCAGTTCTTCAGCCATAGCAATAGTCCACTTTTCTGATTCCGAACAAGTAACAGCTTCAGTATAAGTAGATGGTTCCTGAATACCCATATCTTCTGCTGTCGTAAGGGCATAAGCCACCAGATCAGAAAACCCATATTTTTGAGGGGCTTATCCTTTCTCTTGAGCACAGGACAATCTGACTTGTAATGTCCTTTCTTGTGACAATAGTAGCACTCAAGGTTCGTCGTATCTCCAGGTGGCCTAGATTTTGAACGACCAACCGATTTCTTTCTAAAAGCTTTATCCTTCTTCTTGGCCCTACCTCTCATGAATAAACCATCTGCCCTGTCTCCACTAGTATTTCCATTCAATTTTATTCTCAATTCTACAGAATTCAAGGATGCTTTAACATCCTCTAGTGTTATGGATTCACGTCCATAAAGCATCGAGTTCACAAATTTTTGTATGAGGCAGGCAATGAGCATAACACGATCAAAGCTTGATCTTCTTCCTTGAGTTTAATATCTAGATTTTTCATATCCATAACAATCTTATTAAACTCATTCAAGTGTTCCTTAATAGGCGTACCTTCTCGCATCTTTAGGGTATAAAGACGCTGCTTCAAATAAAGTCTCGATGTTAAAGATTTTTTCATGTAGAGACTTTCCAGTTTCTTCCAAAGACCGGCCGCTGTTTCCTCATCTGCGACTTCTCGCAAAACATTGTCTTCTAGAGACAACTGGATCGCACTATGCGCCTTCTCATCCATCTCTTCAATCTCAGCCGTGGTTATGTCATCTGTATAATTATTATCCAGTGCCCTAACAGAACCCTCTCGCTTCAATAAGCCTTCATCTTTATTCTCCATAATCCAAAGTTGTTCTGTCCATCAAATGGTGCAATCTGAAACTTCAAAGATGACATCCCAAGAATTCCTAAGAATGAAACGATCTTTCCGTTTGGATTGAAGAAGAAGAAGAGATCCTTGGAACAGCTTCACGGACGGAATAGCTTCACAGATGGAACAGAGGAGGCTGAAATCCGGTGCAAAAGTCCTAGCTTTTGGATGGTGAAGAAACCCTCTGAATCTACGACAGCTGTGGAGAAGAGAAGAGGATAGCAATGCCACCAAAACCCTAAGAGGCTCTTCGCATGACGGATTTCCAGTCTGGACTGATATTGTCATATTGATCGTCGCTTCTTGATTAGGCGGTCAAGATCGTCCGAGTCCTCGTGCTTATCGTCCCCCTGCTTCTTACCTCACAGTTGTGCTCTCTCTCGCTTCTGCTGCTCGCTGATCCCCTGGTTCCAAGGGCTCGGAGCGTCGAGCAGGGTTTCAATGGCGGAATCGCTGGCCGATCGCCGATCGCCGCGAGCTCGGGCGTAGAAAGAACACACCTTTTCAGAGTTTGCATTGCGAGAGCTTCCAAAGCCACGAAGCCGTTTTCCCCTTCGTCGTCGTTTGATCAATCGCCTACCGCCACAACACCAGAGACCACCTCGTAGTCACCTCCGCCTTCACGTCCTCCGCTTCTCCTCTGGTCCAGAAAATCTTCGCGGCGTGGTTCGTGGTCAAACGGCATCCGGTGTCAGATCTGCGTCTCTCTCTTCCCCCCTGTTAGCCGCTCCTCCGTTCGCGAGCTCTCCAAGTTCCACGGCTCCGTCGATGACCAAGGCTCAAGCCAGAGAGGATCAAAGCTAGGGCTTAGGAAAAGCCCTACCTTTACCAACGCAGCCGTGCCAACCAACGCAGCCGTGCCAGGTGAAGAAAGGAAATCCGTGCCTTGTCTTGATTCCGATCGGCTAACAGAGAGAAAACAGAGGAAAATCAAAATAGCTTGGAGACCGGATCTCCTGTTCGAGCCTCCGCCGTGGCAACCAACGTCGAACGCAACTGCTGCGCACCCTCCGCGTCGCCACACCGCTCAGATGAAGAAGAGGCGGAGACGATACAAAAAAAAAGATTAGGGTTAGGTTATCTCCTCTTTTTTTTCAACAAAAAATTATTTCCGAACCAAAAGCTCTGATACCAATTTGTTGCGGAAATCAGATTCAATAAACAAATCAAACAATAAACAAACAAAGGAACACCAAGAATTTACGTGGTTCGATCATGGTGATCTACATCCACGGGCAAGGCAAACAAAATTCCATTATCAAAAGAGGAGAAGATCTCAAAACCCTTACAGAAGTTTTCACACGTATATCTATATATACGCCCAAAAAATACTTCCATAAAATAACCCTAGCGGACCGGTTTGGTCCGGGCCCAACAAGAATATCGGGTTGGGTCAAAAAACCGGGCCCGATATAAAATTCAAGACATATTTAACACGCTTCACCGCCAACCTCTCGAAGCGCTACGAGGCCGTCGCCATGAAGAAAACTAACAAGGTTTGGATCATGCCTCGCCTCTGTGCTGCTATGGTTTATTTGGTTCTGGATTGTTAGGTTGCTATGGATTTATCACGAGATATCCGTAACTGTAGCACCCTCCTCTCCACACTCATTGAGGGAAAAACCCTGCAACGACTGCCTCGTTCACTGCTGTTTCATCGGAGCCCGTCTTTCTACTTTGATTTCTTAAAGAGCAATGGATTGGATGCCTCTTAGATCGTCAAATCGTAAGAATTTCTGATATGCAATGCATCCTTTAGCTCATGTTGTTGTCGTCGTCTTCGTCATTGATTCACTCATTTGGTGTTATTTGGAAATCTGCTCTCGTGCATGTCAGGGTTCGGGTCTTGGATTGCTATTCGGATCCACTCGGGTGGAAGGACTGGCTCCTGCACTAAGGGACAGCGGAGAAGTCCACTGTGAAGGACTCTGTTACTCTTTTCAAGGATGTGAGGAATGTCAACAAGTTGTCTTCGATCCTGGAACTTGGAAAAGGTATTATGTGAAAATAGGTTTCCCCCTTGTTTTTTCCCTCTCAATACTTCCTTATGTTCTCTTCATGGCCGGTCCTTCGTACTTCTGTGCTCACTCCATGTTTGTATGGTCTCAGGGTTTAATGGAGAAAGCAAGGTTCGGTTTGCAGTGGCGGAAACGCGGGGGAGGGGGGGGGGGGGGGGGGGGGTAGGGGGCACCATAGGGAAGACGATGAGCCTGGACCTTTTTTTTAAAAAATAATAATTATTGCTCAGAGCAAAACACATAGCATCGGCTAGATCAACTTGTGCCGACGCTTTAAAGCGTCGGTACAACCTGACGCTTTGCCGCTTACAAAAGCGTCGGTAAATAACGTTTCCACTCCCAGGGTTGCGATGCTTGTAAAAGCATCGAAATAATATTTTTCGACACTTTTTAAGTGTCGATAAATGATATTTTTAGCATCGAAAAAGTAAGAATTTGTTGCAGTGAGACTTTGGCTCATATGGCAACTCATTTGGTACCCACCTCCCCATAGGGTGGTGGGTCATTGGATACAAGTGACATAGACAAGCTAACATCGGCTAATAACTTCTTACTCACAACTTACGTCATCTTTCACTTTGACTATAATCATTGAGGTTAGTATAATCATGAACATCGGATCTTCAATGATTCTTGTAGCGGAGTCTTGTGATATTTTAAATTTATTCTCATATTGATTGAAAAAAAAAATGCTATGCTCATAATTAACTTAAGAATATTTATTATATATTAATTTTTATTTAAATTTTTAAGCTATATAATCTTGATCCGCTAGTTTATAACCTCAACTGCGCTTGGCTGGCTAGTGAACATGGTGGCCTAACGTAGGCTAGCCCTTTGTTGAGGTCTTCTTTCTAAAACCCTCTCTTTGCTGACCCTCTCCCACATGGTACGTTGCCCACTACGCACGACCCATGCCACCTACTATGCATCATAGTTGGATCGTCATGGCGCTTTCTACGTAGCTATGAGGTCGAGCATGCATATACTTTGTTTCTTTCTTTGGGATATTTGTGGGCGTGTCTTTTTTTTTTTTTTATTGGTTACAAATGGGCGATCATACAAGTCTCGTGTGAATCAGTCCAGATACATCAGAAGACAAAATATGCTGAAGAACAATAGGATAGTGATCTCCAGGCCTCCAAATCCATAAACCAGTATGCTGAGCCATAGAGGTAGCCGCCCAATCTGCTGCCGCATTGGCTTCTCGATATATATGACGGATCAGGATAGAGCCGGTCACTCGCAGAATTGACCAAATATCCCTCAAGATTGGATTAGAGGGACCTTCAAAACAATTCTCCTTCTGCAACCAAGAAATGACCGTCATAGAATCACCCTCGATCATGATCCTAGGGGCGCGGAGAATCCGAACGGTGTAAGAAATTTTTGCCCAAGCCGCATAGAGCTCAGCCATCAGGACAGAATAGTCAAGAGCACCAAAACCTCCTGCCGCCAATCACCCACCGCCCCACGGATGATGAACGCAGAATCAGCAGCTCTACCACGGACACTCCCATCGAAGTTGATTTTGACAGACCCTGGAGGGGGGCTCCCAAGAGATGAAAACCGGATACCGGTTCGCTGCCGAAGCAGCAGGGGAACCCCAGCGGCCAGAGGAGCCAGAACCAACACCAGAGAAGACACGGCCATAGTCCATAATCAGCAATCTTATCTTCCTCACAATCCTATGAGGAGAAGTAGTGGTATTAGAAAAAATGAACTCATTCCTTGACAGCCAAATCTGATATGCCGTAGCTGCCCAAAGACCATGCTTATGCTGAGATCCCCACCGAATATCATGAAAAAAGGAGGAGCGCGGAGATACCGTAGCCTCCAATCTGCTAGAAAAACCCATCAGATGCCATATCCGTCGAGCTCTAGGACATAGAAAGATAGCGTGGTCATCCGTCTTCTTCACCAGCCGACAAAGAGGACAGATCGGCTGAATAGACAGACCCCTCCTAGAGAGAAGACCCGACGTTGGAAGGCAGTCCCAAAGAAGCTTCCAAATAAAAAGTTGAACCCTAGGAATGGTGGGAAGCTTCCAAATCTAAGCAGCATCCTCAGTGCGCCGGGAGTGAGGCCTAAAACTCCTCATAAGGTCCTTGGAGGGGGCCCTAGAGAGATAAGATCTCTGCCAAAGCCTAGAATCACCATCACAGCCAGGCCTAAGAGGCATAGATAGAATCTGCTGAGAAAGCTCCTCCCCAAATAACCATGTCACCGTGGGGATATGCCAAGCGTGGGAATCCCGGGAAATCAAATCCTTAACCCTTAAACTGGAGGGGGCATCCATATTAATAAAAGAGGGCCACCTCGAAAGGGAGAGCTCAGAAATCCAAGTATCCTGGGTAACATCAATCGAATAACCATCTCCGATACTCAATGAAACATTCTCCAGGATAAACTGACCATATCTGCAAATCTCCTTCCAAAAGTAGGAAGATCCGCGGATCGGCAAAATGGGCAAGCCGGATGTCCACTCCCCATACCTCGCTCGCATCAGAGAGCTCCACAGACACTGCGGCTCCAAGAGAAAATGAGAAGCATGTCTAGCAAACAGAGCTTCTCTTCTAACAATCAGAGAATGAATACCAAGACCGCCTTCTTGGATAGGCATACAGACCGTGTCCCAGGATAATAGATGCATGCCATGACCATCTTGCATAGAGGCCCAAAGAAAGTCTCTGAAGCATCTCTCTATCCTCCTAAAATAGGTAGTCGGAATAGCAGTATTCGACAGAAGATACAGAAGAAGCGAAGAGAGAACCGATCGAATAATAATGACCCTGGCCATCATAGATAAACTAGTGACCTGCCACCCCTCAAGGCGCTGACGAACCCTCCTCTCTAGCTCAGCAAAGTCAGAACAACGGGGATGTCTACCTGTAATGGGGATCCCAGATACAAAAATCGATCAGTCTGAGTAGATATGCCTGACAGATTAGTAATGGCTTCCCTAGTAGATCTGATGGTCTTCGGGCTGAAACATATAGAAGATTTGAGATAGTTAACCCTCTGACCGAAGCCAGACAATAGTTCTGTACAATTGAATGTAAAGAAGCCGCATTATCAATGAAAGCCTGACCCAGAAGAATACAGTCATCAGCAAAAGGAGATGGGAGACCGTAGGGCCCTGACTCGGCCATGAATGGGACAATCCTCTGATTCTGCTGTGCCTGATGAAAAGCACGAGAAAGATCATCCGTAGCTAGAATGAACAATAAAGGGGATAACGGGCACCCCTGCCTCAGACCATCAGTAGAATGGAAAAAACTCCGTCGGGCATCCATTGATAATCAGAGAAAAAGAAGGCCTCTGAATACAAGCCAAGATCCACTTGATGAACAGCTCTTCAAACCCAAACTCCTGGAGCGAGCGGTGTAAGAAAGACCAACTCATCCTATCATAAGCTCTCTCCATGTCAAGCTTTACCGCCATAAGACATGACTAGCTGGGGCTCTTTGAAGATCATGCATAAATTCCTGGGCGATGAGAACATTATCAGAAATAGAACACCCTCTAATAAAAGCCCCCTGCTCAATAGAAATGAGGCGAGGAAGAACAAGACAAAGGCGGCCAGCTAAAAGACGAGTACATATCTTATACAAAGTGGTGCAAAGGCTAATAGGCCGGAAGTGCTGCGGGAGAGAAGCCTCTGGACGATGGGCATATCTTTTTTGGATGCTCTTCTTTTGGCCTGCCTTAATATTGTCATGTGCCACTGCATCTATCAGCGGATGCACGATGCTCAAACCTGCATAAAATGGCAGCAATTTATGTGCATGAAAGCCATTCTGTTTCAGTAACATCACGAAGATATAAGATTGCAAGTAAAGAAAAGGAAGTAAATATCTATGCATTAAGTCAAAATATCAGCCCATTTATCCATTAGAGACATAAGCTGTAATATTTACAACAACTAGAATAAGATGTCCTCATTCCTCGAATTTCATCTAGACTTTGGTCTTTCCCAGCATTGTATTCTTTTAAGAAAACTATTACTAATCCATTTTGTTGACGCCAAATCACCATCCTCGAACGTCGGCGAGCATCCGATCGCCTCCTTCAGCGAGCCCGGGATCTTTCGGCGAGCTCCTTGCACCTGTAGGCCTGCAAACAAGTTCCGGAGGCCAGAGATTCCAGCAAAAACCCTCCAACACTTAAGTCAATGCTCTGGACAACAACCGTGAGCTTGAGACAGCTCGAAAGAGAGAAAAAGAGAGAGGCTTAGAGCCGTGCTCTCTGTGAGCAAGAATGAACCTTTAAGAGTATTGTTGTGGTTGGAGTTCGTTCTTAGTTACCTGATCGGGGGTCCTTCTTACCCATTTTATAGATGCTTAGAGTTTGTCTGGCTTGAGTGGTTAAGGCCCATAATGATGCTCCACGTGATGTGTCAGGCTGCAGACAGTGTCCCGTCAAAGTAGGTGGCTGCAGCTAGTTGGCAGGTACTATTTTAGTTTGGACAGCTGTCGCAGACTGCTGCAGGGCGTGGCTGACTGTTATGGCACTTGCCAGACGTGTCCCCCCACGTCACCTTTTTGGTTGTCCTGCGCAGACAGTGATGGGTGATAAAGTTAGTCGTGTGGGTCCAAGGTATAGTCGTTGGGGCGAAAGATGATGTTGAGTTGAAGCCAACTGTCCCTCGTAGAGCACTGATTACAGAGTGCTTGCATGGCACTATTCACGGCCGAGGGGAAGAGCCAAGGCCGAGGGGAGCTTGATACTGGGAGCTGAGGCCGAGGCCGTGCGAGGCCGAGAGGGAAACCGAATGCTGAGGCTCGAGGCCGAGGCGCGAGGCCGAGGCCGAGGCGCGAGGCCGAGGCCGAGGCGGAGGCTCGAGGCAGAGGCGAAGGCTCGAGGCCAAGGCCAAGGCGGAGGCGCGAGGTCGAGGCGAGGCGAAAGCTCGAGGCCGAGGGGGTCTCAGGTCCAAAGCCGAGGGCGAGGGTCCCTGGAGGCCGAAGGGACCTCGAAGGCCGAAGGAATCTCAAAGGCCGAAGTCACCCTGCAGGACCGAGATGGGGCTCCGTCAGTTTCCTTCACGGTTAACTCTAACGGCATCGGATTAGCCACATCAGATGCCCCTCGCCCCTGAGACGAAGCGGGCCCACCCTAGCAAGGCGAAAGGGGTGTCACCTCCCAAGTGGTTGATCCCCGCCTGCTGCCAACCGCCGACGGGCACGTATCCTTGGGCACGGCGATAATTTTGCGCGGACGATCTGGGGATACGATGGGGCGGCCTCTGCCGTCCGCTCGTTGGCTAGCTGAGGGTAGCTAGCAATCCTCTCTCGACACAGAGTCTGGAAGTGGATATCCATCATCTATGAGTTGGAGAGTTGGTTTCTTCCAACTGTGAGTTGACTTTGGGTCTTCAACTTCTGACATGAAGTTTGGATGTGGGTGCCTGTCAACATGCCGCTAAGGCAGAGAGAGCCGATGAGGCCGCAATGATGCCGCTGAGGTAGGGATAGTCGTTGAAGCTGCAATGATGTCGTTGAGGCAGAGAGAGAGCCGATGAGGCCGCAATGATGCCGCTGAGGCAGAGACAGCCGTTGAAGCTACAATGATGTCACTGAGGCAGAGAGAGCCGTTGAGGCTGCAATAATGCCGCGAAGGCAGAGATAAAGCCATTGAGGTTGAAATAAAATTGCCGAAGTAGAAATAGAGCCGTGGGGGCTAAAATAAAATTGCCTTGAGTGTTTGTGTGCTGGTCTGGAAGGTGACTCGAGTGGGTACGGGCTGTTAGAAATTTGAACCGACTCGGGGGCGTATCCTAGCCGAACTGAGTGGTATTTGTTAGCCGCGATGCCAGCGAGCTCCTTTGGAACCATCTTGGGTGTTTGTGTGCTGGTCCGGGAGGTGACTCGAGCAGGTACGGGCTGTTAGGGACTTGAACTGACTCGGGGCGTATGCTAGCCATACCGAGTGGTGTCTCGTTAGCCGTGATGTTGCCGAGCTACTTCGGAACCGCCTCGGGGGTTTCGTGGCCGGCCCGAGGGATGACTCGAGGTCGCTGGAACCATAGGTCTTGAACCGCCATGGGGTTTTCGCGGCCGGCCTGAGGGTGACCTTCTGATCGCAGGACCGTTGAGAGCCTTTTGAAAGGTCAATTTTGATGGTTTCCTGTAATGCATTCAGACACTAATGAAAAGAAACTTTTTCTCAAAGTGTAGTGTACTTAGCTTTTTCGTAGTTGTTTCCTTTGCATCATGTTTGGTGTTGAGCTGGCCTCGGGCTTGAGTGTCGATGGTACATCGGGCTTTGAGTGCCGACCAGAGTCGAGTTTGAGTGCAGAGGCCAGACGAGGCCGAGGAGAAAAAGCCGAGGCCGATGGAACAGGTCCGAGGCCGAGCATGAGTTGAGGCCGAGCATGAGTTGAGGCTGAGGGAAACTTGGTGCCAAGGCTGAGGCTGAGGCTGAGATGGCCGAGCACTGAGGCTGGCCAAGGCCGACCGAGGCCAAGGCCGACTGGGGCCGAGGCCGACCGGAGCCAAGGCCGACTGGGGCCGAGGCCGACTGGAGCCGAGGCTGACTGGGGCCGAGGTCGTCTGAGGTCGACTGGAGCCAAGGCCGACTTGGACCGAGGCCGACCGGAGCGGGGGCCGAGGGGGCAGCGGAGTGCCGAGGGAGCTTAGTGCTGGGAGCTGAGGCTGAGGCTGAGTGGAAGAGCCGAGGCCGAGGCCGAGGCTGTGCGAGGCCTAGGGGGCAGCGAGTGTCGAGGGGAGCTCGGTGCTGGGAGCTGAGGTCGAGGCCGAGGGGGCAGCGAGTGCTGAGGGGAGCTCGGTGTTGGGAGCTGAGGCCGAGGCTGAGTGGAAGAGCCGAGGCCAAGGCCGTGCGAGGCCGAGGGGGCAACCGAGTGCCGAGGGGAGCTCGGTGCTGGGAGCTGGGGCTCGAGGCCAAGGCCGAGGCGGAGGCTCGAGGCCGAGGCCGAGGGGATGCCAGGTCCGAAGCCAAGGGCAAGGGACCCCGGAGACCGAAGGGACCTCGGAGGCCGACGTCACCCTTCGCGCCTGCCCCTTCATGTCAACTTCAACTGTGAGCTGGGGAGTTGGCCTCTCCAGCTGTGAGTTGTCATGGGGCTTCTTGATGGCTGAAAGTAACCAGAAATATGTTGCAAGTGTATAATTTAAACAAAAGTATTACCCGATTAGCCGTTGGCCGCTGATACAGAGTTGAAGCCGCTGAGGCTGAAATGAAGCCGTTGAGGCTGTGACGAAGCCGTTGAGGCAAAGCTGAGGCTGTCGAGAGCCTTTTGAACCCCGGAGGGTGACCCGAGAGTCGCTGGGATGGGACCATGTTTGGGAGCCTTTAATCCCGAAGGGTGACATGAGAGTTGAGAGTCGTCAGATGCCTTTTTAACCCTAAAGGGTGACCTGAGAGTTGAAGTCGTCATGTGCCTTTTTCTTTGCGCCAACGATCTTTGCTGCCGACGTTGGAGTCAGTCTTTGGCCTTTGGTGCTGAGCTGGCCTCAGGCTTGAGCGCCGATGGTACAATGGGCTTTTTGGATCTGATGGTACAACAGTCTTTGGTGCCAATGGTACATCAGGCTTTGAGTGCCGACCAAAGTCGGGCTTGAGTGCCGATGGTACAATAGGATTTTTAGATCCGGTGGTACACCGATCTTCGATGCCGATGGTACATCGGGCTTTGAGTGCCGACCGAAGTCAGGCTTGAGTGCCGATGGTACATCGAGCTTTTTGGATCCGATGGTATACCGGTCTTCGGTGCCAATGGTACATCGGGCTTTTTGGATCCGGTGGTACACCGGTCTTTGGTGCCGATGGTACATCGGGCTTTGAGTGCCGACTGGAGTCGGACTTGAATTGCGATGGTACATCAGGCTTTCTGGATCCGGTGGTACACCGGTCTTCGGTGCCAATGGTACATCGGGCTTTTTGGATTCAGTAGTACATTGGTCTTCGGTGCCAATGGTACATTGGGCTTTTGGGATCTAATGGTACACCGGGCTTTGGTGTCGATAGTACATCGGGCTTTTGAGACGCCAATGTAAGATTGATCTTGAATGCTGATGTAGAGTCGGTATTCCCTGCATGACATTTTTATGTATCAATGAAAGAAATACTGTCTTAAGTGCAGCGTACTTAGCTCTTGTGGCACCCTTGTTTTCCTTCTGCGGACTTGAGCACTTCCGCCCCGCTAGTGGTCTGCGCCCCAGGGAATCAAGTTGGTTGGAGTGGAGGTACCGCTGCCCTTACTTGGGCCTTCCTCTACGTCGCCATCCGTAGGAGAGAAGGTTGCTTGGGCGGCGACTGGTGGCTCTCTGAGCTTTAAGTTGCCAACTGGAGCCGAGGCCGACTGGGACCGAGGTTGACTAGAGCCGAGGCCGGCTGGGGCCGAGGCCGACTGGAGAAGAGGTCGACTGGGGCCGACTTCTTCCTCTCCTTGCGGTGCCTTGTGTAGACATCTTTACACTTCCCTTGAGTGGCAGCCAGTAGTTCTCTTCCGATGCGGAGCCCGGGAGCGGATGCCCGTCAACTGTAAGTTGGAGAGTTGGTTTCTCCTGACTGAGTTGACTTTGGGTCTTCTTCTTTTGTCATGAAATTTGGAGGTGGGCTTAGAGGAGCTCTTTACTGATAGCTTGAGCCTGCTCTTGCTGATGATCCTCAGAGAAATATGACGGTAGTGAGTCTCTCGCTGGGTAGATCTCTCACCGGATGGATGGTGGATGGCTTGAGTAGCAAAGAGTGAGGGTGGCATGATGCTTCGCCTGAATGGCCCGAGATAGTAGTGACGATGGAGCAGAGACCAGCCTCCTACCGCTTAGCTCGTTGAGGGTGCCCCCCAGCGTTACTGGCAGAAGCCTCCCGGATTCTTATCATCACCATCTTCACGATCCATCATTTTGATAAAAAAGGGATGAGGATCTACAAACCAGCATCGCTGACCCCCCTTCCTGGTGCGCCAATCTGTTGACGCCAAATCACCATCCTCGAACATCGGCGAGCGTCCGGTCGCCTTCTCCAGCGAGCCCGGATCCTCCGGCGAGCTCCTTGCGCCTGTGGACCTGCAAACAAGTCCCGGAGGCCGAAGATTCCGGCGGGGACCCTCCGACACTCAAGTCAGTGCTCTGGACAATAGCCATGAGCTTGAGGAAGCTCGAAAGAGAGAAGAAGAGAGAGGCTTAGAGCCGTGCTCTCTGTGAGCAAGAATGAGCCTTTAAGAGTATTGTTGTGGTTGGAGTTCGTTCTTAGTTACCTGGTCGAGGGTCCCTCTTACCCATTTTATAGATGCTTGGAGTTTGTCTGGCTTGAGTGGTTAAGGCTCCATAATGATGCTCCACGTGATGTGTCAGGCTGTAGACAGTGTCCCGTCAGAGTAGGTGGCTACAGCTGGTTGGCAGGTGCTATTTTAGTTTGGACAGCTGTCGCAGGCTGCTGCAGGGTGTGGTCGACTGTTACGACGCTTGCCAGACGTGTCCTCTCACGTCACCTTTTTGGTTGTCCTGCGCAAACAGTGATGGGTGATAAAGTTAGTCGTGTGGGTCCCAAGGTACAGCCGTTGAGGCGGAAGATGATGTTGAGTTGAAGCCAACTGTTCCTCGTAGAGCACTGATTACATAGTGCTTGCATGGCACTATTCACAGCCGAGGGGAAAGAGCCGAGGCCGAGGGGAGCTCGATGCTGGGAGCTGAGGCCGAGGCCGTGCGAGGCCGAAGGGGGCAGCCGAATGCCGAGGCGAGGCCGAGGCGGAGGCTCGAGGCCAAGGCCCCGGCGAAGGCTCGAGGCCGAGGCCCATGCTTGAGGCCAAAGGGGTCTCAGGTCCGAAGCCGAGGGCGAGGGGTCCCCGGAGGCCGAAGGGACCTCGGAGGCCGAAGTTATCCTACGGAACCGAGATGGGGCTCCATCAGTTTCCTTCACAATTAATTCTAACGGCGTCGGATTAGCCACATCACATTTTATACAATTTTTGTGAATGAGTATGAACAGAGCTGATATATTAGGAAGCAAATATCCGGTTCTTTTGCAAAAGATTGAATATATGCATTAAGTATTGAAAAAAAAAAAGAAACTATGGATATAATAACAATGTGGAGGTAGGTTAATGGACATGCATCTTTTCCCGTCTCAGAATTATTACGCAAGTTGATGGATAAAGATAAAATATAACACAGAAGATATCGAAATAAACAGCACAGCGAAGCCAGACCCTATAATCAATCAAGATTCTCCACACGTTAGGCACATTCACATGAATCCACGCCACATCGGTTCCACGAGCCAAATTCACCGTCAATAATCACCAAGACGTAAAAACAATAATTAGAAGTAGAAATCAAGAACTGCAACGATTCTTTTGAGGGGATAGATTAATTTCTACCTATCCGAAGAAAACGTTATTTTTAAGATAAATTTATTATTATATACAAAAATAGCATTTATTTATGAATATTACGTAAAAAAAATAATATTTAAAATATTTTTAAAATATTTTTATTAATAATATATATTGCTAATACAAATATTATTAAATTTAAATATTTATGTAATTAAAATAATATTTAATTTATAATTTATGAAATAATATAATTTTTTTATTTAATAAATGTTTAATGATTAATAAAAAATATAAATTATATTAGAAATTTCTTGTAATATTTATAAGTATTTATTTTATTATTTATATATAATATTAAAAATATAAATATTTAAGAAATATAGAATTATATAGATAATATTATATTTCATAAATATTATTATATATACAATCGTATTAACAATAAATATTTAATATTAATAATAAAATATTAATATTAAAATAATAAATATTAATGAGTATTATTGAAATAAATATTAATATTTGTTGCATAACTATTCATATTATATAAAATATAAAAATATATATGTAAAATTACATAAGTTATATAATATTATAAAATAATATTTATTGAAAACTTTAAATTTTTTAAATAAATTTTATTTTCAAAAGCAACTATTTAATAAAAAAATTATAAATTTTAAAATACTCTATTTTAAATTTTAAAATATTTTATCCAAATGCAATCTAAGTAATTCACATTCCAATCTAAAATCACACGAGAAGTAACCATGTACCATTGCCATAATCATGTTATTGTTTCTATGATGCTAAAACCATATGTTTCACATTTTTGTTGAGCTCATGCCTTATCTAAATGTATTATTATATATTTAGTACTTTATACTTTTTTTAAATTTTTTATATGAATTTATAAAGTTGTTGAACTGTTGAAAGATTGGATTGATCAACATTATGAATATTTTTCTTAATTTTATTTGAAGAGTTGCAAAACAATAGTTTGTGTGGTATTCTTCTCATGATGCTTATCCAAAATAGATCCGAAAGGGCATTCTCGCTGGTCTTCGGACATTATTCTTTTAATGCTTTATCGTCCGCACCAATATAGTAAATAGTTTTAAAGATAGATTTATAAAACCAAAGATCCATATTTTACGCCCATAACAATAGCAGAAGGAAAAGGCTTTGTACATCGCGTCTGTCTAGCAAATTTTATGCACCATCTCTTTTTATTGATTATATCCTATATAGTTTTACAATACCCATTCAAAAAAACGTGCTTTGCGATATTTCGATGAAAAAAATTATGATATGTTAATTATAAAATTATGATACCATACATATAAAATTACATCATTTAGAAAGTTAAAAAAAATTAAAATATCTAAATTTACGATACTTTAGTTATAAAATTATGACATCCATTCATAAAATGTGTCGTACATAAATTCTAAAAACAAAAACTAAACGGGTATTAATGGACATCAAGTCAAAATTTAATATGACACATTAGTTGTAAAATTACGATATCGTAGTTATAAAATTAAGGTATCCATTAACAAAGCAAAAAAATTATAACATCATAGTTGTAAATTTATGATACTGTAGTTATAAAATTACGATACCCATTCAGAAAATGTGCTTATATATAAATTTTTTTTAAAAAAACACGTCAAAATCTAAGATGACATCCAGTCCTAAAATTACGATAATATAGTTATAAATTTAACACATTAAAGCCAACAAAATTACAACATTATAATTGTAAATTTATGATACCATAATTATAAAATTACGATACATATTCAAAAATATGAATAACAATCCATACATATTTTTTTTAAAAATATATATATATATATATTATATTAAAATTTAAAATAATATTTTTATTATCTTATTTTGTTCTATCACATAAAGCCATGTGAATCAATAAAAAAAAAAAAAAAATTGTATCCCACACCACGTAGAGTTTGGGGCACCGAGGTCGCGTACAAAAACTTTTCCGTATGTACGATAAAGGGTAGGCCCGACCCAAGCCGTCCCAACCGGCCGGCCGCTGCGCCTCCACTTCCCTGACGGCGCCCGAAAACTCCTCCGCCGCGGCGACGTCAAGGTGAGCCCCCCGCCTCTGTCTTTCTCTGACCTCGGTTAGGGTTGCGGAAGGACCACATGAAAAAACCCCAATGTAATCTGCGAGGTTTTTTAGGCTGTTTGGCTCTCCATTGTCCGAATCCTCTGGATTTTTTCTCATTTATATGAAACATGACTTGTTTTTCATAGGATTTGGTATAAGGATAGTGCTATTCCTTTTTTTCTGCATTTAAATCTGGGTATTTCTTTTTGGTCTTATACTATGCTTAGCCGTGTTGCACTTCAAATGTTCTTTCTTTCCCTTGTTGATGCTAGCTCATGCTAGTTTCTATGGTGATAGTTAACAGCATGACTTCTTACAGTTGTGTAAATCGACTGCTGGGAGATTTATTAGTTAACATTTTCTAGTTCTTCCTTAGGCTTTTTCGTTTCCTTGTTGCCATACCATTTTTTTAAACCCTTTTTTGCACCTTTAGATATGCAATTGGTTTTCCATAAGCTATACTTATGAGAAAAATATGTCTTTCGAGGTTTTTGTCTTTTACTTCCTCCTCTAATATCACTTCTTCTATATTGCAATCTAAAACATCTCAAACTTAAATTGCTCAAATGCACCTCCTCTAGGATCTGCAAGTTGTGTATTTGCTTCTTGCTGTACAGCAATCATTAGCTTCTTCAAGTACTTAGACGAGAATCCTTCTCTTTTTCTTCTTAACCTTGATCCTAGTACGACGTGTTTGATATGCCTACAAAAAAAAGGAACCAAACATTTCCCCTCATTTACTGGGCTAACTAACTACCATCATCCACAGTCAATACTCAACTCAACTAAGCCTTTTTCCAACTACATGGGCCGGCTACAGGAATATGCTTGCTTCACTCTACTCTATTCAGGATTAAGTTGACACTCAAATTATAAATAGTTATATTTCTCTTAATTATTTCTATTCATGTTAATTTAAGTCTACCTCTATCTCTATCATTAACATAAATTATAAAAGATCACTCTTCTAACTGAAGCATTTAAAAGTCTTCGTTTATATGTCCAAACCACCGTAATCGATTTTTTTATTTATCTTCAATTGAGGCTACTCCTATCATTTTTTATATATATTTATTTCTAATTCTATCTTTTAAAATATTACCATATATCCATATGTTTTAGGCCCTGTATTGCTTCCGATAAATACAAGAAATCCTTTGTTGATATGTGAGGAAAAAGAATGACAATCATCTATTTATTGTACCATAATATAAGGCCTATTTAAAATTCTGTAACCCAAGTTGCATTGTAGATCAAGTTGCTTGCAGCTTGAGTTGGAAGGTAATGGGGACAAGGAAGGGAGGGAGAAGTAATGGAAGCTATCAACAATAATGTAGGAGAAGAGGAGGGAATAGGAGAGGTGGGGAAGAGTCAAGTGTTGCGGTTTAATCCTTGATGAACAGCAGTGAAATTCCTCGTTGAACAAGAACCAAGGATTTCTATCCTATTACCAACAATCAGATTCGTTACCGGAGTTCAAATCACCACAACCCTTTTTTACTTCCTAAAGGATTTTATTTTAATCTTTCTTGGCTGAAAACACTCCTTTTTTCACCGTGGATGCCTCACACATAAAGCCTCTCTTTCACGTTGTTTTTCCCATGTGAAACCTCCACATCTACGAACATCTTCAATGGATTTTAATGCACGCTCCTCCATGGAATCAATGCACCTCCCATGGAATCAATGCACCTCTTCACCTCATGTACCCAGCCACAATGAGTCAACGGATCAGAGGTTCCATTCTTCTTCCGTGGGTACGTGAGAACTCACGTCATCGCTCACAAAAGTCGTGAGCTCCCTGGAATTCCCGGAACGAAGACTCCACGTCAATAAAGACTCTACGTCAATACACTGGAAATTCACAGATGCCTGACAAAGCCACGGAGATGCCTTCCATGGAAACCTGGGATTTATCCCCCCTCCCACCGTGCTCTCTAGAACNATTTAATCTCAACCCTTGGACTAAAACCTAGCCCAATACAAGTTAGCCCACCTGGGCCTTGATAGTACCATACCAGGCCCAACAATCTTCACCTTGGTGCTTTTCAAGGCCTCAGTACGTCCACCGGTCCATTAGCTGCAATCCCTATAAAAGCTGTCCCGTGGAAAAACCTTGGTCAATGTAATGCTGGGTTCTTCTTGGCATGTACCTTCACTAGCTCCACTCCACCTTCTTCCATAAGCTCTATGTAGTTGAAGCCTTCCCTCCGAAAGTATCCTCTGGCCACTAGTCCTGCCTTGTACCTGATACATTATTTCTCTGAAAGCCCTTTCTTGCGCTGATAAACCCATTTGCAATCAATGGGTTTCTTTTCTTGTGGCAGCTGGACCACCTGCACGTGCCAGTCTTGTAGAGAGATTGCATCTCCTCTGCCATAGCCTGCATCTCCTGCTATAGCCTGGACCCACCTATCTCTATCCTGGCTGTTCTGGCTCTCCATAGCCTTCTGATAGGGTAAGGGTCTTCATTCGCTATCACCAAGGCATATGACACTGAATCCTCGAAGTCGTATCGAACTGGTAGTCGCACGTTTCTCCTGGGCCTGTGCAGTGCGATCCCAGTATCAATTCCCTGCTCAGCTGCATCCTCCTGAGTCCTCTGCTCAGCTGCATCCTGCTGAACTTCCTGGCTTCTGACCCCTCTGCTAGTCCTCTACACCTGAATCTCAAATCCTCCTAATCCACTAACAAATGGCACGACTATATAGGAGGTCATCTGACTAGTGTTACCGTATTCCTCTTCATGTAGTCCCTGTTGTGCATCTGTACCATCTCTGCTCTAGAGAATCGAGCTCTCATCGAATCTACTGATGAAAACCTTCTTCTCTAAGGGATCCCACAACCGATACCCCTTGATTCTATGCAAGTAGCCCAGGAACACCATCTTCTTAGACCTAGCATACAACTTACTCCGCTCTCCAGCACCAACATGCACATATGCCGTGCATCGAAATACCTTCGGATGGTTCAGGATTATCTTCTCTCCAGACCATATCTCCTATGGAATGCCTCCATCCAACCTAGTGTACGGTGACCGATTGACCAAGTAGCTAGCTACAACCTACTGTCAACCCAGAACATCTTTGGAAGCCCTGCCTACAGCCTCAAGCACCTTGCTTTTCCAACAGTGTTCTGTTTATCCTCTCAACCACTCCTTCCTGTTGAGAAGTTCCCATTACCGAGAAGTTCCTTTTGATGCCCCACTCCTCACAAAATCTCTGAAACTCCCTGCTGGTGTATTCCCCGCCACTATTTGACCTCATATACTTCACACTCCTACCCTGCTCCTTCTCCACCTCAGCCTTCCAGATTCTGAACTTGGTGAAGATCTCTGATTTTTTCTTCATGAAGTAGATCCACTGCTTTCCTGAGAAATCATCTATCAAGGTAAAAAAGTATCTGGCCCCATTCCTTGCAGAAACCGAGGCTGGTCTCCAGACATCCATGTGTACTAACTCCAGGGGTTATGCACTCCTAGCTGTGCTGACCAAGAACTGCACACTCTTCTACTTCCCCATCTGACATGGCTCACAAATCTCCATGACTCCACTTAGGTCCGGAAGTAGTCCTCTCTTGCTCAGTTCTTTCATCCCCTGTCTCCCATGTGGCTAGGCGGTAATGCCACATCCTGTACACATCCCAAGGATCCTATTCCACAGCTGCTGCCCTCAGATTTTTCTGTCACCACAGAGCCCTCCAACCTGTATAAAGTTGTTCTTCAGCCTTCTCCCTCTCATCACCACCATAGCTCCATTGGAGATGTTCAGAACTCCACTCCTGGCATGATTACTGAAGCTGTATCCTGTCTGCTCTAGATACCCCAGTGACACCAGATTCTTCTTAAGTTTTGGGACATGCTTCACGCTGGTAAGTGTGCGCACCATGCCATCAAACATCCTCACCCTCACTGTGTCAATCTCTGTCACCTTGCAAGGGTGATCATCTCCAAGAGCCACACACCCCTCATCAACCTCTGTGTAAGTACTGAACCACGATCGGTTGGAGTGTAATGATGAGAACAAGTTGAATCCAAGGTCCACATCTTTGTACTGTGATTGTGACCATATAATACCACCAAGAGATCATTCTTCACCTTCTGTCTTGCAACTGTACTCATAGACTCATATCCTCCCTTTTCTTTCCTTTTTCCACTTAGGACAATCCCTTTTAAAATGTCCTACCTCACCACACTTGTAGCACTTAGCCTTCTTGGACTGTAACCATCCCCTAGGCCTGCTCCTGTCCCTGCCTCTGCCTGACCTTTCCCCAACTGATAGACCCTCCTGGGGAATAGCTTCCTTGGTCATCCTCTACCTCTGCTCATTCGTTTGAAGCACTAAGACAATATCCTCATAGAACAATGTCTCCTTCCCATAGAGCGCGGCATGACCAATGAGTCATGTGATATGGCAATGAACACAATAGCAAAAGTGCCTTATTTTTCTCCTCCATCTTGACCCCAACATTCAGTAATTCATTACTTACCTGGTCGAACACCTGGATGTGGCCCAGCACATCTCCACCTTCTGACATCCGAAGGCTGTAGAGGCGCTTCTTCAACATCAACTTGTTTCACATATTCTTCCCCATATAGAGGGCTTGCAACTTCGACCAGAGTCCCTTCGGGGTCTTCTCCTCCAGCACTGAATAAAAGACTGAGAATTCGCCAGACATTCTCTGATCATTGAACATGCCTTTTTCTCCAACAATATCCACTGCTTATCTGTCATCCCATCTGGCCTTTCCTCCAAAACCAGATCTAAACGCAGTTGCACAAGAAGATCCTCTACCCGGACTTTCCACATGGAGAAACTTCCCTTCCCATCAAATTTTCAAAATCTATTTTTATGCTACTACCCATGGCTCGATCTCAACCAAAAAAATAGCACAAAAATAAATTTTAAAAAATTAAGAGGTACCTTGATGGACCTTGTTGAAATTGTTTCAACCCTTTGAAGATCTCCAAATTCAGTCCTTTAAGATCTCCAAACAACTTCTTGTTGTTTCTGAACCAACCAGGCTCGTTCCTGAACCAGGCTATAAGATCTCCAAACAACTACTTGTTTCTGATTTCTGAACCAGGCTCTGATACCACTTGTTGGGGTTTAGTCATTGATGAACAGCAATGGGATTCTCCGTTGAACGAAAACCAAGGATTTCTAATCCTGTTACCAACGATCAGATTGTTACTGTCCTTGAATCCTTTGAATCGGAGTTCAAACCACTACAACCCTTCTTACTGCCTGGATTTTATTTTATTAAATCCTTTTCTTGAATTTATCTCTTCTAGATTAAACTCTCCTCCTCTCCCTCCACATGATTTCATGCTCCACGTCCCACCGTGAACATTCCTTTCTCTTCATGTTGACCAAGGACGTCCCTAACGTGACTCCCATTCTTTTCCGAAAAGAGTTCTTAATTAATTCCTCCTCATCAGCACCCGTGGAATAACAATGCACAGAGTTCTTAATTAATTCCTCCTCACAAACACCCGTGGAATAACAACGCACCTGGGATCTTGAAGCCTCTCATCGGTTGACCCGTTGACCGCACGTTGCCGTACGTGAACCTCCTCCACGAGTTCCTACAAGGACCTTGCGTCTTCTTTCTGCTTCCGGTCGACAAATTCCCAGCTGCCCACGAGCTCTTCCGCTGTGCTTCTCACATCTTGTGAAGAGATATCGTCCGAGGAAGGAAGAAGAGAGAGAGAGAGAGAGGGAGGAGAGAAAGAGAAGATAGGGCTGCCGCCCTGTGATGAGAGAAGGAATTTTTTAGGAGAAAAGAATATGTTCTCTATTTCTTCTAACCCTAGAGACTAGAGTTTAAATACATCCACAAAGTGGGCCAGGCCTAGACTCAACAAAAACTCCCATGGACTAACCCTATAAGATTAAATTAATCTTCAAGCCCGTGTACACCCGTGACTTGATTTAATCTCAACCCTTGGACTAAAACCCAGCCCAATACAAGTTATCCCATCTGGGCCTTGATAGCACCACACCAGGCCCAACAAGATGGTGGCCGCTTCCTATGAGACTTGGGTAAGATCTCTAGAGCACTCATGAATATCGAGATAGACGCATGGCTGAAATGTGTCAACCCGCTAGAACAATCAAAATTTGAGAGATGGAATATGAATTATAAGTCAATGATCCAATAAAAGAAGGATTGGCACATAGAAACTTAGTTTCACCAACCTTTTATGGATTACACTTATTTCTCTATGCCTGGTTCATAGTCACATAGACACCATAGGCTTATGCATTACATTCTTAAAGTTTCTTCAAAGTTTATCTTATCTTCTTTTGTATATTGAAATAGTGGGGGATTATTGAAAATCTAGTGTATTTCAATATTCAAAAGATGATAAGTCTTGATCTTTTGACTTATATGTCTTTTTATCTAATAAGTCTTGACCTTTTGACTTATACGCATTTTTATCTGATAAGTCTTGACCTTTTGACTTATACGTCTTTTTTATCTGATAAGTCTTTCTTTTCGATATGTTGTTCTCAACCGGTGCATACCGTTGTTCTCAACCAATGCATACCTTCTTATATATAGAGACCCATACTTTTCCTTCAAGACACATCCAGAGATACTTTCTTTCCTAATCTCTTTTTTTTTTCTTGATCCGTTGATTGAAGGAACAAAATCATTTCGGTTGTTCATATGCTATGTGTGCACACCTGTTAGAAGTCTTGCTATTATTGTATCATGGAGGGTAGTCGTGCTCCTATCTTCTGCATCAAGATATTATCTTCTAGAGACACAAATCTACTCTTACGGACAGTGCCGTGCATGCATCAGCATCTTCTTAGTGTTTTCATATTATCTCGGGTACCATCTCACTTATCTATCTAACAAACTTAAGATTATCCTTATCAATCCAACATAGAGTCCCACACCTTTATGCTCAATCTTACAATTAACCATTGGCGGTTCACATTTTCCATAAACCTGGTTAGAAAACTCAGATACTACTGCTTCTCTTACCTCACCATCCGTTGCCCTTATATCCACAGGAAAATTTGCCTGCAAATATTTTTTTATTTTTTTAAAGAGGATATGCAAAGATGGGTGAGGAAGCAACCCAATAACAGAGATTCAGGGATTATTTTCTTTTATATGAAATAGGCGCATGGTGAACTGATACCTGGCCTGGAATGACATTGCTTGCACTTGGCCAGCAGGATATCCTTCCAACTGTGCAGACCAATCCTGCAAGAGATTCCTTTCCAAAGGGTCCACATTGATCATCATAAGTGTGATGCCCCTCCCAATAGTCCACATTAGGAAATTAGGAGTTGGTTGAATGGTTTATATGTAGTAAAGCAAGAAAGACAAGGCACCAATGGGATCCCTTTTGGGTTGTGATGGCCCAAGTTGGTGTGGGCCTTGTCCGTCTTGCTTTCTTGTAACAAACGGGCCGGGGGCTTGGGTCGTTACAATAAGTCAAGAACTTATCAGGATATTTACAAAGAGACTCCAGAGTTGCAATAATAAGTTCAGCAGAAGCAGCCATTGGATCTTGGCGCATTAACATTGGAACTGTACCAGCATGCCCTCGGAAACCACTTACTTCAACCTAGAGAGTGGTTCAGGCAAACTCAGTGACTTCTTTAAGACATCCTGATAACTATCTGAAAATATATATTGCTTAAAGAACTACTTGTAAAGCTCAAATATTTACTCTGTAGGAAACGAAAATGCATGCAGCTGTCATAGGCATCATTGACAATTATCTCATTTTCAGGGAAAGTGATTATATTTGGATCTGGATTAAATTCAGTTAAGATGAATGTCATAACTTTCAATCAGTCTTTGACAGGTGTCACGCCCCAGACCCAGATATCGGCTAGGATGACAACCCGCCGCATGACGGGCACGCAAGGTGCCACAAAATTTTTCATACATAACATTATTATATATAAAACCAAGCTAAATACATCATTGAATACTAAAAGTCTTGGGTTACAACCCTTACACACCATAATAATAAAGTTTGGGCATCAAGCCCTACACATAAGCAATACTGGGGTTACAACAAAATAATGGGTCTTGATTTATTTAATAGAAGATCTATCACCCCAACCATCCATCTTCAATCTCGTGGCTCTGACAAAAACATTGTAAGATTTTTATGAGCTTACACTCAATAAGTAAGCCACGTTATACAGTAAATCATAGCATAGCAATCAATAAGCACATAAATGATTTACATGCTTAAACATTCCACAAATACTCAAACATGCAATGTAAGTAAACCCACTGTTTATACTCTCAATGGTAGCTGTAAATGTGACCCACGGCCCTGCAATATCTCAATAGTGTACCAACAAGCATCCCCTACTGAAAGGGTCCAGATACCAAGGTCACGTCATATCATAATCCACCAGAACACATACTCTATATGTGTGATGCCACCTCGAACCAAGCAGAACACATCCTCTAGATGTGTGATGCCACCTCATAGAACTCAGAACACATCCTCTAGATGCGTGATGCCATCTCGAACCCAAGCAGAACACATCATCTAGACGTGTGAATGGCATAAACAGCAGAACACATCCTCTAGACGTGTAGGTGGCATAAACAAGCAGAACACATCCTCTAGACGTGTAGGTGGCATAAATCATCAGAACACATCCTCTAATGTGTGTGGCATAAACAAGCAGAACACGTCCTCTAGACGTGTGTGTGGTATGACATGATAAAGGAGAACCGCAGCGACATATAACAGTACCTCACATCATGCACAAACATATCAATAACATCTCTATATTGCATAAACAGTGGATTATACTTACTGAACAATTGCATGTAATATATCACATCAATGTCATAATAACTGCATCTCTCATGCATAGCATCCACATATGAAATCATAGCACATAAACAACCATGTGTTCATAATATTCATCTACTTACAATTTAGCCAATATCCATAACAATTCTTTATGTCACAATATATTCACAATTTAAATATTCATATAATGAATAATTTATTAATACTGATAACTGGCTTACTTACCTCAGTACGCAATCCAACAGTATATATATCAGCTAGTCAGATGTCTGAGCACCTACAGGATCATTTTACACAATTAATTTATTAGCAAAGAATATTAAAATGACCCTTAGAATTCTACCCAAACTAGTTCACGGGCCCAACTTTGGGCTTGAATATCTCCCACTATACACACCCAATTGGGGAAATAAAAATACCCCAAGAAACTAGAATTCACCCAGATTCTAGCCATAAAAATATTTTGCTAATCCCAGCCCGTTATGGGGCCCAAAAACTAGCCCCAAATCAGCTCGCTGCACGGCCCAAAAGGCCATGAACCGGCCGGCCCAGCCGGCCCGGTTCATCCAAGCCATCCCGATCCCCTGTTTCACCGAACAGGGGACTGAACCGGCCGGTTCAGCCTAGCCGGTGGCCAGGGCTTCCGCCGGCCAAATTGAGGGCGGCCCCGCCGGTGGCCGGGCCAGAGCCGGCCGCCGTCGTGGCCGGCCGCCAAACTCCCCCTCTCTCCCTCAATTTCTTTCTTTTCTCTCACATCCGCGCGGCATGATACTGTGCCGGCGGCACGACCGGCCACCTTGGCTGGCCAGACCTCCACTGGACGCACGCCCGCACCGATGGAGGCGACAGGCCAAAGCTCAGGCCCGGCGAGGCGGCGAGCACGCCGCCGGGCCCGAACCAATCGGCCGGCTTCCACCACCGTGCAAGAGAAGGGCCGATTGGCCCTCTCTCTCTTCTCTCTCTACCACCACCCCGCCGGACGCCTCCCCCAGCGCCGGCGGAGTCGCCGGCCGAAGCTCAGGCCTGGCGAGGCGGCGAGCACGCCGCCGGGCCTGAACCAAGGTTCGGCCGCCTCCCTTCTCTCTCGCTCTCGTGCTCTCTCTGTCTCATGCTCTCTCTCTGTCTCATGCTCTCTCTCTCTCTCTAGAAGCCAGGGGATTACCTGATGGAAACGGACGCCAGGATGATGGAGGGAGTCTCCCTCCATCACATATTTAATCCCCCCCGCGCAACGCTTCGGTTTAAGGATCTGGGCAAACGAAGCGCTTCGCTAAGAGCGAAGCGTTGCACTACACAGGACCAAGCCTGAACCTGGTTCACATGAATCGGGAACCGGGTACTACATCCTTCCCTCCTTATAAAAATTTCGGCCTCGAAATTGATACATGACCTCATAACTACGGATTAATCAAATTAATCAAAAGTCAACAATCTTAGATAGATAAATTACCTTCAAATAATTATGGATACTTCTTTTTAATTTCCTCCTCCAGCTCCCAAGTAGCCTCCCTCAAAGAGTGATTATTCCACTGAACTTTGACATAAGGGATGGTACGCCGCCTCAGAATCTGATCCTTGCGGTCAACGATACGCACGGGATGCTCCTCATATGATAAATCCTTCCTCAACTGAATAGGCTCATAAGCTATTACATGACTGGGGTCTGAAACATACTTCCTCAACATAGATACATGGAATACATTGTGAACACCATATAAGATCGGAGGCAGTGCTAAGCTGTATGCAACCTCCCCAACTCTGCTCAAGATCTCAAAAGGTCTAATATAGCGTGGACTAAGCTTTCATCTAACCCTGAATCTCATCACATCCTTGGTTGGTGATACCCTTAAGAAAACATGATCCCCAACCTGAAATTCTAACTCTCTCCTTCTGACATTAGCATAACTCTTCTGCCTGCTCTGAGCTGTACGAAGACGCTCCCTGATCAAATGCACCTTGTCAACTGTCTGCTGGATCAGCTCAGGGCCTAGCAATTTCCTTTCCCCCACGTCATCCCAACATAAAGGAGATCTGCACCTCCTACCGTACAAAGCCTCAAATGGGGCCATCTGGATACTGGCTTGATAACTATTGTTATAAGCAAACTCCACCAAAGATAAGTGGTTATCCCAAGCCCCACCCAAGTCCATTACACAGGCGCACAACATATCTTTTAGAATCTGAATGGTCCTCTCTGACTGCCCGTCAGACTGGGGATGATAAGTCGTACTGAAGTTCAATTTGGTCCCCAAGGCTTTATGAAGACTCTTCCAAAACTATGATACAAATCTGGTATCCCGGTCAGATACAATAGAGACAGGGACGCCATGGAGTCTCACAATCTGCTCAATATACATGTTAGCCAATCTGTCACTCGAGACTCCAACTCTGAAAGGTAGGAAATGAGCTGACTTTGTCAGTCTGTCCATAATAACCCAAACAGCATCATTATTCCTGGGAGTTTTGGGCAGACCAGTCACAAAATCTATAGTAATCTTTTCCCATTTCCACTAAGGAATCATCAAAGATTGAAGAGGTCCCGCAGGTTTTTGATGCTCGGCCTTCACCCGCTGACATACTAAGCACTTGGCCACAAACTGAGCAATATCCCTCTTCATCCCTTTACACCAAAAATTCTCCTTTAAGTCTCTATACATTTTAGTACCACCAGGATGCACAGTATAGGGAGAGTAGTGAGCCTCCCTCAAAATCTCGGCTTTCAACTCCTCATTGTTAGGTACACAAAGTCTGCCTTCAAATCTCAGGGATCCATCATCCATTACATAAAATTCACTCTGATCTCCTGAATGAACTGCAACTTTAATTCTTTGAAGATCTGGATCTTCCATCTGGGAGGACTTAATTCTGTCAACAAGAGTCGGCTGAAGAATAAGTGCAGCAACAAGTCCATCAGACTGCTATACTCTCAGTCCAATCTCCCACCTCTCAAGGTCCTTCAGAATGTGAGGCTGTGAGGTGAGCATAGCAGCTAACTCAGAAGTGGTCTTCCTACTCAAAGCATCAGCCACAACATTAGCCTTCCCTGGATGATAATGTAGATTCAGATCATAGTCCTTCAGAAGTTCCAACCACCTCCTCTGCCTCAAATTAAGCTCTTTCTGTGTAAGATATATTTTAGACTCTTATGGTCTGTATACACATCACACGATACCCCATAGAGATAATGCCGCCAAATCTTCAAAGCAAAAACCACCGCAGCTAATTCTAGATCATGAGTAGGATAGTTCTGCTCATAAGGCTTCAGCTGTTTGGAAGCATAGGCTATCACCTTTCCATTCTGCATTAGGACACATCCCAATCCTTTCCGAGAGGCATCAGTATAAAGTGTGAAACCCTCAGATCCTGTCGAAAGAACAAGGATGGGAGCAGACACCAAATGCTGCTTTAACTCCTGAAAACTTTCCTCACACTCCTCTGACCAGTCAAACTTCACTCGTTTCTGGGTTAAACGAGTTAGGGATAGAGCGATGCGAGAAAGTCTTCCACAAATTTTTGATAATACCCGGCTAGCCCCAAGAAGCTTCTAACTTCAGCCACATTGGAAGGTCGGCTCCAGCTAATAATAGCTTCAATCTTCTTCGGGTCCACAGAAATGCCATCCGCAGAAATTACGTGACCCAAGAAAGCTACTTGGTCCAACCAAAACTCACACTTCTGCAGCTTGGCATAAAGCTTCTTCTCCCAAAGAGTATGAAGCACAATCCTCAAGTGATCCTCATGCTCCCTGAGACTCTTAGAATAGATCAAAATATCATCAATAAATACAACCACAAACTGATCCAAGTATGGCCTAAATATATGTTCATCAAATCCATGAACGCTGCCGGGGCATTGGTCAACCCAAATGGCATCACCAAAAACTCATAATGGCCATATCTAGTTCTGAAAGCCGTCTTAGGCACATCCCCATCCTTGACTTTAAGCTGATGATAACCTGACCTGAGATCAATCTTAGAGAATACCCGGGCTCCTTGAAGTTGGTCAAACAAGTCATCAATCCTCGGCAAAGGGTACTTATTTCGCACTGTTACCTTGTTGATTTCTCGGTAATCAATGCATAGCCGAAGACTGCCATCCTTCTTCTTGACAAATAGAACTGGAGCACCCAAGGAGAAGCACTAGGCCTGATAAATCCCCGATCTAGGAGTTCCTGCAATTGGTCCTTCAACTCTTTTAGCTCAGCCGGGGCCATACGATAAGGGGCCTTGGATATAGGTCCAGTTCCAGGAATCAAATCAATGGAGAACTTAACCTTCCGGTCAGGGGGCAACTCCGATAATTCATCCGGAAAGACATCAGGGAATTCTCTAGCTATTGGAATATCCTCCAACTTGGCCTCTTTCTTTTGAAGATCATTAATAACAGCAAGAAATCCTTGGCCACCACTCCTCAGATACTTTTCAGCCTGTAGTGCCGAAATAAACACTGAGGCTAGAAGTTTTTGGCCACCAGTAAAACTAAATTCGGGCTGACAAGGAATTTTGAAGTTGACGATCTTCCTGAAACAGTCTATAGAAGCATGATAGGAAGCTAACCAATCCATGCCAAGGATAACATCAAAGAATTTCAGTGGAAGGACAATAAGATTGGCATTCAGCTTCCTATCCTCAATGATAATCAAGCAGGATTTGCATACAGTATCAACTTTCATAGTATCACCATTTGGAAAGGTAATGTGTAATTCATGGTCTAGAGGTTCAGGTGTCAATGATGCATTCTTGCCAAGGTAGGTGTCAGATATAAATGAATGCGTGGCACCCGGATCAATTAGAGTCTGAGCATAATCATTGCCTATCAAAATCATTCCTGGACGTAGATGAAATTTCATTTTAACAATAAGAATATAATGTCCTAACTAATTATTAATGCATTGCACAGGATAAGAATGTAATGCTAGATGTGAAATATTGATATACCTGTCACCACAGAATTAGAAGCGGCAGCATCCTGCTGAGTGAGAGCGAA